>JAJSRV010000012.1:6636251-6663391 GCA_021527715.1 Neoseiulus cucumeris | reverse complement strand
GTCGCGATTTAACCGACTCGGTTAACGCCGAGAGCCTCTCTGTAAGCCCGACAATCTTCTCCTCTGCCCTATTTAGGTCAGAACGCAGAGCAAGCACAAGATTCACAAGAAGGTTCATCCTTGATATGACCAGACCGTTTGTAGGCCGTGGTGGGTCTTCCAGTACACACACTGAACATAATCCATGTCGGGATGGGTCCTGTATGTCAGGAAGACAAGTACCGTGGAACAAAAATCCGCACGCACCCGCACAAAGCACAAGAAATCCCTTCGAGAGGTCAGAACTATTGCAGGCGTGGCAGGCGCGTGTGGCGGCCATCTTTGAGCGAACCTAACTTTCGTGCGGATCTCAACGGGAGAGCATGCGTATGCCTTTGACAAGGAATGTTCCTCTTCAATTCCGTCCTCGAACATGTGAGCCGCGGGCATACACTCAACTTCATGTGACCGGGAACTGCGAGATTCCCAGGAGGCTGAATCAAATGATTAGATCGAATCCAAAATAAATCCGATCAATGGTCACATCAGCGAAGATTTCCGAGCTCATCTCTCACGAGGAATATTATAATCCTGAAGCATCTGATTGGGGTAGAAAGGAACGGCAGATTCGCCTGGTTCTTTGTGTTCGGGCCACCGTGTACCGTCAACATTTCGAAATTCCGAAGCTGATGTTTTACTCAGCTCTTTCCAGGGCCTTCCGCGTGACCAATGATCACAATCAGAGCAACTTGAGAGCCGCAACTTCAATCCTTTCCTGAAAATCTCGAAACTTGGAGGAAAGCAATGGAACCTGCTTCATAAGTCGATCGAGGGACTCTTGATCCGAGTGTTTCGGTCCCCCTAGGATCGATCTTTTCCGCAGTAAATCTGAGAACTCTTCCACTGGGGTTCTGCGCAGGGGCGTAACTAGGCTACGTGCCGCCCGGGGCGTGAACTCGAAGAAACGGAAAATGCCGTTCCCTGCGTTTGCGCCCGGGAGAAAACGATAATCAAAAAAAAAAAAGGAAAAGGAACCAAAACGCCGACTCCAAGGCCTCCAGAAATGTGCCGCCCGGGGCGGACCCCCTCTCCCTCCTAGTTACGCGACTGACGTGTCGTCACCGTCGATGACGGGAGAAGCTCACAGGAGCGCGAGGTAGACGACAACGCGCTGCCAGATTAGCGGGAGAGTAGTGGACCAGAGCAATCAATAATGACTTATATCAGCCATGAACATGAGATGGAGCAAAACATTGATGAGCTATAGCAGCGGTTCTCAACCTGGGGTCCGCGGACCCCTGGGGGTCCTCGGCTTGAGCTGCGGTTACATTGAGTTCTATGGGAAGGGTCCCTCGAGGAATCTGCGATAACATTAAGGTCTATGGGATGTCATTTTCAGGGGGTCCGCGGACTAAAAAAGGTTGAGAACCACTGAGCTATAGAAGTCACAGGTTGCTGTCTTTTCGTAACGGATCAGGAGGCCAAGGGAGCTCGATAGGAAATCATGAGTGAGAGACGAAGTGATCTCACAACACCATCTTCGCTTGATTGATGCGGTGATCAATTGATGCGATTGATTGTCCCGTGACATCGGTTGGTAACAAACGATCGCCACATCGGCACAACTTGTCAACGGCTGATATCGTGTGGATCGCTATGGTGGAGGAATTGAACGCTTGCCAATTTAAACGCCGAATCTCGGTCGCTCGTCTGCTTGCCAACCTCTTGGTTGTCTGCCTGCCTGCCTGCCTGCCTGTCGGCCTTTCTGTTCGTTCGTTCGTTCGTTCGCTCGAGTGGTTGGTCCTCGCCGCTCCCGTTAGGATTCCCCTCCGCTGGTCGAACTGTTCAAGCCTGTGCTCTATGGAAGCGCTCCACTATATCATGATGAAGAGGCCAAAGCCCCCGCTGAAAACTCATTGAACGGGGATTTAGAGAGTTCAAATCTCTCGGTCCTTTTTTCTTGCGCCTGACACCAGTGGCGACTTCCGGAGCTTTCTTCCGGAGAAGAGTTTTGACGCCATTATTTCACACCCGCGCACCCGCACTTCCACTCCGCCTCCGCTGACCCTCTTTGTCTCGATGTAGCGGCGGCAACAAAGACGACGAGATGGGACAGTGGTGACTGTCGAGTGAGCAACTCCTGCCTCAACCCTTTCTGGTTTATTTTTGAATCCAGCACTACCCCTAATTCTAGCAAACCGCGCCAGCTGCTGTTCGCCTCCACTTCTACAGAGTGCAAGCTTGCGCTCGGGTTGTTCTCGCACAGAATCCTGTGGAAAACCGTGTGGTCAACTCCGGTTCTCCTCGAGCAACAACCTCCAACCGAATCGTCGCATCCTTTGCCGTCGTTTTGCGCAACCGAACTCAAATTGAAAATCGCTCCGACGCCCTCCGTCTGTGACGCCTCTGCCCCCGCCGCTGCTTATTGCGACCGGAGTTAGCTACAAAAAGCGGTCACTCGTGAATCGTTCTTTGATATTAGCTTGACCAACCGAGCAGCCAGCCGACCTACCATCTAGCGAGGTGGCCTCAAACACACCAGGCAACCAATCACCTCGCTGAGAAACGAAGCAACCAACCAACCAAGCGAGCGAGCGAGCAGCCAACGTTACCAACTAACCAACTGGACCTAGTTGGCCAGCGACTGGAAAAGCGACCGATGACGCCGGCAGCCAATTGACCTCAAAGCTCGGTGAGTGATTTGAGATCCAACGAGTTGGAAACTCGCCACCAGTTGCACGAAAATTAAAAATCAATGTGCGACGCAAAAGAATGAGAACGAACAAAATGAAGTGATCGTCAGCGCTGACTCAGACTTTGCTGTGTCGACGAAGGTGGTATTGACGGTCGATGGTGGAGATGAGTCGTTGACGAAACTTCGTCGTGACGAAACCCTGGTCACTTCGACCGATTATTATCCGCCGTCCTCCCCTGCCCCGTTCTTATCTCACTCAGCTGACTGACTGACTTACTTACTTGCTTGCTTGTCGGGGAGCAACCGTTCGTTCCATGGAGAGCCGTTTAGATAAACACACTCCGCTCCGACAGTGGTTCGTCAGGGCCCTGAGAGGGGAGAGTCTGGCCCTGTGAGGGTGAGAAGGGTCCCTCCGTGCCCTCGGGGAAGGGACTTTCCGCCGAGGAGCGATCGACTCTCTTTAATTACCCTCAAGATAAGGCGAATGAACGACGAGGATCTCCTCCTTTGACCCTTATCCTTTCTATCCGGCTATCTTGAATATATATGTATGTGTACGTGATGACGTACGCATGCATGCAAGCAAGCGAATGAGGATACGGGCTCCTAGGAGCACAATGGTGGCACAATGTAACACTGGAGCAAGGTCGTCCTCGAGCAGAGTTCGACCCGCTTTGCTACTTTATTATCTCAGGAAGAATACTTTTTGCAGGAAAGCTGGATGCGCAAAGAACCCTCCCATGGCTCAGGAACGTTCAAGAGGGACACCCTTGGTTTTCAGGAGAAGAGTACACTGACTCTCAAAATCGCCTCTTTCAAGTATTTGATTGAAAAACTTCGGGAAATTATTTCTCCGATTGGAAAAATGACAGGAGACGAGTAGGGGGATTCATCAAAACTAGCGAGCGTGCACATGAGTCTGAGTACGGCTATACAGGCGGATCGGCGTGAGCTTCACTGATTGATCGACGCTGGTGCGCCGATTTTCGTATTTTCAGTTTTTGCAAATCAACGGAGTTCACTGTTCCCTGCTGGCTGGGAGGTTTGACCTCAGTTTTTATGCAGTCTCCCTGTTCCGGTCAACGTCAGGATGTTCTCTCAGTGTTCGACGTGGGAACGATGAAGGAAGTGCTTTAATTGGAAGATGAAGATGTTCTATTCTCTCTTCCACAAGAATCGTCTGCCTCTGGAGCTTTTTCCTGTTTCGTTCTCTTCTGCGGCTCAATGTCGGAGGAGGCTGTTTCCGCTCAAACGTCTCTCACTGTGATTTTCAATGTAAGCTACCAATCGCGTGTCCTTCTGGTGGTTTGGCCGATCGATTAAGTTATGAATTATCGGTGCTTTTCGGGAGATCAAGTCTCAGATCGAGTCGATTCTAGAACTTTGAGCCGTCAGAGGGAAATCGGAGGACGGCTCAAAGTTCTGAACAAATCTGATTGCAGATGATGATAGAATATAATTCAAGGAATGATTGAATGTGAAAGATTACGCGACATAGGATAACACCACAAACAAGCTCCGATGTCATCATTATATCACGAATATCAGACTCCAGACATCTTGAGATTGGCCCTCTCCGTTTCTCGAACTGTCACCGACCAGATGGCCGAGTGGTTGAAGCAGTTTGTACCTTGTAGGGCGATTCGCGTAGCTGTGCCGATTCCGTCTCAAGCGCGATATCCGAGTGTTTGGGGCTTGGTTCGATCCCTGTGCCGGACGCGAGTGTTGAACGACCAGCGTCTAGTATCTACCTCAACGCTACAATCAAAAAATGCTACTTGCGGAGAGCCAGAGAGAGGCAGAAGATAGGATCGGGTGATGTGAGATCTCTGCTCTACTCAAAACGCTGTTGCTGGCGCTTGAGACATCACGAAGATGGCGAAGCATCGGAGAGAGCCTTGAGTTTTGCTCAAGAAATGTCAGAGTCGGAGTTGGGAACTCCCCACGACTCATGATTGATGGAGACCTTCTCTTCTGCCTTTTGCTCCCCAATGGGTTTCTTCTGCATTTGTTCGAGAAGCCCAGCACGTGGAGGGAAGCCTTTGACGCAGATCAGATGGAGGAGTTCGAGGTCAGGGGTCTAAATCTTCCCATGGGTTTTTGACGGGAAAACGTCTTTCCAGAGACCACAGATACAGAAAGGCTGTACTTCGTCATCCATGCAACGTTTTGTAACAAAAGATCCGGACAGGAATCGCCTCTGTGCGTCATCAGTATTGAGCCAATCAAAGTCGGGTTTCCTCGGGAGGGTCACAGATTCACAGGAAAATCCCTCTCTCAAATTCAGGTTCGTGGGGATCCCAAGGAGATCCACAGCAGAGCCGTTTACGTACCCTCCCAAAAGCCTCGAAATTCTGCATAAATATACGTTTTATTTTGCTGCTGGTTGACGAATCAGCGGCGGCTCTTCAGCAACCAGTGCTCCCTGTAGAGCTCGTTCCGAAACGCCTCCGACGTTCTAGGCGAACCGGCTCATGGTGGTACGATTCCCAGAAAACAGACTGAATTTCGGCATTCCACATGAACAATTCGGTTATGATCGACTGAGAGCGTCTCGTCTCGCGAATTTCTACCAGCTTCTGAGTTTTGAAGTAATTGTTCTAATCCTGATAAATTGAGATCAAATAAATGTGAAAAGACGAATCGAACGTCGCGGGCTTGAGAAATCCAAAGCAGCGCTGGGGCGGCATGAAGTCGAGTCACAGACAACGAGGTTATCGTGGGGTTCGGGAGAAACTCCTGACGAATCGAGGGAAAGAGATTGGGGCATTGCCAGAATGGCGCGGCCGAAACAGAAAAGTCTCAATGAGAGGAAGAGGAAGGCTGCGAACACATCGCGGCCGACGAAAAAGCCTAGGACGGGTGCTGAGCGAGTACAAGCGTTCCGGACGCGCCGTCGGGAGGCCGAGTTTGAGACGAGTACAGGCGCGGTGTGGTCACTGCCTGGTACCAGTTCATTGATTGATCAAGCTTCCGATGATCTCCCGTCAATACCGGTGAGTTTCTCGAGGGATGAGCCCGAATAATTCTGTATTGGATGGTGCGACTGAGCATAATATCGACACATCCTCGTCGAGAATGAACTCAATGTGTCTCGGAATATTTCCATGCGAATCGGACTGAAAGGCTGCAAGTTCTTCACAATTCGAACGACCCAGAACGGCGACCGAAAGATCCCGAGCTTTCCGAGAACGCCGACGGAACGCTTCAAATGGAGCAACTGCGTGCCCTGATGTGCCATTGACTACCACCAGACCTTCAGTGAGAAACGCCAATGATGTTCTTCGGCCCGCGTCGGTAAATTCATCGATAAATGTACCTGATTTTTCTAGGGACCATCGCTATAGTCAGACATGGAAGCGTTCAGATATTCAATTCCGACAGATGTTTTCAGAGAACGAATTCGGGCATAAATGTGACGTATGTGATCGCCTATGGTTCCAGAGGGATTTGAAAGCTATTGATTCGAGGGTAGCAAATTTCTTGGTGGAGTATTTTCCAGGGGAGACTACTCTTAACTTTAGGCTTTGTTCGAACTGTTTCAAGGTTTGCAAAAGTTCCAAAATTCCGAATATGAGCAGGAGCAATGGCTATCGGTATCCGCCGAAGCCGACGAATTTACCGGAATTAGATTCTCTGAGTGAACGGCTCATTTCGCCGCGAATCCCATTCATGCAAATTCGTCGCTTGCGTCATGGGGGCTGTTTTGGTATTGTGGGTCAGGTGATAAACGTGCCCGTTGACGTCGACACGATGGTCCGGAGTCTGCCGAGATCGCTCGACGACGATCAAGCATTCAATGTGAACCTGAAAAAAAATCTCATCCACAAATCTTCTTATCTCAGCGGGTTTGTGATGAAGTGGATCATTGAAGCCTGGCTTCGGTTTTTAGTCGAGCAACCTCTCTACAAACATTACAATATCACAATCGATTGGACAGTCTTCAGAAATTCAATGCATGATCTGACTCCAGACGACCCATCCGATGCGCGTATCGAGCCTCTGAATGTGAATGAAGCGCCGGAGTCCGAGTTGATTCATTCTATGCAACAGACTATGATGTTGAACGAAGCACAGTGTTTGGACATTGCCCCCGGTCAGCATCGTTCTCCAGAGAGTCTCTTACTAGATAAATTTGCAGAAGAGCTGTCCTTTCCGTCTATATACTATGGGGTTGCTCGAGAAATACGATCCGACGATGCGAATTCCGTGCGTTCTACGCCGTATACGATGTGCATGTCAGAAATTCGGAGGAGGGATCGCCGCGGTGCAACGCCTCACCATGTTCTCTACATGGCGATGAAAATTCTCCGGTTTCGTGTACGTGACGGGATACAGAACATGTATCGATGTTTACGTTCTACGGAGAATATAACTCGCGATATGATTGAAAGTCGTGAATTCGTTGAACGATTGATAGACACCAATCAAGCATTTCTGAAGACAATTCCGAATTCCGTTCAATACTGGGCAACTCGAAAAAGAGACTTATTCGCGATGATTCGCCAGCTCGGGGAACCCACCGCATTTCTGACCTTGAGCGCAAACGAAACACGTTGGCCGCATTTACTTCGTGTTCTATACCGTCTCAGTGATAAGTTTAAATCTCTAGGAGATGATATCCCGGAGGGTGAAATTTTTGAGAAACTCCAAAACTACCAGCGAGCATGCTTGGTAGCGGAAGATCCAGTCACATGTGCCATCTATTTCCATAAGTTGGTGCATGTGATCATGTCAATACTCGGCACGAAGAAATCTTACAATCCTCTTGGACAATATCGTGTCAAGGATTACTTCTTGAGAGTGGAATTTCAGCAAAGGGGCTCTGCTCACTGCCATATTTTACTCTGGCTAGAAAACGACCCCAAAGAGAATCTTAGCGAAGATATGCCACGCACAATCCAAATGATCACTGATTTGTGCAGCGTCGATAAGATTGATTTGAAGAATCCAGAGATGATCAAAAACCAACTCCACGAGCATACGTTCACATGTAGAAAAAGAGGTGAACAAAGTTGTCGGTTCAATATACCTTATTGGCCGATGTATTGTACACGAGTGCTAATGCCATTGTGCAAAGAGGACCAAAGGCGAGCACTCTTCAAAAAGCAGGCAGAAGCCGCGCGAGTCAAACTTGAGGAGAAAGCTTATGACTCGATCGAGGTGTTCCTGAATGACCTCGGCTGCACTCATGACCAGTATCTTGATCTGATCAGGGCGACATTGAAACGACCCAGCGTGTTCTTCAAGAGAGATATGACGCAAATCAGAGTGAATACATTCAATCCCTGGATTGCGTCCACACTCAATTCGAACATGGATTTGCAGATCATCCTCGACCCGTACTCCTGCGCTGCTTACGTTGTCGATTATGTCAATAAATCCAACAGAGGGATCAGTCATTTACACCGAGAGCTGACGAAAATTCATGAGGCCAATCCAGAATTCGACCAGTCTCAGCTGATGGCTAAAGTGGGTTTGAAAATTCTAAACAGCGTTGAAATGTCGGCACAGGAAGCAGCTTGGTATCTCTTGCGTCAGCCCATGAGCTGGGCATCGCGAACTGTCGTGATGATTCCAACTATGCGGCCCTATGAACGATACAAGGCTCGGAAACAAAAATCAACCATGACAAGGGAAAACTTACCGGGCAACAGCACTGATATTTGGACCAAATCAATTATTCAGAAGTATGAAGATCGTCATCCTTCCTTGGAGAATATGACCTTGGCTGAATTCGCGGCTTGGTACGGCTGGACGAGAGAAACGAATAACATGGACGATCTCATGGATGTTGCGGAGAATACGGAACACGATGAAACTGAGATGAGCGGTAACTTCAACAAGCGTCGTAAGATTTGTAGAATCATAAGGTATCGCAACTACGATAAAAATGATCTACTTGAGTGGAAACGCGAAATGGTTACGCTCCACATTCCTTTCCGTAACGAATTGGTGGACATCATTGATCGAGATAAATTCCTCCAAGTTTACGAGGATCACAAAGACATAATTATGGAGAGGCGGAAAGAATTTGAGGCCAACATCGACATAGACGCCGTTCTGCGTGAAATTGAGGCGATCTGCCTTTTGAACGAACGGAATGTCGTCCCGCATGAAGAGAGTACATCTACGACCTCGACCAGACTACACAATGATGAAGATTTAGATGAACATACGACCCCGAATTCTGTAAGCGCAATCAGACCCAGAAGTGGCGTTCTGAGCAAAGAGGATTACTGTGCCCTGTTGCGCCAGATGAACCCGGAACAACTGGAGCTCGTATTAGAAGTCATACATCGTCTGCACTCATCGGAGCGAAAACCGATCCAAATATTCCTAACAGGTCCGGCCGGCAGCGGTAAAACGTTCACATTGAAAGCTCTGATGGAAACATACAATCGTTACACTAGCCAGCATAATTCCATGAATAATGCCTACATAGCAACAGCAACGACTGGTAAAGCAGCGGTCGGAATCAACGGTGTTACCGTTCATTCCGCTTTCCGTCTGACAATATCAAAACAAACGAATCTTCTATCCAGTGATATCCTACACACTTACCGACATTTGCTGCGCAATGTGAAATGCGTGATTATTAGAGGTTGGAAGTTCAGGCATTATAGGCAAAATGCCTTTTTTGCCTATAAATGCCTATTTTGCCTATTTAGAGGCAAAATGCCTATTTAGAGGCAAAATGCTTATTTATAGGCAAAATGCCTATTTATAGGCAAAATGCCTATTTTCCTTATAAATTCCTATTTTTCCCAAATGTGCCTTTTTGCCTCTTCAACGAGTTCCTTGCCTCTTAACCAGCCAATCTCCGCCTTTGATTTCTTCCGGCAGTCCTCTTTGCGTGCGGTCGATGAAGGACTGGAACGTGGATCGGATTCCATCGAAATGTAATCGTGAGAAGTTTCGAGAGTTCCGTCTCTGTTTCATTCGACCGCTCGAGTAACAACAAAAGCGATTGTTGTAAACCGAAGGAATTGAGTTTATTCAAAAGCTTTTGTGGCACCCAAAGATTTTTCCAACACTAATCGAAAAGAATGAGGGAATGAGAAGCATTTGAGAGTATTCGCTGACTTTGGAGATGACCGAATCAATCTCATTCTGGTTTTTGGAAACTACACATTGAGATCAAGTGGAACTTCGCATTTTGCGGAGTGAGCGCGTGTCTCCTATCGGTCAGCAAATTTTTGTACTGAGAGAACGACCGCTCCACATCCACGCTGACCATGGGAGCGAAGTTGAAAGCCGATATTTCCGCGGGCGAATATTCCGAAATTTCGTCGCTGGCAGCTTGTCCTTGGAGCGCTTCGCAAATTCGCAGCATAACCTTGAAGCCCGGGTTCTGTTCTAGAACCCCCTTCAACTTTCCTTTCACCAGAGCTCCCTGTCTTCCTGTGGCGGCATTGATGCACTTCCGAGTGTTCTCCAAAATTTCAAGCGTTGTAGTCAACTTCTGAGACGTGCATTCGAGCTGCTCGATGAACCTGGGCAGATTCGAATAGTTTGCAGCAATATAGGCCAGCTGGGCCTTGAGATTAGCGTTTAGCAGAATTTCTTGCGACCTCCGAATCGTCGCGGCTTCGCTTGCATTGAGCTCGGTTGCCACGCGCTGAATGTCCTCGAAATTTTCAGCATAGTACACTGCCGCATTCAACCACGTCCCCCATCGGGTCAGAACGGGCTCCGGTGGGAGAGGTAGGGAAGGAGCAACGCGGCGGAATGTTTCTACTCGCGACGGAGCTTTGAGGAATACTTTCTTGATATTGGCGATCAAATCATCTACTTCGGGGAATTGACATCGTATCTCGTCGCAGACACGATGTATTGCATGTGCCAAACACGTAACATGAATCATCCGAGGGAAAATAACCCCCAAAGCTCGACCTGCTTTCTTCATGTACGCCGCGGCGTCCGTAACCAGAAGCATCACTCTGTTGTGAATCAGACCGTCTGGCCAGAGATTGCTGAGCGAGTTGATCACAGCCTGCGCTACTGTCGAGTGATTTGTGTGTTCAACCACTTCGGTTCCCAACAAAAAAGGTTTCGTCGGTTCCATGGGCTTCAGCACACCGACGATGGTGTTAATTACGAACTGACCTTTTGAGTCCGTGGTTTCGTCAACAGAAACCCAAATCTGACTGCTTCCGATTTCGCTCCGAATTCTAATGATTGCTTCGTCGTATAACTTACTGAGATATGTTTTACGGAGCGTAGTGTGTTCTGGCAGATCTCGATCGAATTCGGTTTGAACCCATGCTCGGAACGACGGGTGCTGTACTTTAAACAGAGGAATATTCGTTTCAACGAGCATTCGGCAAAGACCCATGTAGAATGGGTTCTCCCTCGTCGACAACGACACTGAGTTTTCAGGCTGGGCTTGAACTTCACGGTCAGTTGACTGACGTTCCAAATTTCGATGATGCATTGCAGTTTTCACATGCTGCGTCACGTAGTACTTCTTCTCTGAATTCACAATTTTCTTGCAAACTTCGCAACTCAAGTTAACTCCGTCAGAGGTGAACACTTCGGATCCGAACTCATTGACAAGTTTTTCCAATTTTTCAGCTTGATTCGGCATATTGAACGAACGATCGGCGACACAAAAAAGGATCAGTTGCTACTCTTGGGCAGGCGATGAATGATATGAGCGATTAGACTCGAGACGCTTCCTTGGAAACATTTGCAACATTCCGCGTGAGAGTAATGTTCCACATTTGAGGACATGAATCCCAAGATGTACTATCAGTTGGATCTTCATGGAATCTCAAACTGAAACCTCCCTCGATTTCGAGACTATGCAATGTAATTGAAAGATCCAAGGAAGCAAACGAGCGGCACCACAAGATTTAGAACATGAATCTGAACAGACTCATGTTTCGCCTCAGGCATCCGAATTGAGCCGGGGAGTAGAAATGCGCCAGAACGCAAATTCATACTGAGCGTCGGAATCCAAACTCCGCGAATTAGTATCCACGAAAAAACGTGGATTTGAATAAATGAGGCGCGTCAGGCTATTTTTCCCATTTTGCCTCTTTTCCCTATTAGAGAGGCAAGAACTCGGAGAAGATCCTGGTCAAACTGGACTTTGCGAACGCTTTCAATACTCTTCGGAGAGACCTCATCTTCGCCTCGATCCAGGCCAATTTCCCATCCCTTCACCCTATGATCCACCAAGCGTATCGCCTCCTGACCAAGCTCTTCTGGGAAAACCAGGTTACCGTAAAACTTCTATTAGAAGGGCAGCCCGTTAATTTTTTCAAACTTCCGAAACCTGCTCGTATATTAGAGACTAGCCGTTCGTTCCCTCGTAGAACACGTCAGGAATCTCTGAAAACGACGTTCATCATGCTAAATCATTGGCTCATGATGAATCTGAATGGAATTCTCAAAATTCATCTGGCTGCAAGAATTCGAAACGGGAGGGAAAAAAAATGGTATTGCACATATACGTGGATGCGGTTTATGTTCTCAATAGATTTATATTACTCATATGATCTCACTTCAAAATCTCACTTTCGAGGCTGCCCGTCTATTAGAGACTGCCCGTTTATTTTTTCAAACTCCCGAAACCTGCTCGTATATTAGAGACTGCCCGTATGTTAGAGGCTTCCGATCGTGGACGCTCTAGCCGGGATCGGCTGATAGGAGAAAACTCGTTCCGAACCATTTCTGAATGGTACTTTGTAGCGTTCAAGCTTAGCTTTCCAACGCGACAAACCGCGAGTCTCTAGCGCTTTTTGTTGAGACACAGGAATTTTTTGAAGATTTTTAATTTTTTCAGAGTTTTCCGACCTTCTCTTTTCCTCTTCGGGTCAGATTCCCGAAACGAAGGGCGATCGAGGCTGACTGAATGTGGGGAAATGAACCACTCTATGAGGGCTACCACCCCACACCATCAGAATCCAAATCCCCGTCTGGGCCCAAAACAGCCCCTTATCCGGCTGTACCCTTTCAGTTATTTTTTAGACTGCCCATTTTGCCTATTGGACTGCTTATTTTGCCTATTTAACTGCCTATTTTGCCTATTGGACTGCCAATTTGATTGCCTATTTAACTGCTTATTTTGCCTATTTGACTGCCTATTTTGCCTATTTGACTGCCTGTTTTGCCTATTTGACTGCCTATTTTGCCTTTTTGACTGCCTATTTTGCCTTTTTGACTGCCTATTTTGCCTGCCTATTTTGCCTATTTTGAATGCCTGAACTTCCAACCTCTAGTGATTATTGATGAAATAAGCATGTGTAGTTCACATCTTCTGCATTCAATCATCTCACGATTGCAAGGAATGACGGGAGAATACGAAACTAACTTTGGTGCTTTAGATTTGTTTGCATGTGGCGATCTGAAGCAACTTCCGCCGGTAAATGCAACACCCGTTTACTGCGCTACGCAACAATCCCTGGGTGGCAGGGCAGTTCTCTGGCAATCGCTAGATTACTTCCCCTTGATTAGAGTGATGCGTCAAAGCGACATTAATTTCTCTGCGACGTTGACGAAAATTGGTTGCGGTGAAAAATTGTATGCGCAAGAAATAGCCATGATTCAATCACGATTCCGAACCCGTGAATGGTGCAACGAAAACTTACGAAGTGAAGTTATTCGCCTCTTTTTCAATTATAAGGATGTTGAGCGCTACAATGAGACCGCCATTCCCATCACACCAACCACACAAATAAACATGGCAACGGATTTATATACGGGTTACGGAACAGAAGGCGAAAAACGGGAAGCGATAGGTATGGTGAACCGCATGAAATGCCAAGATACAGGGAACCTGCCCTACAGTATCACATTGACTGATGGGTATCCATACATGCTGACGATGAACACAGATGTTGAAGACGGTTTGGTCAACGGCGCCATCGGTAAATTACGTTACGTTGAAGAGTGTTCTACGGCACGTAATGACAGTTCCTTCAAACGCGTGTGGCTGGAATTCGACTCAGACTACATAGGCCGTCTGAGACGAGTAAATTATGGACCACACGTTCGTTGTAAGCCACAGATTCTCAATAACCGATGGGTACCGATCGAGTTACGTTCCGCGAATATCAAAGTGAAGGCGACAATCAAATGCAACCGACAGCAATTCCCTTTGTTGCCGGCGTGCGCTCTCACAATACACAAATCACAAGGAGGAACTTTCAACCAAATTGTTTATGACTATAATAAGAATCATAAACAACAGCTTGTTTACGTCGCCCTTACTCGTGTGACAAGTCTTGACGGCCTCTTCCTGACAAACGCTACTAATGATTTCACATTCTATCATACTCAGAACTCATCCGCGCCGACGATTCGGCAAACACAGGACGAGTACAAACGACTAGAGGCTCATCGACTCCCAACCATCACCACAGAGTTGAAAGAATTTTTGAGTACAGATAGGAATCGGAGTTTAGTGATCGCTAATGTTAACGTACAGAGCCTACCAGCTCACGCGAGGGACATAACTAATGACGCTCTTCTATCCAGAGCCGATTTCTTGGTTTTAACAGAAACATGGATGCATGTTTCTTCCGCACCCGTTATTTTAGACGGATTCCAATCAGACCAAGATCAACCATGTGAAGGACGTTCAGGCGGCGTCGCAATTTACAGAAGAGAGAGTTGTTCCTGTCTCACGGAAACGCAAGGTATTGAAACAGAACTCTTGATTCAACAATCACTGACGGAAGCTAATGAACACGCGTGCGATCTCACCATCATTCAAGTGCATCTTCGTAACAACCGCAAGTTCATTCTAATTGGAGTTTACGTACATCAGCAAACTCGATATCATGATCTGGAGCATTTTATCACAAAATCGTTACGTCCTTATGGGAACTTGACTCCTCACGGAAATCCCAACATTCCACTCGTCATGATGGGTGATTTCAATACTAACGACCAAGATCGAACAAAACTAGCAGACTTTTTAGAGCGGGACTACGCATTGAAACTGCAGAACAACTTGGATGAGATGACTACTTTGGGCAATACTTGCATCGACTTGACATTCTCACGGGGCCTGAATCTAACATGTAAATCTTATGTGTCGTACTTTTCCTACCATCGCCCAGTCTTCAACAAAATTATATTCGGCGATCCAGTTGAGTAACTTCATCCAGACCCCAGAGGAATTTGAAAAACAATCCCACCTTCGATAACGATTAGGAGTGGCGATTCTGCATGTAAAACCCTAAACAACTCTATGGAAAACAATGGAATACGAAATATTACGAAACCAAAAATCGTCTCATATGAAAATGAAATAATTGAAATAGAATTGTGGAGCCTTGTGAAAAATCTATGCTAATGTGGGGGAAATCACACACGATGCTAAGAAAAAAATAAGATGAGTCATTCTCCACGATGCCCAAAAATTTTCCACAGAAATATCTATCGGCAGACCAAATTTGAATACGACTCTAACTCGAGCACTTTTCCACAGCGCGAAAAGATTCGCTTGAGATCAGCAGTTCACTAGGAGAAGGGGTCCGAAATGTCGCCGTAAATGTTTTCACCATCGCGTACGCAATACAAAGCTCATCCGAAGCGAATTGGCAAAGACCATTCACTAGATCACAGATCGTCAAACTGGGAAATTACACCGCCCGGCAGGCGACGGGAAATGGTTTTCGAAGCAAACGAGCTCATCCAACGAGAGCTATTCAAAAGTAATTTTGCAGATTTGGAATGCGCGGAAGAGCCTCGAAACCAATCCACTCATGCCTCGAGTAAACAGTGGATGACGATAGCCGAAGATCGTGAGAAGAGAAAAGAACTTACCGCCCATAGTAATCCACAGAATACCAGGCCGGGGAGGAGAATGGAGCCATGCATTTAGAACGATTACAATGAGATTATCGCAAACAAATGACTGCTCAATAAATGTCTTCAAGGAAAGAAAAAAGAACTTGCTTAGCTTAGTTCAAGATTTCTGAATCTTTACTGCAGAACTTCCAGCTCATGCATTTTCGTGCTAACTGCGCGACATTTTTCGAGAGGATCCACAGAAATCCACGGATTGTGACTANCAAGTGTGTCGTAGAGGAGAGCGGACTCTTCGTCGGAGTCTCCCTCGGGATCTTCCTCGGGATTTCCTAGGAAAGTTGGTCAGTTGGGCGCATCAATTACCAAGGATACAAGGAATTCGTTACTTCGAGATCCATGAGGGTGTATCGAGATCTTACCAAGATAGTCGTCGTCTTCGCCGTCGTCGTCGTCGCTGTTACCTCCACGGTGCTCCTCCGAAACGCTTTCGATCCCAACGATGGCTTCATCGTCAGTCGAATCTCCCCGACGCTCCTCGGAGAAACAGTGGTCAGCTTCGTACTTGAAGCAATCAACAACCGCCAGATGAATTGCGTGCGCGAAGCACACCTGATGGTAAAATGGCTTCGGTGTGACTGCGAGCTTCAAATTTCGCCCGAGTTTCCGCATCACAGAGGCGCCGTCCGTAGTGATTCCTCGAATATCGCTCAGAGCCAGGCCGATTTTCTCCAGGGTATCCACCAACACGACTTCCAAGTTCTCGGCAGTTGCGCGCTCATTGAACCGCGAGAGGAGAACTATGGAGTTCCCGAATCCCGGGATGCTGGTGGAACAATGAAGTGTCACGCCTGGAAAACAGTGAGGTTTCTTATTCAAAGTGCCCCTGCGAGTATAACTTCCGAGTTTTAAAAAAATATATGGGCCGATATTCACATATTTTTTTTGACACATTTTTCATTCATTTAACACATTTTTTGTTGCTCGTGAGCCACGAGCAACAATCAGGCTACGCGATACGGGATCTCACCTAAAAATCTCTTGCGTTGATGACTCCATTCGTCAGCCGTGAGTGTGAATATAGCCCCGCACTTCTTGAGTTCTTGCAGCTCATTGGACAGCAACTCCTGAACTCCTCTGTAAAATAATTCTGATGCACTCCCATTTCAAGGATGCTACGGAACACATACTATAATTATTCGATTCACATACTTGGCCTCTGCATCGGTATAGCGGCGAGCCATCCGCGAGTTGATAGGGTAGAGACCAGCGAGCCAGAAGAGCACCCGCATGATCCACGATCCGAATGCTTTATAGGGTACTAGCTCACCCCGGCGCGCTTCGCCGCGGGGAGGTCAGAAATGTCGGGGCAAAAAAAAAGGGGAAGAAGGAACACGAAACGGAGTTTGTGGTTTCCCAGACGGGCGAGAAGAAAAGCAGGCAGGCATGGACTGTATGACAGGCGACCTAGGTTGGTGGCTTAGGATCAAACTACGAGACGGTGACAGAGACGTTGCGGGTATTTATTATTATTTCGTTGAGGGCAGGAGCAGCTCGCCAAATTCTACGGCAGGACCATCGCGACTCCACCATGAGATCAATTTTTTGCCTGCGGAGGACTTGTCCGCGGTGGTCTTGTCGATGACAGTGCCAGGGATTGTGGAGAGGGTCCGTTTATCCTTTGAATCCCAGATTCGTAAATTTTGCAGGCTTACAGGTTTCCCTTCCAAGCCATCGAGAACACTCACGTAGTCTTGCCAAAGACTTATTGTGACAATTTTTGAAGTTTGATCCACCAAGCGTATGTTTTGAATGCTTCTTTGTTGCCCATCGCCGCAGTTCAACTGGCGGATCCTTTCCACGTCATAGACGATTCCAAGTACTGCGACGGTCACTGTGGACTCGAGCTGCAGTAGATTGCTGATCTCGGTGAATTCTACATGGACATTGGGTAAATTTATGTCTGGCACTTCTGCGACACGACTGAGCTGGAATACAATACAGTACTGAAGATTTGTGTTGTTTACATGATGATTACATGAGTGGAACTGAAGGACTTCAATTACCTTCTGGAGGTGTATCTCGTATTTGTTTCTGGGTCCCGGATACTTTCTATTGGCGAGGGAGGTTCTGTAGATTGTAATGCGATATGATTTGCCGGTTTGGATCAGATCGAAGAGGGCTCTGCAGTTGGGTGTTCCGACAATAACTTTGGCTTCACCGCTTTCATCCCGAAGCGTAAACGTGAAGAGCTCGCCGTCTCCAGACTCGTTCGTCCAGTTGTGAAACGGGCTCTTCGCCATCACTCGCCCCATGACAGACCCGCCTGTCGAGTTCATGGTTAGGTCACTTAATGAGCGGCAATCTCCAGGTGTTTTTCTTGGAGGTGGTTTGGAAGTTGTCGGTTCTGGATCTGCGAATGGGGTGGCAACCTTGTCATGGCGGCGATCTCCGTGTTTTTTTTTCGGAGGTTGTTCAGAAGTGGTCGGATCTGGGTCTGTGAATAAGGATAAGGTGACGTTGTCATGGGATTTTTGAATCAGCTCCTATAGTAGTACATCGGACACTCGCCTGCTGATCGTTTTCTCGGTGAATTTACAACAGATGGGAAGATGACATCGCTCGCGGTGCCGATTTCTGTATCTGATTCGGGATGTGAAATGGTCAATTAAGGAGGTTGACGTGAAATGAGAAGCTAATTGTGGTGGATTAAAAACACTTGCCGAGGAACGGTTTGAATGGACTCGCCATGATTATCACAGATTCGTTATCGATTGGTCAGAGCGATATGCAGGAAAAAATCTATGTAGGTCTCACTTTATACCCCGTTCATAGGATTGATCCAGTATCGGAGGAGTGCCGTTTTTGAGATTGCGCAGTACTTCATGCGGTCTAAAACTGAGTATTTGGGTTAAGAGAGGGAACTGGGCAAAACCCAAGGTGCTTAACGAAGAAAGGAAACTCTGGGGGACTCTGGGGTCCATGACCTTCTTTCGTTAAATTCAAACGCAATAGACTTCATGTGTAAAAAACCTTCATGGGGTTTGAGTATTTGGGTTGGAAAAGGGAACGGGACGAAACCCAAGGGGCTTAACGAAGAAAGGAAACTCTGGAGGACTTGGAAAAGAAAATAAGAGAAAATACCTTCTGAATGTTCTCGGTTTTTATTGATCTCGTACTGATTTACTATTGTATCGATTACTTCTAGCAATTGATAAGGCTGCATAACTGACTAAACCGATTGACATATGACCTTGATCGTTTGAGTGGACACACGATGTTCTTTGACTATTCGAGAGCTTTTGGATACACGACATACTTTGTTCTGCCATCAGGGGCGAAGACGAAGAGATTGGAAGGTTTGCCAACACGTGAGCAGGCTACGTATAATTGACCATGGGAGAAACATGGATTTTCCAGGTTCACTCCACAGACTTGCAAGGGATTGTCCTTGGGCCTTATTTATGGTCATCGCGAATGCCAGACGGACGGGGAACTGTACGCGTTTGAACTCGAAGGGTAAATCTGTCGGAATCATTGGGATTCGCGGTAACAACACAGACTCTCCCTTGAATTTCCCACTCATGATTGTTCCTTCTAGGAGATTATTCATTAGTTTTTTTACTACCAGTCTGGTTCCATTACATAACCGCGGTGGGTTGATGTTCCGAAGGCAGATGACGGGTACACCAATTTTCAATGATAATTGGTGCGGTGGTAGACCCGGTAAATTCAATGAATTCAGGAATTCAGTTGGATAGTTTACAGCCTCGTTGATATCTATCAGGGAATCCATTGATTTGTATGTCGTCATGGAACCAGGAATTTTGTTTTGAATTTCGGAGTTAATACGGTCAACATCTGCGTTTTTTGGCGCGAGTATTGCACGTTCGCCCAACCATAAAAGATTACTGTAAGATTGTTCTACATCAGGAAATACTTTTTGGATCAACTCCTCTTTTGTCGTCGTGAGCACACAGAGAGTTGATGACAACGGGATGCAGTTTGAGTCGTCAGGGAGTATCGTCCCATTCCCGAGGTTTAGGAGGTGCTCAGCGAAGTGAGATGCACTTACATCGTTTTGTAACTCAACACGCATGTTCGTTCTCAACGTCAGTCTTTGTACTTGACGCCATAAAACTGATGCCTTGAGACATGCATTTAATTCATCTGCGGGTGTTGCTCGAGGGACTTGTTGTCGAGGTAAGGTCTGTCGGGAATCTCCTGAAAGCAAAAGAAGTGCTCCACCGAACAGTGTGGAATTATTGCGCAAGTCCTTCAATGTACGATCCAAGGCTTCCAGTGCTTTCTTGTGAGACATAGTACATTCGTCCCATACAATGATTTCACAGGTGCGGAGTACTGTTGCCATGCCAGATCGTTTTTTGATGTTGCAAGTCGGCATCTCAGCATTCTGTATATTCAATGGAAGTTTTAGAGCGGAATGTGCCGTTCGACCCCCGTCTAGGAGTGTTGACGCTATACCTGACGATGCGATGGCTAATGCAATCTTGCCGAGTGATCGAACCTTGGCCAATATGAGCGACAGCAGGAACGTTTTCCCCGTACCTCCGGGCGCATCCAGGAAATAGAACCCGCCATTTCGATCCGACAAAGCTTTCGAGATTGTGTCATATATGATGCGTTGTTCCGGTCGTAACTTAGGCAAATTTGCCTCGACAAAGCGATCTAAACCTGTGGTATTAAACTCTGTTTCACGGGCCAAGTCCCGGTCGTGAACGGTTGTGGTGGTACGGTCAGGACTGGGCATTCCCAACTGATTCAAAGGTTTGTTAACCATTACCAGACACGCGTCCTCAATCAGTGTCAACGCTTCGTTGTGTACTGCAAGAGTTGCATGCAGTTCCAGATCATTGCACGTAAGTCGTAAATCGTGTAAGATGTCTTCACTCATGGAATCTGCGTATTTCTCCCAGAGAGCAACGGGGTTTGAGGGGGAACACGTTGGTAATATTATTGCGAATAATGTTCGAATCTGACGGGGGTGAGCTGTGCTGGCCGCATCTCTCAGCGTCAAGTCCCAGTGTGCATCATTCTCCAGAAGATTCAATTTTTGACATGCTTCTCGATAGGTTGTACATATTTCTCCATGCACCCTGCGGAGCTCTTGGAACGATCTTGGGCCCCGAATGTTTATCAGAAGTAATCGAAGATAGAAACATTCCTGGCTGTTCGGATGGACTGTATATAAACGACCCAAAGCATCACTGGAATACAGATCCGCGTATCCTTGGACCGGTTTTCCTTGTTTACGGCGCTGAAATTTCTTTTGTTGTGTACTCCACGCATAGTATTTTGGTACCTCTGAATAAAGCAGCGTCCTTGCGAAATCGTCATTTGCGCACAATGAAAAAAAAGCGGTTAAGGTTGTTTGTGGCGGGGATTGTACTCGTTCTCGCACATTCTCGGGGTTGAAGTATACTCTCTGTCCGTTCTCAAGATGAACTGCAAGATGGACAACCGTCGGATGCCGTTCGTGAATAGAAAAGGCAAGTATACGCCAGATGGCTTCACTACTACTAATATAACGACCCAATTGATATCGTTCAATTTCATCGATAGGACCTGAAACATTTTCCAATCCAAAAACAGCCATGTCACTCCCTTTGTTGACGTATTTGCAGATGTACTTGATAGATTTCACGGAGTGACAGTACTCGACATTGATGTGAGCTTTGAATGTTTTTGAGAGCAAAGGTGAATAAGGCACGACCCACCGATTGTCGATGTCGATTGTACTGCCACGTAAATTAAGGGTAAAATACATACCACCATCCTCTATGGCTCTACGCCGATACAGAGGATATCCATCGTTTCCGGTAATCGTCTCTGCATGCAAATTTTTTGGAAATCGTTTCGAACACCTTCCATCTTTCATGCAGGGTGATCTGTCATTCACTGCACCGCACGGACCGTGAATCATATTCTTCTTGACTACATCGAATAAATCTGGATCCAAGTTAATATCTGGTATCTCCGCCGAAATTATAGTATCAATCTGATCAGGCGTGATTTTATCCACCAACCACACCAGAATGTGTGCGTGAGGCAAACCTCTCTTCTGCCACTCGATCGAGTACATCCAGCAGCGCGTCTCCCCAAACACACGATGTTTGACGATGAAATCCATCATGGCTACTAACTTCTGTTTGAACACTCGTGCAATCACGTCGGGCCGGTCCGAAGACGACTGTCCGGGTCCCAAATGTTCCTTTACTTCACTCCATGCGGGATTGCACGTGAATGTCACGAATAAATCAGGCCGCCCATGGACTCGGACATACGTCATCGCATCTTGAGCGTATTCATGCATATGCCGCGGACTCCCAGTGAATGTTGAAGGCAGTATCACCATTTGCCCAACGTTGTCGGAGTTGACACCACCATCGGCGGCGACCGCATCCCGTAAATGCACATATTCCTCCGCACGAAGCTTTGTTTGATTCAACCGTATGAAGAGCAGTCGCTCCGTCTCTATCTTCGCATACATATCTACAACGTACTGCTGGAACAACTGACGACACTTCAATAAATGATTGTCACTGTTGCTCCGTATCATTAACCGATAGGCATAGTAATTCATCGCGCTAACTTTCTTGTCAACCTCTCGTCTCGTCGAAGGGTTTCTCATTCTGATATTGAAGTGATACCCGTCTTCGCCTTGCCAGAACAAAAGAGGGTACTGCAACGCATCGTAGGACCGATGGGTTTCAGCAATCCGCTGCAGTCCACCGGATTGACGATGCAGGATTATGTCTCGTCGATTGAACTCTTCACCCACCATGACGATGGCAACGTCATCACCAGTCGGTGCATTGAATCGTCTCTCATGTTCACCATTTGGAGTCTTATCGGCTCGGATTCGTACTACATGGGAGTCACACAGAGGCATCCTTTGCATCACCGTACGGAATCCGCGTACTAACTCATTGTGCTCACAAAGAAAACTTTGTAACTCAGTCACGATATCTCGATCAGCGTTCTCGTTGAATCGAATTCGTTGTTCAACTTCTTCCTCACATGTCCCCATGAAGTAAATTTGCAAAAATTTATGTTCTTCCCCCGAAACGGGCAGAAGAGATCCTACACGGTGATAGACTTGTCCTTGTACTTTGAACGTTGGCATGAAGTTCTCCCGAATAATATTACCGGCACCGAAAGAAGTCATTTGAAAACACGAACTGAACTTACGAATGTACTGTAAGAAATGCCTCGATTTTCTTGAGGTTCCAGAAATTAGCGATGCCAATGGCTCAGGTGGTGGAATAAGCTCCGGCAACTCGACTTTTCCTCCGGCACAACACATACCCGGAGCCTCGTTCCTAAATTTCAACGCACTACAGAAATTACATAAAGTATCCATGGGCCCAACAATCACGCTAGGATGACCACTGTAGTCATGTTCAGGTTGATAGCGCCGAGCAGCGTGGTTCAAATCGCCATTACTCAATCTTCTACGCCGATTCATGTATTCTCGTCTGCTACTCATTCTTGCTCCCCTTTGTTCGCTCGTTTCACTCGCTTGACTTCTCAGGCGCCGTTCTGAGTCGGCTTGCAACCTGGACTGCCGCCGCTGTTCCGTTTCCAGCTGCAGGTTTTGGACCCTTCGCTCCCGGTCAATTTCGTTTCTTACCGCTCGTACCTCTTGAGACTCCGTGACTCGGAGCACAGCATGACGATCTCGGTCAACTTCCTGCCTCAACTTTCGTTGCTCTCGTGACTCCAAGGCCCGAAGCGCTGCATGACGCTCTCGGTCACTTCTCAGTCTCTCGTGTCGCTGCTCCTCTGTCTCACATAAAAGCTCTCTGAATGTTCGTCCACGATTAGTTTCCAATCGCGCGTTCCGTTCCTCTCCCGTTTCTGAAGCTCGTTGCGTTGCATGTCTTTCTCGGTCGTCATTTAACCTCACTTGTCTTACTTCTTCCGTTTCTGCCCACCGCTTCCGACGTCGCCGTTCTCGGTCAACCTTCCGTCGTGATTCTCGCTGCTCTGCCGTCTCTGCAGCCCGTTTCGCAGCCCACCGCTCTCGATTCGCTCTCAACCTCTGTTCCCTCTGCTCATCAGTCTCTCGAGCCCGCCGAACTTTTGCTTTTTTGGCACTCCGAGCAGTGCTGCCGACCCCTCTCCGCTTTGGAGGCATAATCTTAAGTCAAGGCACCCCAAGTTTCCTTTCCCGTTGGATTTCGTCTCACTTCGCGCGTGCCGTCCTCGCCTCCCTTGAACTTCGTTGTCAAAGTCGAATGTATTCTACCAAGCCCAAGATACACATTGGAGAGACACGACAACGATGTTCCCCGAAATCGGACGAATTTTCGGTCCCATAGTCAGTAGCCGCATGCGGTAGACGTGACACATGTCCTATCAGAAACCCTCAATCCTTCTCTGCTCGTAGACCAAATTTCGTCTTTAACTATAACTGCATTGTCAAGATCATAAAGACCACACAGACAGACACACAGACAGACAGACAGACAGACGCACGTTGGCTTTTATAGGTTTAGATATTCAGGACTGTGATCATACTGGCAACGAGCCACTGTTTGAGACTCGCTTTGTCGATAGCCACACCTCTTTTTTCGTGCCACTTTTTTTTTTTTTTTTCAAGGTGATAGGAGTTTATTATGGTTCGCATCATATACAAAATCCTCCTTTTTTGCCGCGGTGCTGGGGCCGGCATCACTGTGTTTTCATCAGCCCCAGTCCGGGGGACCCTTGTCCCATTGGAGAGTGCTCTACAGCCGCTACCAGTATTGTTTATGTTGACGTAGTCTGTGTTGTCTGCGAGTTCCGCTCGAGGTTCCTTTCGTATTGTTCTTTGATTGTTATGATATGTGTAATGAAGTTGGAAGTTGTCTGCCAATTCTGTGTGTTTTGGAGCATGATGTCGATGATGTTATCCGGAGTGTGTGAACATTCGAGGGAATTTTGAAGGTCGATTCTGTATGCTGAGAATTTTGCGCATTCGAATAGAGTGTGTTCCGGGGTGTCTTCTACGCCGTCTGTGCAGTGTACGCATGTGGGGGTGAGTTTTTTCTTCATTTTGTGTAGATAAGTTTGGAAGTGTCCATGTCCGGAGAATGCTTGTGCTGTATAGTAGTTTAGTTTTCCATGTTTTCGGTTGTACCAGCTTTCGAGGTTTCTAATTATTTCGTGCCACTTCATGTGAGCCACAAGGCCGCTTTTAGACCCTTTCGCCGTGGTAATCTCCGCTCCGCAATCATTGCACTTAGCCAAATCTTTCGTGAGCCTCACAAAATGACTCCAAACATCATCTGCAATCACAATGGGATTGAATCTCCGAAAACTCCGCATGTCGTGTCTGTTCTCCAGAACATCCTCTGCCCATGGAGCCGAGATTATCACAAACACGCTGAATTTTTTGTTCACAAAACTCACCTTGCTTCTTAGGTTGATTCACTTCCGGTGATCCAGCAGGAAAGCTTGCACTCGTCACTGAATCCAACGAACTTCGGGAATCGTTCAAACTTCGCTTGGCTGCTTTGCGAGACATCTTTATGACGTGATTTACTGATGCACAAGAACTGATGACTGACACGTTCCAGAATGGCTCAGTTCTGGAACCCTCAGCAAGGGATTCACTGCTTGACAACCCTCGCCCTCGGTATGGAATTTCGAGATTTGGTGGGATGCTTCAAAGAAACCGCTCGCCGATCTCAAACGGTCTCCGGTGAGATGTGATTCCCAACGAATACGAACAAACAAACGTATCAAATCTCGACGCCGGCAAAATTCGATCCGGATGTTCGCTGCTAGAAGTCGAGACGGTACTATCGCCCGTTTGATCTTTCCAAAACCGCCGCGCTGCTGGTGGAAATCCATACATACTGGGGGAAACATATGAACTGATTTTCTAGCGCATCTTCTCGTATCTCCGCAAATGAAAGATCGATTCAAATATCAGGATTCTCTTAGGATTTAATGTCCGGATATGTAATGGAAAGTAGTTCATCTTAGTCACCATGGAGTCAACGGAAGAGCGGAAGCATACTGGCAGCGTCTCGATTGATGATATGGTTTCCAATTGCATCCGTTTCAACGAGAGCAGAACCCTCTCTGAAAGTAGTGCCGTACTACGGTACGGTGCCGTAATGCCGTACTACGGTACGGTGCCGTAGTGCCGTACTACGGTACGGTGCCGTAGTCCGTGGTACGGGAGCCCACCTCTAATCCACGAGGACAAACATCACCTCAGAATGAGTTACAACGCCGATGAAGTGCAACAACTCATTGGACAGGCAGTGGCCCAAGCCCTGAAAGCGGCAAGTACTGCATCAACATCAGCCCACTCCGTAATGGAACACCTCAACATGAGGATCCCGAGATTTTCGTACAGCGAAGACACTGGCCACACATTCGAAAAATGGTATGTGCGTTACAGTCCAATACTGAACAAAGAAGGCAGTACTTTGCCGGAAGTTGACAGAATTCGGTTGGTAGTATCGAAACTGAACACCAACGAATATGATCACTTCGTGAATTTCATTCGTCCGAAAACGGTCGACGAATTGAAACCAGAGGAAACGATTGACGTATTAAGGAAAATATTCTCAACGCAGCAAACTCTATTCAAAAGAAGAATGAGATCTTTAAACATCAAAAGAGAAGGACGTAGCTTAAAAGAGCTAACCAGCGCTATTAATGAAGCAGCCGAAAACGCCGAATGGGGTAACCTTTCCCTAGATGAAATGAAACAGTACATTCTAATCTTATCCCTCCAAGGACATCATGACATCGACACAAGAGCCAGAGCAGCTCGCCTCCTTGAAGAAGATAGGGACCTAACATTCTTACAGATCATGGATGATCTGGATCACTTCGAAGCAGTAAAGAAGGACCTCTTCTCATCAGAAAGAAAAAACATCAGTGAAGTCAAGGATAAAAAACCGCTGAACCGCTATCGTAATCACCAGGGAGCTGGAACATCACAAGCAACGAATAAAGGACAGTACATTTGTTATCGTTGCAATAAACCAAATCACCACGCCGATGATTGCCACTACAAAAATGCCCAATGCAAAGCATGTTTGAAAATCGGACATCTAGAATCAGCTTGCAGATCAAAACCTATCCAACCTGATAGAGATCGACGAAACCCGAAGCGGCGAGTCAACGCAGTGTCCAATGACAACACTCGAGTGACGAAAATAGTGAACATCAACGGCATTCCAGCGAGACTAACCATGGACACAGGCGCCGAAGTTACATTGATTTCTTCCAGAATCTGGAACACACTTGGAAATCCAAAACTTCGAGCACCGTCCGTCTCCCTCTCCGTAGCCGATGGAAGATCCTTGAAAGTTCTTGGAACCCTCGACTGTGAAGCAGAAGTCAATGGAACCCGATTCCACGGAGAGTGTCACGTCACCGAGAGATGCGAGCTGCTAGGATTAGACTGGATAAAAAAAGATCCACTAATGAAGAAGTTCTTACAGAGTGATGAGAAAACCAACATCCTTCAAGTGAAGATTCTCACACCTGAAGAAAATGACAATCCATTAATGAACTCCAGAAAGAAACTCATGGGAAAATGCATCAAAACATTTCCAGAAGTATTCTCCGAAGGACTTGGCAAATGCAGAAATTACGAAGCCGAGATCACCTTAAAAGAGAACGTCAAGCCGACATTTCGCAAAGCGAGGCCAGTAGCGTACGCCCTCCT
>JAJSRV010000012.1:6293115-6619184 GCA_021527715.1 Neoseiulus cucumeris | reverse complement strand
AGCGACAAAACTCGGAACTTGTACTGCATACGTCAAGAAGATCCTATGGTTGTCTGGAATGTGAAGTTCCGCTCACCGAACTATACTGTGTGTTCAATGTAGGAACTCTGCCTGGGGAGCTTTCGAACGATGGTGACGTGAATGGTCAACGTGTACTAGCAACTCTGACCGATGTATTGTTTGTTCCCCAAGTCACACAGAACTATCTATCGGAAGTCTATCTAACAGAAGTGTCTATCGGTACATTGAAGGAGCGAGGGTTGAAGGACTGAAAGTATGGCGTGGCTCCAAGGTAGTTCCTACCGTGCCTCCAAGTTCTTCCCACAGGCGAGCTTCGTCGCGCGATGATTGCATCGTATTGCGCCTACCGCGACTATACTGATGGGGAGCGGTTTTTCCCGAGCTTAAATTTCTGCTTGTGTCACTACCATCGGGTTTGCTTCCTTCTCGGCCCTCAAACCTTCAAGTCCCACTCGCATCTTTTCTATTTCGGCCTTATGCGTCTCGGTTTCCTCTCGAGCTTCCTTGAGCGTCGTCTCTAGTCGGACGTGCGCTCAAATCAGATGTGCGCTCTGATTCGGATGCGTTCAAATTGCCGACCGCAGTAAGACTGATGTAACGTTGACGGGGAGTTCGTAACTGTTGCTTGATACGAAGCGACAGCGAAACATCCACCATTTTTCTGGTACCGGTCGAGATGTTCTCGCATCGCCATCCGAGCATCGTCAGCTTCCTTAATCACAATATTTTTTTTTGATTGTGTCCCGAGATCTGGGCGGTGTAAGCTTCGATGAGCGGTCGAAGTATCCGTGCTCTGGCAATCGTAGAGAATGGGGTGTTGTCTTGCACTGCCAAGCGCGAGATGGTGGCTGAACGGTCTCGATCGCTGTCCTGGCTGAGGAATGAAGAGTCTGCCACTTGCTGCAAGGCTTTCGTCGATGGACTTGCAGAAGAATTGTGTTCAGGTGTTTTCTCAGAGAAACCCAGCTTCTTAGTGGAGCTCTCTCTGTGTTGAACTGGCTTTGTCAATCTCGACGTTCCACGATTTCGAAGAACACAATCGAACCGATACTGCTACAACACTGCTCTGGGACTACGCTGGAAGACTGGGCGCGATTCCGAGCTCGAAAGAAACCATTGACTTAGCCTACTTTCTTGCGCGATCTTCAAGAACTGCACTGGATTCTGGGCGTCCTCGCGTATAACAAATCAGCATTTCAGAGGAAAGTCTTTTAGAAGAGTATGATCATCATATCTGAAGGAACACAGAGGGCCTAAGGAGATACTTCGCCGAGACTGGCAAGCGAGTCGCTGAACGAATTGGAGAGGTGGGGAGTACACGTGAAAACATGTCGCTCAATATCAGCAGCCTACCTACTCTCGTCTGCTCCGCCGGACGAAACACCACGGGATCGCAAGCTCCTAGGAAAGTGCGAAAAAAAGAAAGTTTCGCAAGTCGCAGTACCCCGTGAAAACAAACCACAGACATGTAAACGGACCGGAAGTTCATCGAAAAACGACCGTTAGGTGGAAATAATCAAAAAAATCCAGTTCAACGAAAACGGATTCTGTGAGAGAAAGATCTCGACACCTGCTTGGAAACGTACCACTGTCTGGGATTTTAGAAACCTAGAAATCTCAGCGAGGCTTCTTCGGCTTGACTCCTCGTCAAGCAGTGTTTACAATTCCGGGGACGATCCAACAACCGCTCGAAGTTCCGTCAAATAGCAGTGTGTTCGGAATCAAAATGGAAGAGGGAGACACAGGCTTCAACCCGGATCAGCTGAAGGCTAATCCCACATTCGACTCACGTAATGACGGTGAGGAGAAGCTGACGGATCCGAAACAAACGACCAAACGACTCTGTTATTCTCCAAAGCTATACTTGCTCACTGAATGAACGAAAGGTTCTTCGCGATGAGCGGATCCTCGCTTTAGCCCATATAGAGCGTCAAGAGCAGGAGATAAGACTGAGAGATGTTGAGATTGCCAGACTGAAAGCCGGTGGCTGCAGTGACGGCACAGTGTGAGACGCTCGGTGCTGAGTTCCAACACGTTATCAACATCTTTTTTTGACGTGACACACATTTATTTCGTATAAATGGGATTAAGAGTTTATAATGGAGGTTATACTTCACGGATACAAATTTTTAACAGTCTCAGTCAACGGTATCCCTTTTGCCGAGAACACGAAGCCTTTCCGTGTTGTCGACGTGGATAAACTAAACATTTGGTCGAAAAGACTTTCCTTTCGAGTTTATCGGATTCCATATCACACAACAGTAGAGCAAATTGGGAACGACATGCGAGTTGAACATTCTTATGTACGTGTCAGGGGTCTTCACAACAAACGATCTCATGATCCAGGCTATTGTAAGCGAGCATTTCTTGACAATATGGGTAACATGATCCGAAAACTTGAGAGATGGGGTGAAGATCACGCCTAGATCCTTAATAATCTCAAGCCTCTCAAGTGGCTGGTCACCAATACGATAGTCAAAGTCGTGACGGTTTGACCCAATCCTCATGATACCACACTTATTCACCGACAGTTTAAGGCCCATTTTCAGTGTCCAGTGGTGGAAGTCGTCAAGAGTTTCTTGTAACGAGTGGCAGTCCTCAACTGTTCGGATCGGCTTTACAAGTTTTATGTCGTCTGCATAAATGTAGTAGTTTATGAGATTGTCCAGAACGTTTTTGACTTGGTCTAGAAACAACATAAACCAAAGACTCCCCATTACGGTTCCCTGCGGGCAGGGATGGGCATGAGTCATAGTCATAACTATGACTCCACTTGGATTCATAAATCCGTTTGTAATTCCGAGTTGAGTCATAGCTATGACTATCAATCCGAGTGGAGTTATAGTCGCAGTTGTGAATCCGGGTGGATTCATAAATCCGATTGTAAATCCGACTCTAACATAGGCCATTTTCGGAGTCTATGGAGGNTCCTGATATGCCGGTGGCACCGTTGACAAGGCCGTCGAAGACGTCTATGTTGCACGTTAGCATGTACGATGTTCAAGACATGAGTTCAATATTCGAGGGAGGTTACCTGTTTTAGTTGTGTCCATGGTGTTTACCTGATCTGTCAAGTGGGTTTCACTGCTGTAACCCGTGTGGCGAGCCGTGGCATGTGATGTCTATGTGGCGTGCTCTCATTGTAGTTGGCCACGTTAGAATTTTTGTGGTACAGTCGGATCGCGTTGGGCTGATTGCTGTTACACCAATCAACAGTCCGGAATCGCGACTCTAGAGCTCTTTTCGCTTCTTCATTGAGGTCCTCATCGTTCCCGATTTATGTGAGAATTTAGGAAAACTTTGTATCAGCGTGGCGCATTACCTAAACCAGCGTTTCTCAAGGTAGGCCCCAGGCCCCACCGGTGACGCCTGGGAGGTTTCTGGTGGGGCCTAAAGAGTTGGGGCTGGTTCATACTATGAATTCTATCCATCGATCCCTCCAAGAGCTCACTCTGTTCTTTCCACATGTCTACGGGAATTCCCTTTCGTTTTCGTCAAGCGATATGAGCTTTGTCGTCTTCTGACAGCAGACAGCAGACGCTCACGGGGAGAGGGTCAAGCGTAAATCATAATGACTAGAGCTTGGAAGTTTAGGCATTAATCATTTTTGAACCTCCATCATTCAATATGAATTGATGGATAATTGGTTAAATGGTGCCTGATTGTCCCGATCCACGACTATGTTGGGCAAATATCATTGAAGTGATCGACCTCCGATCAATTTATCCTTGGATTGATGGAGGATGATTAATGAATGATGCCTGAACTTCCAAGCTCTAATAATGACAAACGGAAACACTGACTCTCATCATCAATCGATTAAAATCGCACATATGATACACATACCTATTATATTCGCGATGATCGCCTCTCGTAATCACGCTGGTACCGTCCATCTCAAGGTGAACTGGAGCAATTACGGCACTCCTACACTGGGTCCTGAGTCCCTGAGTCCCCAGATTTACGTTTTCAGAGATCGGACTCACTTCAAGAAGAGGAAATGAGCGGAAGCACATCGAGGAAACTCCGTCATTACTCAGAAGACTTCTTGAAATTCGGATTTATCTCGTCAGGGCACGACCAGTCCGCGCCCTTCTGCCTGACTTGCCGCCGAACCTTGACGAACGATTCTATGATGAGTGGTCGCCCCGAGAAACACCTCAGAACAAAGCATTCACAAACATCGTCCCAGAAGCTTTCGCATTTCGAGTCGCTCAAGAGGAAAAATGGATCGAGATCGACGATAAAAACGATGTTCTCTTCGTCGAATGCTGTCGCCATCTGAGCCCAGGAAGCGAGTTAGGAGATCTCGCTCCTCAGCAAAGGCTGGGAAAAGTCATTTTGATGGCGAAAAATTGATGAAGCCGGCGATCTCGAAATTCTTGCGAATGGTTCTCTCTCCAGCTGGACGAGTCTACGATCCGAAACAGCGAATCTCTTCTTCTGGCCTATCTAAGGTACATTGAAGGAGGGTATTACCTCGAGAAAAATGTTTTTCTGTGAGTTTCTCGAAACCAGCGCGACGGCAAAAGACATCTATGGAGTTCTCATGGCCTAACTCTCTAAAGAAGGGATTGTATCTCGTGCGGCTGATGGAGCACTCGCAATGATGGGGAAACAAACCGGTTGTTTGAGAATGATGAAACAACAAGATCCACATATGCTGATCGCACGCTGTGTGTACAGGGTGTTTCCCATAAGGAGGGAGTGATCGGTTGCCTCCCTTATTTTGGCTATAACTTGATCAAAAATAAACCGATCTCGGCGTTCTTCTTTATTTTTCAAAATCGGTCGCTGATTAGCGGTTCCAGAGCATTTCAAAGTCGGCTCTCTTCTTTTTTTCGACCCCCAACTCGAAATTGCTCGCAAATCGCACACATTTGAGCTAGCAAGCCCGTTCAAGTTTCATTCGATTCGTCTTGAAGCCTTCTTCGATATGCACCCATTAGCGATGAAATCCATTGCGAACTGGAAAGGCGGCATCTGATGCAAAAAAACCCAAAATTTTTGACCAAGTTATAGCCAAAATAAGGGAGGCAACCGATCACTCCCTCCTTATGGGAAACACCCTGTATATGGGTGGCTCTCGGAGCACGTGGGAAGCTCCTATCCCAAAACTAGTTCAAGAGCGACAGATGTTGAAAGAAAGTAAGATGATTGTTCGTACAATTCAATAAAAGAGAATTTGAGTTGAATTATTCGCTTCATTTCATTTCCAGTTTCTGGTCATTCGAGTGCGGAAAAAAAAAAGATTCGGGAGACTTCGCTCTCGGTCGGACTCCAGAGTGTTCCCAGCGATACTTTTTTGACGGAGTTTGCTTCTCCGACATGCGAGATCCTGGCACCGATAATCCTGGCATACGATTCCTAACCGCTCTGAACCTTCACCCGAATCATTGAGGATATCGGTCTGACAACTGAGACCAAGCGAGCGATGAGGCCGCTCTCCTCGAACCTCACAACCGAAAAGAATTCGCTTTGAATAATCATGGACGAAGAATGTTACACGCGTTTGGTTTGAAAGTTTATTCGGCTCTCCTCAAATCCTGATAGTGGCACACTCATCACNGAAACGACAACATTAGTTAATTGATAGCTGATAAGGAAACGACACAGCCAAACCATTGGTCGCGGCGGCTGCAGGGCTTCAGAGTGGCGGCTGCAGGGCAGAGTCCTCGCTCCCTGAAGGGAACCTGAGAGTTTCGAATGGGTCAGCCGTTCGTCCGAACCGTAGGCTGTTATCTACTTCGAGCGGAAAGTATTCGCCTCGCGTGTGCCGTTGGCCACTCGCAGCCCGACCGGTCCGTTGACTCTCTGGCTGTGATCGAGTCGACGAATTACATGTAATTTGGCGTGGCTAATGGCACGACGGTCCAGCGTGTCATGACAAGAACCGACGCGGGAATCCTTCTCCCTTTTTTGAATGTTCCTTCAATTCAGCCCTTTCGGACTAGGAGCAGACTCTCTGTCGATGGCCTGACTGTTCTACATTGGAAATTCAATTCGCTCAGGATCGATGAGAATGAGATCGATCGAAATTCAAGTTCGTTCACGAGGCAACATTGACACCTTTTGAGGGAAAATTGGCGCCAACTTGTGCAACACGATGTCGTCCCTGTCGGTCGAGCTGTTGCCGAATAGGTCGCACTTGTCACCGCCCGAACGCGTTCACTCCACGTGTTGTGCGATTACGGTAACACTGCAAAATTCAAGCTATGCTATTGAAAATCGCTCCCAGAGCGGAGCTTTCGCGGCTGCCGAGATACAAATGTTAGCAGCTCAGTCGAATCCATTTGGAGCCAACGGAGCTTGTCCAGACTACGTGCCTCCAACTAAACGCTTTTGTATAGCTTCCTCTTGTATGATCATCCTCGTACAGAGGGGTTCTGAAGGGGCACACGATGAAGGTGCACCGCGGTTTCACTACAGTCTACCGAACTTATTCTCTTCCGCCGCCGCCGTCTCTCCGCCTCTCAGTCTCTCTTGGTTTGCTTCATGTTCGGGTTAGACACGCGTTTATGAGTTGGCGGGCGTCACGCTCACTCCGCCCAAGTCATGTTAGCCATGCCGGAGTGGCAATATTTTTGCACGGTGCAGCCCACTACCCCTAACCGGCCGTCTCCGTGAACTCAGCTCCCCTGTTTCGCTGCTGTCCGTCCAAACACTCGGATCGTAGTCATACCACATGGAGCGTACGCAATACGTCCCTCGCGTCCGTCTATTTCCACCACAATCCTTGAATCCTTGCCTCTCTGTGGTCTTTGAGCTCACGCTGCAAACTGATGAACAACTGCAATAAAATTCCTCGCTCGAATGGAACAATGCGTTCGTCGACCTTCTGTAGTGCACGTAAGCTACTGGCAGTTCACTTGATTTGTATATCGAGTAATTTTCTACGACGTCTATAAAGGCTTCATAAACGTGCGTCATTTTGAGCTTGCGGATATTAACGTGGAAAGTCGAATAACAAAACTCGTCTCTCGTCCGGCATGATGCGATGTTTTGAACTTCACTTGTCACGAGTGAAACATCACTTGGATTCTAACTTCTACAGTAAGTTTCATTTACGAAGGAACCAAGGAGAGCTATGCCGTCGCAGCTTGTGATTTGTTTTTTCAGTGCTGAATTTCATCATGAATCGAACATACCCCTCGAAAGCAACTCACTTGACATCCTCGTTATGTGAGCTTTTCGATAGCATTTCTAAGGGGACGGTGCTTTACGCCCGAACCCATCAGAGTCACATATCAAACCGGCAGTTGACGATTATAAAATCTTCACTTCGCTCGCAAATTGCTCTAACCGTGATTCTTTTCAGCGGCATGAATGGCGAATAGGTCGTGAAGCCGACAAACTTCGGATTGATATTAATACTTTGGGTCTCGAGGAAATTAACGGAGGCTTCCGTTCTATGCCTCGCTGCAAAGGTTCGATGAAACGGATGTGACGTCGTTGAACTTTTGTGTGATGTCATCGCAGTAGGCTTCTTTTGTATCAGAGGATCAATTTATTATCCGTTATCTTCCTTTGCGAACACTGAAATCCGTTATGTGAATCTGACATTCGATCTATGCCATCACTTCGCTCTTGAAACTGGAGTTGTATTGTGTCTCGAAGTTGTTTTGCATTTGTCTAAAACAGCCGTTTGCGATTATTTTTCGGATCGGGCCCGCCCAGCTAGTCATCAATGCTTTTGGCCCCCCTCCCCAATCCACCCCGTTGCCTTGTCGAACGCTTCTCAGAAGTTATCACATTAATAATGGCGAAGTAGGGCTCGAGCTCCGACGGTCGTAGGCTAGAATTGGACAGAATGGCATTGCACAAAATACATTGAACGGCCTGCTTATTGTCTTTGTTAATCGTGCAGCTGAATGTAACAACGTTCAACGTTCTTTTCTTTGACATTCTTGGAATCAACAAAACGTTCGATGACTTCTTCCACAAAATCTTGTTCGGGATTGGTCCCCTTGGCATGAGGCTGTAACCGTGCTTCGGCGGCGCTGAATTCTGGCGTCATAGAGCACCAACGACAACTCGGTTCGTTCCCCCTGGTGTCTGGTTGTGTCTTCGAGGACCCTCCCTTCACGTGGCCACCGTTGGTTGGTTGGAGTTGATTCAACCCGTGTGTCCGAAAAAAGGATCAAACGGCCGATTGTCAGTGCTTATCTCGTAACCAGAACTCGATGGCGGCGTTTCGAATCCCAACGGCCGCCGGGATGCAAGATGTGAAAAACGTGCACTATATGTACACGTCGCAAAACACTTGACGTGCACAGGAGTGCATTGATTGACACTTGACGATTGTCGATCGGGAGTGGGTTTGAACCGGGTCCACTTTACCAAAAACGGTTCTTTACGCTTAGGCGGGTTGCGAGTTATCGCTGAAAATGATCACAGGGATGGCGAGTTCAGCGAAAATCATGCCGGCGTCATTTCTGGGTCTGCGATAGCTGTAGCGGGTGCAGGCGGAATAATTTGGAGCCGCGAGCGTAGCGAGCGGCACGCGCAAGCATATGCCTGGACGCCAGCACACCGAGAGAATGATCAAGTCGCCGCCTGGCCTGTTGGGGAGTTCCTGCTTCAACTCTCAACCCGCCCCACCCGAGAATTCCACAAAAACTGTGATCGCATTCTGCTGTCTGCTGAGCTTGCTCCCCCCCCCCCNGGGAGTCTATGGTGGATTTAGTCGCGCAATACCTGAGAGAACGCAGAGGCGGTCTGACTAAGTGTCCAAGCCGCGCCGAAGATCCCATCCATCATTGATAGAAAACTGAATCTTAAATCAAGAAAGTCCACCAACGTTGACTCGGACTGCCGGGGCAAGCTACGCGAGATCTTTCGACCTTGCCGATGGCATTCTAATTGACAATTGAAACCCTAAGCTAGCCCTGTTCCAACTGAAGAAGAAATCGATCTAGGTACTAAAAGAACAAGCAGTTCTCAAACTTCGAAGAATTTCTTTATTAAGATGATTCGTAGAGAGTAGGTTGTTATGCACTGAATTACAGCAAAGAACTGTTCACTCGCAGCACCACTCGTTGTTCAAACTTCTCATCACTCAGTCGATTATTACGCGGTGCATTTATCATGGTCGCGTAGGAAAATACGCGTTCGACTTGAGCACTCGACGGAGGTGGCGTGTTGTAGTGCCGGAAGATGGAATCAATCTGCGGATACCCCTTCAGCATTGCGGGGCTATTTTGCGGCTCATTGAGATACCTCTTCAGGACGGATTCTGCTTCATCGGGGAATCCTGTCGATGATGCTGTCGAAGGAGCGCTGCCGAAATTGTAGTAAGGATCCACCGCGATGGGTTGGCTCACCACGGGCATGGCCGTCACCAGCTCTTAACGAATGAGTTCAGCGAAGATGCGCAGGAGATATTGTTGGTTTATCTCACTGATACACACGAACCATTGGTTTTTGAATTTAGGCAGCGACAGAGCCGCGATGGCCGCCTTTTCTCCCTGTGGAGTGAAACAGTCAAATGTGTCACTGAATCGACGCTCCAGACTCTGTACGTACCCGACGACTATCGGAAGACAATGTCGAAGTTTCGATCCGGCCACTTCGACGAGCTGTTTTTTTATGATCAGGAGTGTCGGGAGCAACTCCCCGTAGAAAGCCGTTTTCTCCCCTTGGAGAATGTTGAGGCCGTCGGCGATGGGCTTCGCACAGCGTAGATATTCCGCAATGTACGAGAAATCTTCCGTGGTTAGAATCTCTCGAAGACCAAGTTGCTCTCCCAGTTGTAGGATGTTCTGCCCGACTTCAACCAGAGCCATCAAACTGTTGTACAGGCTATTCCACCTCGTTGCCACCGGCCGTGGCAAGGAGCGCCCCGTAGTCGCCTTAATTATTTCTGCCGATTTCGGTCGTTGGCTTGCTCTCCACAGTGCGTTGCACTTGTCGATGATCCGAGTATGGATGTTCCGCAAATCAGAATGCGCGTCAAGTACTTTTCCGACGTCGACTGTAGCGCACAGAGACAGTGTGTGCGCTGCACAACGGGCGTGTGGAGGCAAGAGAGTCACGCTGTCTTCATCAAAGCTCGTCCACGAATTCTGTCCGATCGGCTCAGTCTCGTCTTCACACTCCTCACTTGTTTCTCCGTCTCCATCTTCTATTGGGAACTCCTGCAGCGCCTCCTCGAGATATGAGCCGATCGAGCCGAAAAGGTCGTCCTCGTCTTCGTCAGCGTCGACTATCGCACCGATCTCATGCACTGCTGTCGGAGGACTTTCATCTTCATCAACCTAGAAGCAGAATCGACCATACATAAGTTAAACGGGACAAATAAGGACCTTCGAATTCATTTCCATCGCGCCGGTAACTGCACATCACCCACCTCTTCAAAGATGACGTTGTCGTGTGCAACACCGAATTCGGTGAACGCCTTGATGAAGTTGGAAGCGTTATCCGTCACAGTTGCCGCGATTTTCTCATATGGCAGTTCAAACGAGATGTGAATATCCTGTACTAGACCGGCGACCATGTCGAAAGAATGACATCCATGGAATCTGCGGCAAGCTAATGCGGCCCATTGTCGATTGTAATCTTCGTCTATCCAATGGACTGTCATCCCCAAAAAGTTCCGTTTGTGACCCGACCAAATATCGGCCGTGGTGGCTACCCACGATGTTCGTTCTAAATTCTCGCGTAGCCGTCCCAGAGTATCAAGGTACGTTTGGTGGATTCTTCGTCCGAGGCTCCGACGGCTGATGAGCTTCAATCCTTGTTGTTTGAGATGCAGGAATTCAAGGAGATCCCTGAACGTTTCATCGTCAACCAGTGACAATGGAGTCATTGTCTTGAGGATGAAGCGCGTGAGCAATCTGTCGAACTGCATTTGCAAGGTGGTTGCTGTAGTTCGCAGGCGAGTTTGACCCACTTTCGATGGATACTTACGGCAAAACAAGGCTCGATGATTCTGAAGCCACTCTTTGAACCGTTCACTTTCGGCTATGGAGTGGTGCCTCACCAAATGACGGATCAGATTGGACGTACTGCGAATGGTAACCTTAATTTCCTTCATTCTGTCCGGCTCATCGGATCCGCAAATCGCACAAATGGCCGTGATTGAGTTGTTCCTGACTTGCTCTGTCAGGACGTTGGGGTCTGAGGTGGAGGGCTTGAACCACGGACTTCCGAGGCCATGGCGGACGGCGAGGTTTACCGTAGCAAGCGGGTTGTTTTCTGCTCCGGATCCACTATGAGGCGAGAAGTAATCTCCTAGTTGCGGGACGTTTCCTCGAAGACTCATGATGAAGAGCTGTGAAGCAGTACTAGACGCTGCGAGAGGAATCTCTGATCGACAACGAGTGATTCGCTGCTGCCGAATAAGCTGCTTTTGTACTATTTGGCGTAGACAATGCGATGATTTGGGCGGAGCGATTGTCGTATGCTTTTCTGTCTTCTCTCGAGCGAATGCGGCAAAGCTCAAAGAACGCCATTCCGGGACGCTCCGATTCCAGAATGCGGAGCTGTCCTCTGAACTTCCCGTGTCGCTTGAAATTTGAAGCTGGACTCGAATATCGAATCGTTTTGAATCAAGCAGTTCGACCTCATATCGTCGGGCCCGTTAGATGCATGCTGTCGGCGACGGACTGCCGCGGCGCTGGCGGCTTCTGTCGCACCGTTTTCAATGTCGGGGCCACCCGGCCTAGTACCCTGAGATTGTATCCCGCCGACGCGTCTACGGCGGAAACAGTCGGAAAGAAATGTGAGCGGAACCTGTCTCGGAAACTCGAGATCTACTTATTCGGATCATCTTATTGGCTCACAGTTTTCGCGCCGCTGCTAGCAGCAGCCATTTTTCGACGAATCAGCGAATTTTTCGAGGTCTGATTGGTGGACGCATTCCGACTTTCCAGACTCCAAAGCTACAAAAGAGCCAATATTCCCGACTACACTTCCACAACTCTCTTAAGAAGTCCGAGTCAACGTCGATCAACTCCCCCTGGCAGTCCNGGGAGTCGGTGGTGCAGGGCCCTCAGATCGGATAAGGAGTTCAAGTCTTCCCGCGTTTCCAGGGCTCTCATCCGAGAGAACTGAAGGGAACTCGTGTTTGATTTCCCGAAGAGCATCGTGCGCGGCCATTTGAGAATGTGCGGTGGGAACTCTGTGGAGTGAATAGCATTTCGAGTGAGTAGAAGTTTCCGAACGATCCCCGGAAGCAATACGAACCGATCAGAGAGTCATGTGATAGCGCGTCACGATAATGAAAATTGACGCAATTCGGTGAGAATCTGACCTTAGCGTTACAACTCCTTCCAGGGACTCATGAGAGCCGTCCGGAAGTCTTCGACGAATTTCGAACACTGCGGAGGCTCCATTGGAAGTTTCCGAGTACTCGGAGAGTAAGGGACCCGTTGCTCTGATGTGCAACATCGGATGTGAGAGGCCCAGACCATGCCTCTCAAGATTGATGAGGGTTCCGACACTATTGTTCAGCATGACTGTGATTCTGTTCCCTGTGGCTTCCTTCGTTAAGCCCGAAGCAACCTGCAAAGCGGAGAATGTGAATGCTCAATGTAGATTCGGAATGTGTTTCAACGGTGAGAGACGAGAGAAACTATGATTTTGTGATTGTAGGGTCAGGTGCTGCTTACGAGGGCCAGAACCACGACTGAAGACAGGATGGAGACCTTCACGACGGTTGTGACCTTTTCAAAACTTGAGCCAGAGGGACATAGGTCGCCGTTTGCATCTGTAAAATGAGATGGAAATGAGACTCAGAACTTCGTCTCCTGTGCTTGACTTATTCTGCGGTTTCTGGCAACACAGTGTCGATAGTTTCGAGCATCGTAGTTCCATCGCAAATCGGTAATTTGGAGCAAGCTCACCTCGATCACCGAGAAGGGGTGTAGATTCCGAGACGGAGCTTCTTACGGAATGCATACTACTTCGAGAGAGACTCGTCTGATAACTGAGCAACGAGTATTGTGGGAGCGAAGTAGAGCTTGACGGGGTACTGGAATACAACATAATTTGGGTTTGTTTCTGACTTCGCGCTTCGGGATGATTTAGGCCTTGTTCTCGTTCGACACGAGGAAGGGTCTCAAAGATAAGTTCATACCTTGTCGAGGTCTCCATCTCCAATATGGGAATGCGGGATTCCTCAGACTGTTGTGTCAGGTCTGGATTCATCGTCACTGAAAGCTCTGACCGTCTGTAATCCGTCGAGAGCGACCTTTTTTATATCTTTGAGAAAGCGCAACGAGGCTCCCTCGTCTCCGAAATCCTCGCAATCGAGCGAGAGAGTTTATCTCGAATCGGAGCTCGGGTCCAAAGAGCAATTCGGGCTTACATGATCTCGAATCTAAACTCGAGAAAAGTGATCGTTTCGACGAATTTGATACATCTCGGATCAACAAAGGTCCACGCGCTTCCAAAACCGTTCCTTCATCACAAGTTTTCGGAAATAGAAATGCATCAGTGGACTTCTGTTCGATCCCCCTGTCATTCTCAGGCGCAGATTCGGAGAACTTTTATCTTGAGAGAATGACACGAAATGACTGGCTGTTTCTTGGGTGAAAGGGCCGTGGACTTCTTCACCTTGTAGTTCTCCAGGCCAAGAAATATTGCAGCTCAAAAGAGCCGCGGGCTCCATCAATCCTGTCAGCGGGAGTAGAGGAGGTTCCTCTCGCCCTTTGTTGGGACACAGAACTGCCTACTCACCGATTTCCCGAGAACGATAGCGTAATTTGCGTTTCGTCGGCTCTCGATTTTCCTTCATTTTTTGGCGACCGTGTCCTCTACGCTCCTGACGTCCTTCTCTCAGTCGGGTTTTGTGAACTCATGGTTTATGTTTATGTGAACAGGTTTTGAAGCCTGTGACCGGATGCCCTAGAACTCCTTCTGCTTCTGGAAGGAAGGATCGATTTGCATGTTCAAACGCTATCAATTGCTGCTCAAATCATGAACACAGCTTACTCTAAGTAAGCTTCGAATGCATTCGAGCTTATCGGAGCTACCGGCTGGCGGCCGCTGGGCTTGAGCTCTTGTACCTGGCCTGTGTTCGTCGGAGTCTCAGGCTTTCCCGCAGTATTTTGAAAGTCTCAAGGAACAATAATCTCTGAAACCCTGGCTGTCCCCCAGTCGTAATCTTCCTAACACCCACCAAAAGATCTTCCTAGATGTGGACTCGAATGTCTTGAAGCCCGGGACTTCGATCCGTCTCCACATGGTCCGACTACGGTCTGCCTGCTCCACTGACACATGGAGCGCCGATCAACGACTCCATTGTCTGTCGTTGATGCGAAGTTCCGCGGTGAAATAACCGCGAAAACCCGCAAGCTCTCTATCAACGGCGAATCCGGAGCCGTATGCGGCATACAGATGGCCTTTCCTCTGTGGGCATTGATACATATCCCGAAACGAAGTAGCGGATGGCGTGGATCTCCGATCATTGATCTTACTTTCCCTGTCGCCCCCGACGGCCATCAAGTGACAGTCTCATTTCGAACCCAAGAGGCACACTCTCAGAAGGAGATCCTCGATCCAACAAAAGATCTAAGCGAAAGCATGACGTGCACAATTCGACTGATTGCTGACATATCCAGCGTCAATAATGACGATTTGACGGATGACGGAATAATGAGAAATCAAACCCATGGGCGCACATCCACCTGCATTGAAAAAGACATCGAGCATCGTCGTTGCAATATACATACTTTACATGTTGATTTTTCACACTCGATTATTCTTGCCTTTGAGTACATGAGACAAGCTGGAGGATGCATGCGATAAGCTGCGAACAAACGTCCACGACTCGATCCAGACCTTCTGCGACAGTGAGTGTGACAATATTCATAACTGAGATCTGATCAGGTCAACGTTGGAACGACCGACCTTATATTTTTCAAGAGAGACATTACTCAGATTCACGTTGGTTAACTCAATCCCTAGATAGCATCCCTCCTCAATTCAATCATGGATCCGCAAGTCGTACTTGACTCGTACTCCTACGCCACCAACATCGTCAACGATTATGTCAGTGAATCGAATAGAGGGATGAGCCATTAACACCAGGAACTTACTAAAATCCATGGAGCTGATTTTGAAGACGACCGCGCTCAACTTATGGTGGGAGTAGGTCACAAAATTCTCAACAGCGTTAAAATGTGAAAAGGAAGCACTTTGGTACGCCGAACCATTAACCTTAGCTCGATTCTTGGCGTGGCACGAACTGCGTAGGAAACTGAACAGCGGAGACGAAAATCCAAACCTTGTAGAACCTGAGAACGCATTTGCAGAATTCTAAGATGTCGCATTTACGATAGGAGTGAGATGCATGGGAATAAGTGGAAAACAATCACTTTGCTCGTTCCATTTCATGATTAGATCATTGACCATGATAAGTATCTGCAAGTCTATGTCAGTACCGTCAGACCCAGGAGTGAAGTTCTGAGTAAAAACTTCCGTCGTGCTCTGCTACGCCAGGCGAACCCCGAACAACTCGGGCTCATTCTAGAGGTCATCCGTCGTCCACATGACCCGAATCGAAAATCTATCAGCCGCGTGTGGCAAAGACATTCTCAAGCAAACACGGCAGTATCCTCATTACTAGCCTCTCTCCTATTTTTTCACAGTACGAATTGCTCATTTTCAGCATCGATTCTTTAGCAAAAGCCTTGAACCTACCTCTCGAGCGTGAATTCTCGTTCTGGATGATTCGTACAGCTCTGCACTCTCAGTGCTTCGGACGTATATAAGAGACTTACCACACATACGCTCCGGAGCACCAAGAGATCAAAGCCGAAAAGCTCCAATCGGGTCAATGTTGAACGGCGGAATCCACCTGCGTAACATCGAATCGACGACCAGACCTTTGCAAACGCAGAGATTTATTCACAGTACAGTTTTGTGGTTAAGCGCGGTATGTTCATAAATATTCGTTATAATCATCTCTTTCGTCGTCAATTATCCTCAGTAGAATTTGAAATTGTTCGTATCTTTGACACTAAGCCTAAGTTTTATGTATATTTCGGGGTTCCAATCAGTTTGAACGCCTCGTCATGTTCGCTTGCACAAGGGGAAACGTTCAAAATCTGAATTCTTGTGACTAGAATGTACTCATTGGCGCATAGGGAGCACCTGTGCTTGAAGCCCGACACTGTCGATTCGAAAGAAACTCTACCTAGCATGAACATGTCGCACTTCGATCCTACAGCAACAGTGTAAGCTTCGTGCAGCAGACGTGTGCACGACGTATTGTTGCTTCCAACAATATTTGTGTAACAATCTATTCGCTAACGTGTTGATCGCTCTTCTTCGCAGCTAATCAAACGATACGAAAAGCAAAGCTGCATTCGACACATCGTCTTAGGACGCTTTCTCCATCTTAATAAGCTCCAGGATTCCGTCTTGCATTTCCTTGACGGCCTCGTATTCGGTGAGGCCCATACGTCTTTTGTTGGAGATGTCATAAACACCTCCTTCCGACTCGGTGTGCTCGCCTCGGGTTCCTTCGTATCGAGAATTCAAGCATGGGTTAGAACTCAGTATTGACTCTGTTTATGGAAGATGCTCCGAAGTAGAATGAACTCGAGTTCGATACTCACCTCGAACTTGGAGGTTGTACTTGCTCGCGATCTGCTCGAGCCGAGCCTTATTAGCAGCGAGCTTGGGCAGCTTAATATGCACTGAGGCGCGAATGGTTGTGCCCAGGTTCGTGGGACAGAAAGTGAGGTAACCCAAACGATCGTCTCGTGAGAATGGGATTCGCGCCTCGATAGCCTTGATTCCCTGTAATCATTATTTGAGAGGGGACATGAGGAGGACGTATAATGACAGTTTGATGGCTGCACGCCTATTCTTAGAAAGGAGCGCAGTCCCCGAAAGGGAGAAAACTGGAGCGGAGGGAGGAAAACAAACGTACGCTGACTAGCCGACTGAAGACCTGCTTCAGGTCGCCCCCCATCTGCATGGAAATAATTCGGAGATGTTCTTCCTCGTTCACCCAGACCAAGAAAGTCTTCGCGTCGTTGTGGTAGATACCTCTACCAGTTGGCCAGTAGCGGCAAGCGTTGGCTGCTTGCAAGAACCTAGAAAACAAAGATTACATTTCGCCATGAAGAGCAATAGGGCAATTCGATCGGCTTTCTATACGGAATTATCCGACTCTGCCAGCTGATATTTACAAACATCAAAGTTTCGATAGATGTGAGACCGGAGCTAGGTTTACAATCGTTCCGTTACACATGATCTGGCAGCAATCAACGAACCTGTCACCTTCCTTGAACAGGAAATGATCGTCGATGAGTTGTTGTTGGACACCTTTGCTCATTCCTGTGAGCGGGTAGTACGTGCCCTTGAGTTCACTGGACAAGCCTTTGAGGGTTGAGGACACCTTCTGCTCCATCTCGCGGTATTTCTTGAATTCCTAGCTTTCTCCTTGAGCTTTGCTTGCATGAACTATTATCTCCTATCGTGATCTTGGGCACGATATCAGAGCTTTTGGAACAACCACATGTCGCCCGATTTGTATCAGAATTTTTAACTCTACTCACCGATTCTGTCAGACACGGATTGAAGGGATATCCTTGGAGTGATCTTCCGCATCTCACCCGAGTTGAAATGACGAATTTTCCTTCGGGATCGACGTTAACGAATGTGTTTAGGTCGCCGAAATCTGATCTTGGATGGCGGTCGGTGGCTTTAAAACCTTGGTGGTAGTCATCGATAATGGGATCGAACAGTGCTGCGAACAACCTGTATGATTCCGCATCCGGAGCGTAAACTCCGACTCCAGAGTCGAGATTAGCGAAGCCCGACTGTACAACGTCGAGGAGGGTTGCTCCCATGTGGGTGGACTTGTCCTGGAGTTTTTCGAGGACGTCCTTGGTGAGGTATTTCTTGAGCAACGACTTGCATTGTGGATTCGACTGGAGCTTTTGATAACCCGCCAATAGTTTATCTTTGACATCCTGCGGTACGTCTTTGCGGGGCAAAATGCACCGGAGCGCACTCGAGCTGGAAAGAGAAGTGAATCAAGTTTGTAAATCTCCATCGGTAGCGGTTGGGAGAAATCAAAGATCGAGAAGCCCTAACCTTGATTGACAATGAGAAACTACATAGAGTACGAGTGGCCTGAGAAATGTCCTCGTCATCGCTGTCGGATTCCGGACGAATAATTGGAACGTCTTATTGCATAGTCCCCCGAATTTCGCAGATTGCTTGCATTCCGCCAACAACATGAGGAGCACACACAGGAACAAAGCGGATATCACGCGCGGAGCATGCGAAATCGCGAAAGCGAAAGTTCACGACGAACTTTTTAATTTTTTCTTCCTACAGTCAGTCAAGGCGCTCAAGAGTTGACGATTCCCGAAACCTCCGATTTGCACGGAGCTCATAGGAACCTCTAAATCTCTTAGAACAGCGTCACCTCAATCTGACTTACCCCTGGTAGGCAACATAGCACAAAACGGCGAAGGCCGGAACTGCGATCGCAGCTTTCTTGAGTACTTCGTTGTCCATCGTTTTATCTGTCGAATAGAACAACCTCTGAACTCAACCGAACTCTAAACCTTCAAGAACTACTGACCGAGTTGTCTACCGTCGATAGCAGGATGTCAGACACTGTGGTCTCGTCGACTCCCGCTCGTCTGTTGCTCTGTCAGCTCCACCCAGAAGTGGAACGATGCAATCGCAATTAGCGGAACTAACCTAGGACTCCGAGAGGTCAGGAACTTAGATTTGAGTTCCACACACCGGCCGGCTTAACAGATTGCTTGGTGTTGCTTCTAGGTCTTCGAGAGCGCGGTGTTTCAACAGTTCACCGATGGAGAGGGCCCGAGACTCAGCGGCCACAAAGGTGCTGTTGGCCTCAAGAAGCTCTCTGTCTCTCAGACGACAAGAGCCTCCTGATGCTCAATTCGAAAATAGCGTCAAGGTTCCGGAAGGTCAGGTATGGGTTAGTGTTATGTCAAAAGACAGAGAGAGAGAGAGCGAGCGAGCGAGTGAGCTAACGATACGATTGAAGTCGAGAAACATTTACAGACACACTTCGAACACAGGCATCGTGTTTGGGTTCATCGAAGTACGCGACGAAGTATCGAACGTCCACGATTGAATTCAAATTCAAAGATTCAATCCATAACTGATCGGCGATGGCGATAAAGAATCCAAAATTTTGGAAAAAGCCCTTCATCCACGACCAAACTCTGCCTTCTCTCATAGCCTTCCCGGCATTTTGGCGCGAAAACTACGATCCTCATCGATATGTGTCTCTTATAAAAATGTCGCGGTTCGCTGCGTCGGTCCATGAACGTCGAGTATGAAGTGCGTCGTCGGCACATTTTGAAGTTGCTTGCACATTGACTGACTGAGAGACTCTGTAACGGCTGAGCGAGCAGGAGCCGCCTATACAGCCTGTTTGACTAAGTGCTTATCCCCCAAGCGTGAATGTTTACAGACTACGGTAAACGCGGGGACAGTTCAGTATTATTAAGCGTTATATTGACAGCCGAACTTTGCTTTTGAGAGGTCACCGCACCGAGCGAACCGGGTTTCGAGCAGCCCGGGCAGACGAGATGGCCGCGAAGCGAGCAAGCAAGCTAGTGAGTGAGCGCACGCGAGGAAGGCGTTTGAAGAACAGCAGCCAATTCAGACTTTGCGGCTGCTGCTGCGTTTCATTTCCGTGAATCAGTCAAGCGCGATTGATCCGACGGCGAATCTCTGAATTGAGATTCGGATTTTGAGAGGGACAGCCCGCGTTTCATGGTCCTTTCTCCCGACTCAGGTGAAGAACTGTTTGCTTCCACTCCCTTTTTCGGGGACACGGATTTTCCACTCGAACGATCGGAGCTCCTTACCCTCGGCAAATTCCGACTCGATTCTGTTGACAGCTTCCTGGTGCCCGTCGCTCGCTCGGTGAACTATCTCATCAAACCACTATGCAGCGAAGCGGAGTGTCCCAAGAAAAGGACTCGAAACCGGCCATCACAGTAACCCTTCAGACGTGTCGTGGCGCAAGCTACCATTATGATCACGAGAATTATCATCGCCTCCGCTGCGGCCGATTCGAACGCTGCTTGGCCTACTATCATTATTGCATGTTCGTTTGGATGAGTCATCATTTTTCTCGACATGCTGCTTCCTGCAGTTTGCCTCTTCGCCCATCGAGTCGCACAGATGGCGGCGAGAAGAAAAGATGGAGCTGACGAACAGGGGTTTCGGGGAAGAGGAGCACTTCTGGGTCGCTGGGTTCGATGGGAAGAAGGGAAGCCATAGCACCTCGGGACATGTTCCGCTTCTAGACTCAGTCGACAAATTCTCGTATCGTTTCTCTCGAGAAACTCGCAAGTCTGGCCAGTCTGAGACCTTGGTTTATGAGCAGTATTCCAAAGTTTCGGAAACTGGCCTAGGTAGTTACGTGCGAGGTTGAAATTCGGACGCGACGACCCTGCAAGCTCGCATACAGACAGAGCAAATCGATATTTCGAGTCCAAATTCTCAACCTTGGAACTTCCCATGAAGTGCACTCTTCCGAAACGAATGCCGTCTGACTCATAAGTCTGGGATTGAAGTCAGAATTGAGGCTCGGAATGCGAATTATTCACTTCCTGACCCTCGCGTCGTAAGCGGATGCCCCAGGGGACATGCAGGGGACAAAAACGTCGTCTAGCCTCCGTCACACAGGCTGACTGTTCGGAACACGAGCACCGGTCGTCAGAACGTCTCTACTCACTTTTCCGCCGCCACGAAGATCTCCCAAAGACAGAACATCTTTGCAGTTAGCAAAATCTCAGGACGCTTCGGTCCCGACCAAGGGTTAGGACCTCGGGTTGGCTGCTGAGATGAGGGCCAGGAGAGAAGCGTCCTTTCGAGGAGAACGACACCAGCGCCCCCTGTGACGGTTGGGCGAGAGAGCCCAGGATAACTATGCTCCGTTCGTGCGTTCTCCTGCTTCTTCTCCTGCTCCTGGCCCCGCTCTGCTTGCTCTCCCTGCTCGTGGGTACACAGTGACATGCGGGACGTGACAATTCAATTTAAACGCCCGCCCGTCCGCCCGCCCGTTCGTTCGTTCATTCCTTCAGTCGCTTGCTCAGCCAGTCAAACAGGCAGGCATTGCTGGACTTCACAAGCTGTCGAGAAGGACTACGAAGGAATTTCCTGTTTTGCGTCCTGTTTACCAGTTCGTTATCCATGCGCGAGTTCCTGACAGCTCTCAGGCGAGCACAAACAGGAGCGGCGGCCGGCGCGGTGGTGAATGAACGAGCGGACGGGGAGTTGGAGCCACTGGCTGTCGGCTCGACTCACTTGTTTCGGGCTCCGATCGGTCTGTCCAACAGAGAGTGTTTCCGAAGCTAACTCAACGAGGCCTGAAGGGAACATCTTTGCGACGGCAGCGCTGATGCGGACGAATGAAACTAAAAAACGGCCATGCTTTGATCGCTCGCTGGGCTCCATACGCGCCTCTAGCCTTCGATGGCAGGAGGAACGAGGCGAAGCAGGAGCAGGAGGTCTGTCTGTCAGTTCGTCTTGTCTTCCCAGTATCCTCACCAGTCTGGGTGGGTTGCGATGCTTAGTACGCCGAGGTTTGCCGCTCCATCATTAGATGGCAGTCTGTCTCTTCGGTGGAGTTGCTTCTGAATCTTAATCACCAGCACACTCATGATGCTTGCGTGTTCGACAATCTACTCGCTTGTTATCGCTTCTTATGTCTGAGCCTGCGGACATCACGATGAGTGCCCCAGACTCGCTGTTATCCACTCACATCTCCACTCGCTTTCTCGCCAATCAAATCTCGGCCAATTCGACGCTGCTGGATCGATAATTATACGAGAAAAGTTTCTAGAAGTCTTTGTGCTCCAGAAAACAAGTCGTCGTTCGGGAAGAACACTAGCGCAACATCGACTCTTTTGTTCGGGCTGATAATAATGCGTGCTAACAAGAGATAATAATCCAAAGAAACTTCTCTTGTTCTGTCCGGGCGACATGGCCGCAGAACATTTCTGTAACGACGTTAATACCTATAAATGTTGAAATGTTGACATCACGTACACCGATGCCGCTGACGGTTCTGATAAGAAGTCTGGGGAACAGTGTACGTGTTGCCATTACTTGTCGTGGAACTCACTTCAGCAAAGGATGTAAGCAAAGCACACTTTGCCCTTGCCCGATGATGTGTGATATGAACAAGAGTGCCGTTAGTGCGGTCCGCATATTTTCGATAACGTGTGGCCGACAGTGGGTTGCTCGCTTAGTTACGCTGCAACCGCTCTTCTTTTTGATCATGCGCTTCGTTTTTTTGTTACTCGTTGTACTGGTGATCCAGGGTTTCACTTCTGTGGTAAGCTCGACCGCACTTCCTTAGGTATAAGTTTCTTTCCGTCGATCTTCCGTGGCAGAGCCGTCGAGAATGATAATAGGCTAAAATGTGGATGATAAAAACCCCTTGCGAAGAAACTCATTTGGACCGGATCGTGAAGCCTTTCAAACTTCTTGTGAGGATTCAGTTATTCGACGTTCAGTATTTTCAACAACAATATGAAATCTTTCCGAATGTGGAGTACTTCGTTTTGACCTGAGCGTAGTCAGCCGCCCTTGAGTAAAGTTGTTTTCACCTGAAATTTTGAAAAAACTGGCGCCCGTTGGAGAAAAATTGTTTACGAGTGCTTGATTGAAAAATCACAGCGAGACTTGAACTTTGAAGCTGTTAGCCTGCTCTCTGTGTTGTGTCCCAAACCTCGCTCCGAATTCCATGCACTATACAAACGATACGAATCGAGACACAACCGATACGTGAGCGTCGGAGACAAAGGTTGGCGTTCGATTCAGATGAAAAACAAGAGAGCGGTAATGCAGAAGCTTGATTTCAATTGCAGGAGTCTCGCCGCAAGCGGAGACGTTTGATCAAACCCTCAGTCCAAAACGATCTACATGCACCGATTCCTTACGCATACGGCTACGGCGCTTTAGATGAAGACGGTCATCATTCACATAAGGAAATTAGTGACGGATTAAGAGCCAGGGGGGCTTTCACTCAGACACTGGCTGACGGGCGTACGAGGACCACAGAATACATCGCGGACGAAAAAGGGTTTCGAGTGAGTGATAAACACAATATCTCAAACGAGTATGCGGAAGTTTTTTTGAGCCCTCAAGTTGCGCAATCCTCGAAACTCCCTACCATGACGTCATCTTCATGCTTCGAACGATCGGTTACAACGTGCACCTCGCCATGAAGCTTTTGAACAGAGAATTCAGAGTTCATTGATCCCATCGATCACTCGAAAGCAACAGCACGCTATCGAAGACGCGCTTCTTGGAAACCGCGACGGCCCTCGGATCATGGACTCTGCAGACGCTGGCACGGCGTAAAACACAGAGCTGACAGTGGAACTTCGTCGACATAAGAAACAAGACCTCACCGTGGTTCGGTCAGAGTGTGAATACGATACATTACACCGTGACTCAGAGGTGATCTTTTGTTCGCAGGTGATTGCCATGCGAGACACCTATTTGGACTCAAATCTCATACCGACTCGAAAGCCGACCATTAAGCCGGTCAAAGATGAAACTCGTTTGCGCTGGAATCCGACGAGAATCCGTAGAACAGAATCTTGACCAATTCCCTGATCAGCACAGTGCATCCGAGCTCAAATGGAGACCGGAGCTTTACGAAGCGGACGATGAGACGGATCGAGTTTGTCCTCTTCTCTCCCTACAATCACAGCTGAGCTCACTGAGAAGCCAGCCGCATATGAGAGACGACAACGACTCGTGTGGTTCCAAAGGTGACCGGGTCCATTTCGATCCATGTACTCGAAAATTCTATAAAATCGTCATGTGTGGTGCTTGAAGCCTGTTTGTCATTGGAAGGATTCAAGGGCACTGCTGAAAACTCGGATCGAAATGGACTTGGGCCATTTTGGAACGAGACGATCCAAAGTCCTTGCCGTATATGTCATGCCGAGAGCGCGAAGGTCGGTGAAATGAGAAGAAATCCCTCGGCGGTTGAATTTCATCAGCTATCTGGTTTAATTAACTCACAAAAGCCAGTCTTAGATATCAATGAATTTATGCTCTTGCCTAGAATCGAAGAACGCAGACGTAGCGACCTTCCCATTTCGACTAACGGAACACTTTTCCGCACCGCGTCTGAGCGTAGAATGTACAGATGAGGAATCAATCAATCAATCAATCAAAGCGCACACAGCTCCGCGGTCTGTACTCAGGGATCAATTCTCTAATTTGAAAAAAAAAATCATCCCATTGAGTCATTGCGATGACAGCGTTGAGCTTTGGAAAAGAGGAAATAGGACGAGAAAATTTGTGGGATGAGGATCGATACCCGCGTTCCTTGTCGATCACGTACACTTTAGAACTTTGGAAGAAGTTGGGGCCCCAAGGATTACGGACCACACGAGCTCACTGCCCTGATGTTCTCTCGAACTTGACTTCATTGGCGTACTCGACCAACGAAAACACCACAGCGAACAGTAGAAAAGGGTCAAAAGCTTTATTTGATGCAAAGATCGCATTGGGTCGCAATTGTATGCAGAATATCACTGTCACAGTCTTTCAAATGATTCGCCAACAAAACGAACGAGCGAATTTGATATGGGTTGCTCGCGAGCTTTTTCAACATGATGAGGTCTACGAAGGTGTGAACCCGTAAACGATGGCTGTGAATGAGGCGAGTTCATACCATTACATACACCATAGAAACCATGGCCGACTGTCCGCAGCCCCGCGCAAGCAATCAGGAAAGGATGAAAATTCTCAAATAAGGTCAGCACGGGATAAATCGTGCGCCCTTCAATGCAGGCTGCCGAAATCGTTTGGCAGTTTCTGCTGATAGGATATGTTGATCGATTTCTCTTTGAGTCCGGGATTTCCACAGTGGGACTCAGATCATCCAACGAGATCTGCGTCTCAACTGCAGGCGTTTCCACAGTCTTTGTAGGGGTTCCGCTTGCAGCACACTTTGGAGGGCAGCTTTACCAATTTCTTGGGGATTTTTTTCGTTTCCACGGAAAAATAGAAACAGAGTACGTAAGGGGCTGAATCTTTCGGCCATGGTAGATAGTGCGTTTCGGTCCCACCATCAGGGCGAGTTCGGTGCATAGAATTTCCAAGTGAATGTAAGTTGCGAGAATAAAGTCTACCTATTGTCGAGATTGGTCATTGTGGAATCGAATGATTACCGTATGTATTTTGATAACAGGTTTGTCGTCGTAAAAGATTTTAACCACCGTCGGAACACTACGAGACCAAATGTGGACTTGTCGACTGCATCGTTTGTTGTTCACCAAGCTTCCTTCAAAATCATTTTGTGTTATTCGTTCCATGATTGCAAAGTGAAACTTCGATCGACATGATTGAGTGTGTACATTTCAATATCAACGACATTGGTAGAAAAAGTATTCCAGGCCGTTTTGACCGAAATTTCGTCTGGTCGAGCCCCACAATATGTCTAGAGTACCACTCAGGATGAGGATGCATATTTCTCAGCCGACATTTGTTTCTTCCAAAATGGTCAAGGTAGAAGCGGATCGGAGAACACAATCGATCGATCAAACAAGAACAAATTGCTTGAGAATTCTTCGGGGAGCAAAGATTCTCACTGTGCCAGTAGCACGCCTTCGCTTATTGCTGGAAGGTTGGTTGCATCGGAAAATCGTTGAAAAATTCAACATTTCGAGGTTAAAAGTATTCTTGCATTGTTTGTGATAGAGGTCCACTTCCCAAAATGTGATCGTCCACTGGATCCGAGGGACGCTCACGTGGTTGCTGTTGTTACAAGCGATATGCTTCGAAAGGTTAAAAAGGTAAAAATCTCTGACTAAGCCGGGATATGCCCCACTACGAGAATAAGTTCTGTCATAAAAATTGTCTCGTCATTCCTTATTAAGTGGAATCGGCGTCTCCCTCCCGTTCCCGTTTAACGCTGACGTTGTACAATGGCTCACTTACGGTAGGTTGTTTTACAGTTCAAACGTTCGTCAAGTTAACAGATAGCAGTCGTTAGAAGTTGTTCTTATACTGTCACAATATCAGCGTTTTGAATTCAGTTTTCTTTTTGCTTGGCCCAAGCCCGACTCGAAATGTCTTCATCTTGAGTTGACCCGTTTCGGCGTTATCTGTGAAAAGTCCAGTCGAACAAACCCTGAGCAAGGCATAGGCAGCGTCGAGTTCAAGACATAGATTTGAGACGATTAATTGAAATGAGTCTATTCCGTAGCTCCCGCAGCGGGCAGTTTCTGATGAGCTTTTCGTTGTTGCTGTATCGTCGTCCGAGGATTCTGTGATCGATTCGTTCTCTCACTTTGCAGCACCTGCTGGGATTTGCAGTTTCGTTGAGGCCGCGTTCCCATGCCGGGCGGGCTTTTCGTTTTTCTTTGTTTGTTTTTTGATGACATCGTGCCACGATGAATTTTTTCGGACGTTTAAAGAGTCTACATGAGCTTCCTCACAGAAAGTGGGAAATGATAGCGATGATCATCCTCATTTACTTGGCGCGTTCCCTAGACCGGGATTTGGGGAGTTGGCAGCTCATAACTGCAGGATACAGAGTCACGATCACACAATCTCGTCTTTAGATGTGGAAACGTTGGAGGCTGCCAGCTGGATCAACTTGCGGAGACCCTTCCGACTGCCGCTTCTGCAAATCCGGAAATTCAGTATTTAGAGGATGATAGAGAGTCCTCCTGGCAGAGCAATACAATATCAAAATCTTATGTCAGGACAGCTTCTAGCAGGTAATGTATCGAATTCCTGTAACTCACGCTTTGCCGGCTTTGCGGTATTTTTCAAATTGAGTCCAAATGTTCTTCAGCAGGGTCCCCACTTCCTCGAGGTTATACTCCTCCACCATATCTTGAATGGTTCGTCCGAGCGCGTCTTCTCGTCCCATGTTTGCGCCCCATGCCAAAAGCGTCTTCACGCAGTCGGCATGGTTGCTGGAAGAGAAAATCGGGATGCAATTCTCAGCTCTCATGGATTCGACGAATTTTGGGGTTAATGAGCGTCTGGAACTAGCATTCTCCGCATCTGCGACTTAGACAGATATCCCGGGAGCACGAGCTCGGTTCTAGTGGGTTTGATTTTCTCTCTCGAATTTCTCTGAGAACGGCCCAAGTCGACCGCCGACATCCTTGAACTATTCCAGGATAGACTCGAAGCAGACATCACGTGAGCTCAGACTCATCGGGCGAACGACCCCATGGCCGACCTATCAGCCAAGCAGCCGGAGCAACAAAGAATCTCACAAGCCAATGTACATATACTCACTTGAGAGTGGCGAGATGGAGAGGCGTGAAACCGTCGCTGGCTTCATTGTCTACATCGGCGCCCATCTTAAGCAGAACTTGGAGACACGCATCGTTTCCATTCATCGCAGCCACATGCATCGATGTGTATCCTGTCGGATCGAGGGCTCGGATATGAGCTCCCTCACTACACAGGAACTGTCGGGACGGAACATTCACCGTTAGAAAAACGAATCATCAGCCCAGGAGCGCGTGGATTCAATCGCTCACATGAGACGGACGCGATCACGGGGTCTTGATTCGCTGATAATCGATTACCTTTACGATGTCGGTGTGTCCGTTTGCGGCCGCTAAATGTAGTGGAGTCCAACCGCGCTCATCAACAGTTCTGGAATCGAGAGACCGATTGAGATCAAGAAAGGAATGGAAAGAGAAGAGGGAATCCGGATCAAAACTGTTCGAGACACTGGAGGGGACCCTTGAGGGATCAGAAGAGAACGGAATCGATCCACAACTGACTCTGGCTCGAACTTACTCCATTCGTTTTTTATCACGACGTATGAGGAGTTTTATGACATGGAGATCGCCCGTTCTGGCGGCGTCATGGATGCTCAGTCGGGAGAGGTATTCTGCCTCACTCATCTTCTTGTACGTTGGTCCGATTCCGTAGTCACCTTCATCGATTTCGGGCTGGAGCAAATTGTTTCATTTGAAAATTCTGAACTCTCCAAACCATGCAATAGAGAAATTTCGAAACAAAGAGTTCAACACGCTCAACGAATCTTTCAAAACAGACTCACTTTGGCCGTATGAAGCTTATCCCCGAAGTCGCAATCGAGCGACTGTTGCACCGCGAGCGTTGGCGTCGAGGACGAAAGTCTCTTCTCGGTTCTGGACGCTTCTCGGTCGGATTCGCCGTTTGAAGTCTTCGAAGCCTTCCGTTCTCGACCTTTAACTGCTTTTTGCTGGCCCTCTTCGGAGTCGGACTTTTTCTCTATACTGGAATTATTTGATAGAACCTGTCGAGAGAGGGAACAATTGATGAGCTAGAGCCGAGTCGTCCGATCTTTCCACAGGGATTGAGTTTCGGGCGTGAGACGATGTTATTGTCGGGGAAAGATGTGCGCGAGAGAACTTCATGACCGATAAGCCCCGTGGATTTTTCTCGCCAGCGTCACAGCGCCGGACACGACAAGTTGCTAAGTATTCACCTTCGACGGGGAGGCAGTTCCTCCAGTGGAACATCCATCGCTGCTCTTATTCGAGCGGGTATCATTGCTAAGAGCACGTTTCAGGGAAGGAGACACTGGGGATCGATCCGTCAGTTGTGGACTTTTGCACTCTGAGATCGCCTGAAACACGACGAGCATCACGCTCTTCAGCACGAGGTTCTGTTCACTGCGAAAGGGTTCTACGAAAGACTGAGCTCTGCGAGCGCCGCTCTCAATCGGACAGAGTCTCGAGAATCATTCCTACGTTTGATGCGGGTACGAAGTTTGTTTTCTCCCACCACTTTATATTACTGTTCCGGCTCAGAATTGCGCCTAAACTATCGTCAAGCAACTTCTGTCGGCTACCGTGACCAGAATTAATTCCATTGGTGTTGCCTTGAGAGGGCAAACCATTGAATTGAAAGGAGTTCGCTCTTCCAGTCCTAAGCTCGCTCGTGTGTTTCTAAAAGTTTTTAGAAAAGCTGCAGCCAAGACAACATGGGTCATTCCATCTGATGACGAGCACCATCTATCAGGTTCGAACTCCGTTCCGCATGCGTAGTGAATGAAGCGTCGGATTCTGGGCCCATGTTTCGATTCGATTCCCGAAGAAACACGAAATTCGAGCACAAGTTCGGGGAAGCTAAAACCAGAAGGAACACATGCGTAGTTTGCATGGGGAAATACCACAACCCAAGAACGAAATTACTGCAGGAAGTGCTGACATGCATGCAAATGATTCCAATGAAGAGGCAGACGGGCATTTAAACTTCGTCCTTCCATAAGAAAGAAATAAAGACGATGCTCGCGACAGGCTCGAGCAAGCTCGCCGAAGAGGCCGTCAAGCTTCTGTGGCAGAAAAGTCTGAGAGAAGTTTCGTCCATTCATTACCGAATCTCGTTCAGTGCAGGGACTAGTCCGAGGGGAGTGGGGAAGTTGTCCGGTTTGAAGTTCTGGAAGGATGGGCGGGAGAGGACTGATACTCGTTGGAGGCCACACAAAGTTTCCTCGGCTGCGCGCTAGGGGCAAAGGAGACGGCAACAGATCCTGATCCTTTATAGCGAGCAAACGCTGGGGCCGACTAGTTGCCACCGGACAAGATTTCGTCCGGGCGACCTGTGGTGTCAGTGGGCGAAAACACGATCAGGATCAGAAAGAGCATCTCATGAGGGTCACACACCAGCCACGAATCAAATTTTGTACGAGACAGAATCACACATGGACGACGACAACAACGGCAAAATAAATAACGCGTAACACGAATTCGTCCTGAGTTCGCTTTTCAAACACACGGAACGCATACCTTTTTCGAGAGCTTCGTGTTGCTTTGCTGCTCGGCGAAGACGTGCTCGTTTTCGGGCACGATGTCGTCATCATCCGATACAGATGCCAAGGCTCCCGAAGTGCTGGAGTGATCACTACTTGAACTGGGGATTTCAAACAAAGCGTTAGAACTCGAGTTCAACTGATCCTGACCGTGGCCGAACTCCTGAGTGGAGACGTGAATCAGAGAACATGGAATTGGGTATCTTGATTTCTCTCGGTGCACGACGGGGCTCACATGAACGTACCTTGATGACGAACTCGAACGGCACGTGCCTTCACTATACCCAGTATCCCTGGACCTCACAGATGATTTCGCCGTTCTAGAGGGTGATAACGCGGGACTGTTCAACGTATTTGAATGAGACTTCCGAGTCGCCGACGTCGAGCTCACCCTCCTTTGTCGGGATCGTTCTTGAAGAGTTCGAGCGTTGATTCCTCCTGCTCCGCAGCTCGAAGTCACCCCTGTTGTCCAACAGCTTGATGACGCCGAACCACTCATTACACTCACTTCGTCCCCCGAGAGACACGCTTCATCTGAAAAGTGCTCAATGTTGTTCAACTTTCTTTTGGGAGTGGTTTTTTTTCGTATATAGGCATTCCATCGAGGCTGAATTCGATGAGGGAAAACTTGCCACAAGTTCCACAAGGCGTTGCATATTGACTTGGTTGATGAGCATAGATTGCAGCTACTGAGGACCTCGGAGATGCCGAGTAGATGTCGACGCTCGTGGAGCGTGTTTTGAGTCTTCTGCGTTGCGGTGCGGCCGATGGAGAGTTTACATTCGTTGCTGATGTGCTTGTTGTGTGGCCGACAACGGTTCCTCCTTGGCTCGAGTGGCCGAAGTGGCCCTGGCCACTGAGAACCAGGAGCTCCGGCGGATGGGCGTGACGTTGAAGTACGCAGCTCGACTCAATTTCAGGTTGAATCGAGAAGTTTCGCGTAAGGCGGCGCGAATGGCGTCTGGACCCTGTTGGGCCTAGTTGCTGAAGGCTCTGAGTCTGAATCGAAGCCGAGTCCAGATGTGGTTTTGTACTCTCGATAGGCGCTGATTCGAACTCACTTGTCCTCATCGCTACGCGCGAGCTGTGAAGCCATCGTGCAAAAGTCATGAGTCAAGATAATCCGAAGATCTTCTCTCGATGTTTCTCAATTGAACGCTTCTAATCTACGTTCAGTTCGAAACTCCAAATAGGAGTACAGGGTTTTTTTCTAAAAAGTTGAATCAGCGGCGAGAGCAGATTATCGCTATTGGTTAACTCGGAAACTTACTTTTGAGTGTTGAAATCAGAAGAGTGTTGTTGGCTATGACGGGGATCATAGCACGCCTCGCGACCATAACTCTGGAATGAGAATATTCTGCAATCAAACTCAGCGGCTCCAACAAAATGACTGCCGAGAAGCGGTTCAGGGTACTTATGCACCGTGATTGAAGCTTGCTCCTCCGGCCCAGACTGTGTAATTATTGCCCACGAGGCGAACACATGTACCATTATGCAAACCGATCATAATGGGTTATTGAAATCAAGCTCAAACGGTCGAATCTCCCGAGGAAAACAGCTTTCAATTCCTTCGGCGAATCACGCGAACTCCAGCTAAAACTTTCATAAACCTCGATTGCAGTGCGCGAATTCGTAAAGAAACGATGGAGCCTGATGAAAATCGTGTATGAGCGTGTAGAAATCGGGAGGATTGCACGGAACTGCACGAATGAACGAGGTTCATTGGAAGCTTTACCTTCGACCAACCAGAGGTCTTGGGTAAGTTTACGAGTCAGGGTACAAGCTAAACAACGCAAAAGGGCATCAGTCTCCGGACTTCATGCACGCCAGAACAAATTCACAAACAACTTCAGCTCCCAGCGATGACAAACTACACTCATTGTCATGAGCGAAGCGGGTAGCCGTTGACATCGCCTAGCCTCGAACCTAAACAACAACGACAACGAGAACCCGTGAAGAAGTGCGACAGCGAAACCTGGCCAAGGCAGCGAAATGGTGGTGAAACGAGCAACGAGAAAATTGAACGGGTGTGTGGGTGTTAGGAAAACGGGAACGGGAGACAACGAAAAAGAGAGATCTAAAGTCAGAAAGCCAGATGCCACTCACGAATGCCCTACAGCTGATACAATTGCTGCAGCCCACAGGGAAGATGTGCTGGCGCGAATTTTCTCTTCTCACCAGATCAAACCGGTGTCGATGGTGTACGTGAGCCTGCGACGGATTGGCCGGATTGCTCTGATGCAGGTGTTGATGCCGCTCCGTACGGCCTTCATGCAGCTGTCCTGCAGCCACCTGCTGACCGAAGAGCCTTTCGCGCTCTCTTTCGCCTGCTTGATTATGTTGCGTACAAGCTCTCCGTTGATGTCGGTGATGGGATCGGACAGGACGTTCGCGTACCTCCCGCTCCCGGTATAGCTGTTCGAAATGTAACTGCTCCTTCAATCGATGTAGTTGGTCCTCGTTGAGCCACTGATCGTGGCTATCACACTGTAACATCAGTCCAATTCAGTTCCTCCATCTCAGCTGGAATCATCTGATTTTCTTTTCGCCGAAAAAACACAGATTTTGAGAGAAAACCGATCTCTGGGCATGGTGTTTGCATTATTCCGATAGCCTCCGGAGAGGGAAGACGAGAGCTGTCTTTCCTGCGGCGAGCTTCGATTTATTTGATGCGAACGAGAGACAGAAGTGAAATATCGGAAAGCAGTGGCGGCTTTTCAAAAGCCGGCAGAGTGAGCAAACGTTTTCATCCACCACAATGTCAGTCGATGAGCTCGTGTCACCTTTCCATCTAGTCTTTCTAGTCTGAATGTATCCGAGCTTAGAATCACAGGAGCCATAAACAGTGAACTTACATCCAAATCACAGCTTCTCCACTGGTGGTGGGCTGGTGAGCGCTGGAAAAGTTGAACAAAACAATCATCAGTCCACAGTTTTGTTGTTGTTTCCATGATCGTCTATTTTTCTGTCATACGGAGAGAGGTCTTCCTCGTCGCTCGCGACAGCTCTTATTGGTGAGTCGACGAATAAAAAGATTGGATTGATCATGCAGATAAAGGCGAGGAAATGGAAGTTCGACCTCTCGACATATTGGCGTGTCAAGGGCACCTGGCCGTGGCTCTGACTCATTGAGAATCGGAGTCGAGTTGATTAAGATCGGAAATCACCATATTTCATATCGAATGGGGCGAGACTGATTATCGGAAGCTGATAAAATGCTCACTCTTCCCGCTTCTCCGCAGTCAGAAGGTTGCGCGCGAGGGAGGTGCATGCTCGAATTGCCCGGCGACTGCACGCGAGTGGCGGCGTTGTGTGTAAACATTCCCGTGTTACTCATCCGCTCATGCTTTAAATATATCGAGCTCCACGACTCGAGGCTTCCAGCCCACGAACGAGTCGTGCGAGTTCTTAAGCGTCGCGCCACGCCGCGTTTTTTCCAAGAGAACTATTCGTGGTGTACACTGGAAGTTTCGTCGACATCGAGAGGAGCTTGAGGATTACGCAAACTTGGAAGCACTTTCGAAATCGCTTCAGTTGCGTGCTTGGATGCTCTCGCGCATGGCCGAGCCGACTTAGATATTCCGAACGAGTTCTTAAGCGCTCTGCTCGGAACCAAATCAACGCCGATTCAGATTGGGGCTGCGTGCATCGGCTATGAAATTGAAAAACTCATCCATCTGGACGCTTGGACTTCCCAAACAATCTCCGTCGCGTCGGCCTCATGCTCCCCACATGCAGCGGCTGATTGATTAGGGCCGCTTCGACGTGGTTGTCGAAATCGTTCGCGACCTCCGACTCAAAATCACTTCCAAGAAGTTGTTCGTTTTTTGTTAAATATTCGCCATGCAAGGTTGAGTCGATCAGGGAAAATGCTCTTATCTCATCAAGATAAGGCAACGATTCCGTATCTAGAATCACGTTCGGCCCACGGGCGAAGGCCTGTGCGGAGGACCTACGCGCTGTTGTAAGTTTTCCCATCGATCTCAGGACCGAAAGGCAGAAAACTTCTCGGGATCCGAACTGCAACTGATGAGGGACACTTGACGATAATCTTCGCCAGCTCCGCTATTTTTCTTGGCGGCAACGGCATCCACTTTTCTAAGACAACGGTCAGCCATCAGTCGGGAAAAGTGTGAAGAGCTAGGAGAGTAAGAGAATGAAGAGTTCCCGAAAGAATGCGTCATCGTAGCCGCTCACCGGTCTAATCGTGGAAAGGAATTAGAGACATGCAGAGAACTTGGTGCTCCATGAAGGAAACTGCAAATGCTCCGTAGGGTGTAGTTGCCCTTGAGAAGGACGTCTCAACGACTCTTAAGAGTCTACTCACTCTCGTTGGGAAAACACAACGCTGACACAACTCCTTACTCGAGACAACCTTGTCCCGACGAGGAATTGGAGCTATCGTAGAAACAAACGGAGTCCAGCGTTGTACCTCAATTTCCGAATGGGTTCGACCCTGAGCACGAAGCTTGTTATTAGATTACGATTCTACTGTCCCGCTCACGTGCTTTTTCATGTCTCCCCTGCCCTTCAGACTGGATGGAGCTCTGCCAGCAGGATGCATTCAACTCCACATCTAGGTGATTGCTAGAGACTAAATTGACTCGATATGAGTGGTGCATTCTCCGTGAGTGCGCAACTACTTCGCTCTTGAATGGATTCTCGCGGGGACATCTGTGCTTGGGAGGTAGGGGCCGCTTATCGATCAAAAAACGAAATCTTCGCCGTCCGCAAGACCTCCCAATTAAGTGGCTTTGTCAGTCCGCGTTTCGTTGACTCTTCGTGCGTGCAACTCGCACTCTACACGAACTGTCCCCTTATATACGGATAATTTCCGATGTCGATGCCCTTTGTTCCTCGAGCGTGATTTTATGTATCTTCAGGCTTTGCGTGGTGAACTGTTTTCTCGCATTCGCCTGTCTCGAGACAGCGAAGCGTGGGTTTCGTTTCGTGATCCCTCTGCGGAGCTACAGTTTCCGGACCTTTCCAAAGATAACTTGGTCGGAGATCGATACAGGGAAGCTCGGGAGACTCGTTCGAATAACCTGTAGAGCGTCGAACGTGACACATGGATCCGGTATCGAGAAGTGATCCGTCTACTCCGCCGTATCCCACGCGCGCTGCACGTTCCTACTTCCAGGATAGCTGGGACACGTTACGAGCATCGGAGTCTTCTCGATCACCGAGCACTACAACTCCCACATTTCTTTCCCGTTTTCATTTTTCGAAGACGAGACGTAGCAAGATTGAATGCGAGAAAAACGACGAAAAACTCTATTGTCGCGGCCGATGCTAGTACGCCGAAAGCTGACCCGCTGTCATTGGCCCTCTCTGTTTGAAGAAAAGCTCTTTACTTGTCACCACCCATCAGATAATGCTCCACCTAACCTATAAAAAAGCTACATTACGAGATCAAAAACGAAATAAATCATTCGTCCCCGATCTTCGCTCCGGGGCTGTTGATTTTCGTTTTGCTTTCTGCTCATAGTGGAAAAATGAAAAGGATAGCATCGATTTTTATCTGAAAAGCATCGGTCCGCAGCCGCTGCAGGAACTTTCCAACAACGATGAAGTAGCACTACTTGATCTCATTTCGGTAGTTTTGCTCGAGGCGGGTTGCGGCTTGAACCGCGTACTTGAGGACGCCATCGGTGCCCTGGCTTCCAGTCATCTGTTCGCGCGTGTCGCTCGCTACGCTCGCGGACCTGGATGATTCTAGCTCAGTGGCGTAACTAGGGGTGCGCGCGGCACATTTCTGGCGGCGTTTTGGTTCCTTTTCCTGTTTTTTTGGTTACCGTTTTCTCTCGGTAGCAGGTGCAACCCGCCTGAGAGAAAAGAACCCAGATTTCATCAACTGTCCTCGCCAGCCAAGAATGCTTCATCTCTAGATACTCCACGTGAGAGCCACGACTTCTGAGTTTTTCAGAGATCACAAGAAAAGGGAAAGAACATCCTGAGAGGAACAAGTTCGAATTCCTTTTTTCTTTTGCGGAGAATGCCAGAGTCTTGGGAAGATTTGAGCTGAGCGAATGAGGAATAATGTCGCGGCACACTTGACATCATTCTCAGAGAGAAAATTCGGTTCCATCGAGGGAGAAGAATTCTGATTGCTTCGGACCTCAAACTTGATTTTGCCGCAAAGATTTCATTTTTTCTGTTGGCTCTGCTAAACTCTGAATGATTTTGAGACGAGAGAAAGTCGTTTTGGATTTCTCATTATTGCTTCATCAGCCAATATGAATGTTCGATCAACGCATAAACTCGTTTCCCGCAGGTCATGCGCCCGACGCAATTCCTCATCATGAATTTCCCTTCGAAGGAGTCAGATCCAGATTCAACTTCATTCGAGCTTTCGAGATTGCGGAGCTGGTGCTGAAGTGATCGCTCGAAAGGAGAAATTTGCATGGTCTCGATGATTTCCTCGTTGACCTTGGTGTTTGGCATTTCCGGGCAACGGACGGATGGACCGTTTGGCCGACCCGCAGCGGGGCCAGACAGTTTCTGACATTTGCGTGGCTGCCTTTGAGCAGACAAGGCGGCCAGGTAGGCAAGCAAGCCAAGCAGCCAGCTAGCTAGCTAGCAGCTGGGTAGACTGCCTTTTTCGAGGTCTACGTACTCGTTAATATTTCACCACGCTCGTCCCCATCGGAACGGGGCAAAGGTTAATTTCACTGAGCACCTCTTCCGCCGCGTCCATGGCCTGTTGAGCAGGATCTTGACGAAAAAAAAGCGAAAATGGTTCCTCACTCCTGGCAAAAGACTCAGTGAAGGTGAAGGCCATTGATACTCAACATTTAGTTTTTTGGTTTTGAACTCGAGTTCCTCTGTCAGTCCTTCAGAATCTGCTGGCTACACGTGTGAAGGCACGAGAGTTGCGCCGTCGTTGTAAACCTTGTCGTGAGTTGCAGAAAGCGGCTAGCTGAGCCGATTTGCATCGATGCCAATCATCGATCCTGGGATTTCCGTTCGACAGCTAACCGGTGGTCTGTTAACCGCCGCACTGTGCGCTAACCAGCGATGAAAGAACAGGAATTGGAATAATTTTCGTTCTCGGAAATCCCCATCGACTAATATTGCGTTACAACGACTCAACACGGGAGCCACGCGCCGAGAAGCGAAGCTGCCTAATGAAAAGAGAGCACTGCAATCAGCCCCGCAAGAGCATCATTAACGCGAGCACGACACAAATCTTGGGTCCGTGACCAACAAAGTCTTCACCAAATGACGGAACACTTTCGGCAGACGAGCGCTGTGGGTGGAAGAGCAGGGCCACACAATTACAGAAGCACTTGAGGCAACTCAGCGACCGGAGCCCGAACGCACGGGGTTGTATCGGCTGCAAGTCAGCAATGCAGACTGGTGGTTTATGCGAGTCGCGAGCTGACCGCAGACTTGAACAGCGTTCTCCTATGCATAGAATATTTAAGCAATGAGGACTAGAGTCCTCGCGGCAACTTCCCGATCTCGGACTTTCCGCTTGAACCGGTTTCTCTTGCCAGAGATAGGGAGACATGGGAAAGCGAGCTGAAGGAAACGCCGCGCGACGCAGAGCTCGTAAGTAACAGCAAAAAAAAAATAAACTGGTCCTTCCGCAAAGTTCAACCTCCCGGAAGGGCCCTGTGACGCCATGTTGATGCTGAGGAAGCCACGAAAATAAATTAGCTCCCGCGGTTCCGCCAGATTCCCAAAAGCCAAACTCATGGAGTCCCCGAATGTGATGTCCGAAAAAAGAAGATGAAAGGTTCTCGGACCGGAGCTCCACGGAGCCATAGATTCATTTTTTTTCGTTGAGGTAATTCTGATTTGTTGCATGAGCTGATCCTGACGTATCTGGGATTCCGGCCGCGTTTTCATAGAAGCCTGTTCTCGAACTCTTGGCACGCAGCCTCTATTCTAGTCCTTCCCCGACATTCCGATAGAATGGAGCGGACAATAGGTGTACGAAGACGCCGGTAGCGTCGAGCAATCTGATTTAATTCTCGCAAGTTTGTCAACACTCCACGCGCCTGAAGCCATGTTTGTACACCGAGCATTCACGGTGATTTCACACGTCACGTTGGGGATGTCAACAGAGATGCGACAGGATTTCAAACGCGTTGCATTCGTGACCACCGCCAACACGGTCTCAAGCGACCAGATCCCGAACTCCAGAATTCGTTTCGACGATGCTGAGCTCCGTTGGACTGGGCATGAAATTCAAACCGTGCCTTGCACCTGTCAATCGTGACCAAGCGCGAGCTGCTAGACATTCCGTTGAAGTCAGAGGGAACCTCGAGAATCGTCGAGGGATCGTAACGATTTCACATGATATTGAGATGAAGCGCACACCGACAGCTGATGTCAGTCTCTAGAACATTCAATGACTCAGAACTGGCTGAGAATCAAAAACTTGCTGAGTCTTCGAATCGATCCGGATTCGCGGAAAGAAAATGGACTGCAACAGATACGGTCGGTTGTTGGCGAACTCGGTTCCATGAAATCAAAAAAGTACCTCGAGAGTGACAGCCACAACTAGGACGAGGAATTTGTTCCTGATTTTAGCAACCCAATAGAATTCTGCGAACGGCGTTCTCGGACAAAATTCACTGGAACGCAACGTGAGCGTGACGTGCCTGTTTGTAGTTCTTTCGAGATCTAATTGTGATCCGAGAATGAAGAGCGATCCTCGCATGAAGTAGGGCAGCTGCGCACCCGTGTTTCCGTATATTTTGTGATATTTTATTACAATCCAATAACAACAGAATGGACAGCGCTCAGGCGCAAGCTGTGTCCGAACCGCGGGATCAAGGGTCACCGAACAAGAATTCAGAATCGAATTCTCAAGCAGCTCAAACACAACATCGATGATTTGTTTATTCACAATTGCGATCTCGAATGTGGATGCAGATCGGCACGAAGCGAACCATTCCGAAGAGCCGACCGATTGTCATTGTTGCTTCGGTACGGTCGTGTCTAGGAATTCAAATTCAGATGTCCGATCGGAGACGCTCGTCATGGAATCGAACTCGCAGTCGTTCTCTCACGCAGTCGAAGCCTCAGTGGGCGAAATATTGCGCATTTATAGGTCGAGATAGTGAGAGGTCTAAGGGAAATTGGATAGGAGGGAATCTCCACTTGTGCGCCGTTCACTTTTCCGCGAATTCAAACTTCAGGCAGCGGTTCGGTTCAGAGACAACTCTATGGCTCTCTCTCTCTCCAAGCTTTTATCCATCGTGAGTCACGATTAGTGATACGCAATCGAAGCTACACTTCGAGCTCCCGAGTCGTGTTTTCTTGAAACGCCGCGATGCCGCATGAGCTCCACAGTTTTCTTCCCCATTTTAACTGCGTCCGCCTCTTCGATGTTCGGCATTATTAGTTCCCGGTTCCATACTCCTAGGTTCAACGAGAGCTGATCAAAGTTCCCCATTGTTTCCGTGTATTTGAGCCGATCCCGCATAACAAGTTTATCGAACTCTTCCGAGAACAGAGCTGCTGCCAGAGGCCTTCTCTCGACTATCGGAGCACGGTTTAGAGTCTAGGAACTATGTATAGAACATAGAATATTCAAAGCCAGTGACCTCGGTGGAGGAAGAACAGCTGACTTCGCCGTTCTCACGAAAATTCAGTGCACCCGGCCGTCCTTCGATGCGTTCCAGCATTCTAATTAGGAGAGTCTCGAATGAAAATTTTAGACTGATTGAGTTCCGGAGCTCCTTAGATTGCAATCAGATCGCCCAGAACGACAGACGCGACTTCCAGCTGGGAAGAAGATTCCAAGGAATCTAGAATGCCTCCACCTTGTTCAAAAGTAATCTCGCCGCGGCTTACATCGAATGCAATTTAAAATTGCAATGCTGCAAGCGTGTTGTCAACTTGCAACAGCTGCGTAGTTGACAACCGACGGTATGTCAGGTCACTCGAGATAATTCTTTCCAAGCAGCCAAGAAGGGGTTGTTCGAATTTCTCGTCGCGAACAGAACGCAACACGATTCATTCGAGCGATTCCACATCGTGCAAATCAAGTCTGTTTCCCCGTGACGGTTGCTCGCCCGGAAGGCTGTTCGTCAGTGTTGGAAAATCAGTGATTGGAAATCATTCTCGAGTTTCTCAGGAAGGCGTGGCGGCCAAGATCTGCAAACTTACATTGTCACGAGAGTCTTGATTTGCACTTTGGTCGACACACTGTCCGATGAGGACGTTCCGTCATGAAGTTGTGGTCGGTTGACACCGATTGCACGAAGGCGCAAACAACGATTCGGTAACTTGTAAGGAGTGAAATTCCGACATGAAGGTGGGGGCCACTGATGCTGTTTCGTGAGGAGAGCTCACTGTTTCCTAACCTCACCGGCGAGGGCCGCGCATGCGCATTCCTTGTGACCCCGTGAGAAGCCGTCAAACGTCGAACCCAGATGCTAAAGGGCGCCGACAACTAAGGAGACCGATCATTCCGACTACATAGCCGCCTTATTCCCGAGCTCTCAAAGCCCCGTTTCTGCTCGAGGAGTGGAGCAAGATCGTTGTTTCAGGTAAGATCTTTGTTCCTGTTAAGTAGTACGACGTGACTTGGAGAATATGCGTCGGAAACCGTGTGACCGGCTCGCGGCGTCGGGAGTCTCGACATAGTGATTCCGTCTCCTTCGTCGTTCTGAGTAAAAGTCGAGAGGCTTGACTCGAAACAGAGAGAGATAATTCTAGAGACCAGTTCGTTCATTTTCTGTCCCCCGATCCGTGTCTCCGACTAACATGCGTCCGGAATATTCACGTTGTTTCAAATCGATGATGCGTGACGCTGCACAAAAGGCTTTGCATTCAAGATGTGCGCCGGTGAAGAGAAAGAAACAGTTACTCAGATTCTCATCTTACTTGGTCGAGGTAGCAAAGAATTCTTTGAGCGTGCGCGGGCGCGATGTGTCGCGGCACCCTTTGCGGCAGGGGTGCATGGGATGGAGGATGATGAGCCGGCGGTAGAACCAACGGTGCGCCACGAAAACATGGTTCAAGGTGGAATTCGCTGCAGTCCTCTTCCGTCGAAGATTGCAGAACCACTTCCTGCAAAAACAAATATGTCTGTGTTAGCTCGCACACAGGTTGAATCGCGTTACGGATCAACCGACTTGTTTCCTCCGCAGAATTCGCGGTCGTGTTCCGAAATGCCAAGAGTTGCGAATACGCTCGAGTATTCTGTGAAAGGAACACTTTGGAGCCGCTTCTCGCTTTGACTTCCATGACTTGGTTACACGAGAGCCCGAGGCGATTGAGTTTGCAAAACCGCCGCCGGTCTTAGCAACAAAACGACAAGGGGACCGCAGAAGATTTAAAGTCTTGCCTCAGGACTTCAAACGCCCAATGCTTCGATCGAGACCCTTATCGTGTGAGCGGCCATTCTGAACAAGTGTTGTCAATCGAGTCTAACCCTGGAAAACCTCCTAGCGGTGGAGAAACGCCTTTCAGCGGACTGCTGCGTATTGAGAACAAAAAATTGGTGAGAATAAAGTTCTTGCGTCGGACACGAACGTGGAAACGTGAGCGTTTTGCTTCTGAGCATCCACACCTCTCAGCTGCGGCCAGTTTGCAGTCTGCGGCACGGCAACGTTTTGGAATCTGCATTGCAAAGTTCCTCGGTTGCGCAGTGAACTCCCACCCTTCCGAGTTCCTCGAGATTGGTTCGAAAGCGTTTCCGTCGAGAAGGTCATGTTCAGACCTCAGAGATTTCTTTTCAAACTCGGGTAAAATGTTGCGGGGATTATCCCACGTGATCGAACCCACGCACTCTCTACTCGAGCGAGGCCTTCTACGTTTTCCGGGAGCATACCCGTCATTGATGAAGTACGGACAGCTCATTCCGAGTCATTCAGGCACTCTGACACTTAACGCCGATTTTTTTAACCTGGGCAGTCGAATGAAATCGAATCTGAATCACGACGGCGTAGTAACGCAAACTCTAGCTTTCGGTAATCGTCTGAATGTTTTTCGGATACGAGACGGAACGCGGGATGAACATTCAAAGATGCGACAATCGAACCTCCGCAGAAATCGGTTGGTTTAGAGAACTTTACTTTATGGTTTGCGAGCGCAAGGCTTCAATGGCACGCTAATCTCTGATCGTTCCGGTGAATCTATATCTCTGGAAATCCTACTTGGAACTTCGAAACCAAAACCATGCTCCAAAACCAAAAGGGCTCTCCCCGGAAGTTCGCGTAATGAACTGTGGTTCCATGCAACAGGTTCAGCCGGAAAACCTTTGGGGGCCCCGCAATTTTTTTTGCAGCCTGTCTGCTCTTTCTGCGTCTCGCGCGACGATCTGTTCCGACGGAGGTTCCTAACTCCATTAACTCAATGCAGCGCAGCGGCGCAAATCCAACAGCTTCATCGATCACAAAACAAAGCCTGGTAAGCTCTGTGGTCTCACCGGTTGCAATGCGGTCGTACCTCGAATGAGTGATGTACGCGTCGACATCGTGAATGTTTGTTTGTTATTCCTCGGCTACTTCTATGGCTCGGAGAACACAACAACATGCCTCCGGTGAGAGCCTCGGATCCCGCAAGCAAAGCGTTGTATCTCGGATGGTTCGATTCTTGACATTCGTGGGGACTCCGACTAAAATCTCATCATTCCTCGGCGTGAGGGCTCGTCCTCAATCATTATCGATTTCGTTCTGGACTTCCGTCTCTGTTGTTCTTCGTGGTGCGTCGTCTGTAGATCTCTAGATGCGATCGATGTGAACGACGTTCCTCGAAAACGGAGGAGCAAGCAACGCATTCATTGCAGCCTTCAACTACATAGAACGGTTCAGATGTTTCAGTGCAAAAGTTCACACTGCGTCAATTTCGCGTGGGAAATCACGTTCCGAACGCCAGCACTTCGAGTTGAGTTCAGCAAAACGTCGAACATAGACACTCGTGGTCGTTGTTCTCGTTTCTTACAGAAGAACAACGCAGGAACGGCGGAAGGAAAAAGGAAGCAGGAAGCGATTCGAGATGGTCACGCCACAAAACGAACAACGGGACGGACGAACAGAAGTTTTTTATTCTTGGCAAACCACGGTCATTAGGCGGATGGCTGAGAGGGAATTCTCCTGTCATTCGAGGAGGACACTTTTCTACATTTCTATTCGTTGCTCTAATGTTTCCTCCATTTTTCGGAAACAAAAACTGCGGAATTCTCTGTCGCTCATCGTGATAAGAGTCGCTCAGCATCCTGAGCACGGGACGACGATTGTACGACTCCATTGGCTGTGATCAGTGGAGGTGTTCGAGCGGAAATAGAAACATGAACAATAGCCGGCGAAGGAGCTGGTCACTACCGGGAAGGAAAGGAGTGTAGTATATGTATGCGGTTCCCAAGAGAGTCAATCGAAGTGAGAGGACGGAAACGGCGAGATGGGGGACGGGACTACGCGGCAGTGAACAACCACAGGCTCCGCTGGGAAACGGAGGAACGGGATGCTGCCAAGAGCAGAAGGAGAAACTAGGAAGAAGGATGCGACCAGAATCGACTCCGGTCTACGAATAGAAGATATGGAGAGTCACGCTACGAGCTGAGCAAGCCAATGGAGCCCGCGCGCGCCGACCGATCGACTCGCCAACTGAGCGGACAAACCGCAAGAAAGAAACACACGCCGCGCCGATGACGTGGGGTTCGGCTCAAGGATAGCCGGAGCCCTCGTCAGCGAAGGGTTTAGTATGCCGAAAATAGCCGAGCCTTCCTCCACCCTTCTCACAGATGGACTGTCGTTGACCAGCCGCTCAGGAGGTCGTCAGCAAGGTCGCTTACTCAACATCATGACGTCACAAAGCCAAGAGCACCTCCACCACGATCGCCGTTCTCACCTCTATCGCCCCTTCCCCCTCCCCCCCCTCATCCAGAACTGTCTAATCAGAGCTCCCCGATTCGCTCGAGCTGATTCGGAAGATGACGTCAAGGACTCGACGTCTGTCAATAAAAGAAATCCCCAAATAGACGATACAAGCGCCATCGTCCTCTGCTCAAGTGAGGACTCGTCCCGTCGGTTCCGTGCCCGATGCAATGCACATGAATCTCCTGAGTTGTGTCCTGGACATTGACCTTCATGCTCCCTCATCGACGGAACAAAAGGCTGTCGTTGAAGCCATTGTGCACCGACTGCGGGCGAACCTGTTCTAGGAAGTTCTTCTTGCCCGTTCAGACTGGCTTCTCGCACAAATTACGGGCACGATAGCCGCGATAAGGAGGGTTGTTCGTCTATATTGAGTCTCCGCGGACGACTCCACGGCCTAAGCAATGGCTCCTCGGAATCATTCGGCCACAGAAAGGTGTCACTCGAACGTTCGATTGTTGTTGAGATGACCTTCCCGCAGAATCCCCGGAAGCAGAACGAACCTGAACTAGTCCATTGAGGGAATCGTACGCTCGCCCGAATAGATCCTTCCACATAGGATAGATATCTTTGCCCGAAATCTCTAATAGGATTTGAAGCGGTGCCCGATCTGGTGGCTCGGTGTTTCCTCTTCTCTTCCGCCGGCTCGGAATCCTCTTACTGAGCGTAACACAAATCCAGCAGATTGGACTCAGCAAATTGAATTGGCAAATTGCAGCGTTCGTTTCCTCCGTGATTCATGCTCTGTCAACGTTCTCGAACGAAACCTCGATGTTTGTCAATGAAGAGAGAGATAGTGTCGTAAAGCACGTGACCCAATTACTCCGGATCGAGGCACCATCACGGTTTTCTCGTTTCAGATTGTTCCATCACAGGATCGCCTAGACTAGCGGTCGGTATTCCCATCGAGTCGGACTTGTCGCCTCATCTGATGATCGACTCGAATTTCCGATGACAGAGTGGAAAAATCATGGAACTAGTTTCGCACGATTCGATTAATAAAGAACGGGAGTCTCTTTCACTTGAAGAAGCATTGGTCGATCTAACCTTTCGCGGAGGCGATGATTCTTGGCCATCGTGCGCCTCTACGTCTCGTGCTTGTGGTCTCGGAGTGTGTCGCTGTTGTTGTTGTTGTTGTTGCGGCGACTGAGGTTGCTGCTGCGGAGACTGTATTCGGTATCTTGAAGGGGATGCAATCCTTCTCAAAATGAGCCGCCGAGACGCAGAGGAGTTCACCACATCATCCTCTTCGTCGAGATCCCATTCGTCCGCCGACCTGCAATTTTCGATTCCGGCTTTATACTTGTCTACTCACTCGCGTTCTCTGCTCACGTTGTCGTACCTAATCAATTATTTCAATTATCTAGTCGCCACTGCGGTCGATCGAGTCATTCCTGACATCCGTTGATTGGCCCTCGTCCATTTCCCGCCGGCTGCTCGAATCCAAGGAACCGATGGCTCTGGAACTCGCTCAGCCTTGGAAGTGTTCATCAAAATTGTGTCGGGATCCGAACTCCAGATGCCGAGAGTACTTTCCGTAAAACAAACCTTCGGCAAACAGATTCTGTCGTACAACGAACTTTCCGCATGAAAGATACCCCGCAATATGAGTTCCTCGTGGAACAGAACCCGAGGAGCTTGCTGAGGACGACCCCTTTCCTCACTTCAGATGCGAGGTTCATTATGCCGAGGGATCTTTCCACTGTAGGTCCGTTGTTTGGGGAATTCTCGGAGTAAATATCGTCATATGGGGGGTTCTTGATGCTGGGGGTTGGCTGTGAAGGTCGGCTGCAGTAAGTGTGTTTCTATCTTTTTGGCGGGGAATGCCTTCCTGTTAACACTGGGTACACACAAGAGGCAACCGGTTGGTCGAGAGAACCTCCTTGAGGTAAGCACGCGATAATTAGGAAATCTGACGAGGTCATAAAGGTTGTCCCAGGGAAGATTCCCGGGTCCCTTGATCGTTGGCGTACCACTCCCGTGATAAATGAAGTGAGCATCCTTTTTCTGACTGCGTCAGCGGAATGCAGCGCGGAAGATGTCTGGAAGTACCCGCAAACAGAAATCCGGAAAGGAACAGAAAACTGTGATTGCGTTCGTGTTGTAGTCTGGGTGACGTGTGCGGTGAACTGAATCAATCAATTCATTCACGGTAGGTGCTAAACCGATGAGAAGATCGAGAGGGCCCGACACAGGACAAAAGTGTCAGCCCAGCGTAGACGGACAGATCGACGGTGAATTTCATCAAGATGTCACCCAACTTTCGTGATTCCAGGAATTTTCCGTTTCCAGAAATGGAGGGGAGTTACTCAACTGATGAAACCCATACCGTGAGAGTCTTATCTGATTGTTTCCATCGATTCTCATAAGGTATTGATTCCCATCGAGGCAACGAACTATTCCTACACTTGTGCAGCTCCTTGGAAGACACGCGTGAGCCGGAAAGCCTAGCCCATATCAAATCTGAATCGAACCTCGGATCATTTTCTCTCTTTTTTTTTTTATTTCTTTTTTTTGTTTTTTTTTTTTTGATTTTTTGTTTTTTTTTTTTTTTTATTTTTCTTTTTCTTTTTTTTTTTTTCGCTTCTCTTTTATTGTTTTTTATTTTTAGTTTCGAACGATTAAGGGATTGATTACAAAAAGCAGTTAGGCGAATTGATCGTTTTCGATGCTTCATGGAAATAAATATATATTTCGGGCCCTATATCTGTCTTCCATGACTGACTGACAGCTTCCCACAAGCAGCAATTGTGTTTCACTCTATTAGTGTGATACCCTTGGGAGAGAGGTCCATGGAAACAAATTGACCAATTTTTGCGCTGAGCCCTCTTCGGACAGGCACTCCATTATACGAATGAGTCATTCTTTCCACCGCCCTGAGAGCATGCTCGCGCAGAAACCCCGCGTTCGGCTACGTGCTGTCATTAGGTTCTTCCTCATCCGCGGATTGTTCTAGCGAGCTGCATCATTTCGTTCGCCTCCACATCATTCTGCAACATTTCTGAAGATGCAAACCCAACTTATGCGAGCTACGGTCAGCGTTATCGTGGCATACGAGCGGAGATCGATACAGATACATAGAATTTCGAGTCTCGGCACGAGGCAGGCCTCCTACGGAATGGATGCTCGTGGCCACGCGGACCGAACTTTGACAAGCTGCGGCTCTAGCCGAGCTGTCAGACGCAACAGACAATGAACCTGGGCACCGAGGACAGATGCTGGCGGGGATGCGATGGAGAAGAGCCAAGAGCTGTAACTTAACCACAGGTACGGCCACAACGCCCTGCGCGCTAGAGGAAGCTCCGCCAACGAATGATCTCACTGCTCTCCTAATGGACAAATGGAAAGTGGTGGTATGTTGGCTGCAACACCAATCAGGCGATGTTACTCAGCGGAAGGACTAACAACAAAAGCAGCTGCAGATGAAACCAGGAGTTGCAGAAAACTGATGAGTCCAAGCAATCTGAGATGCCGGATAGCGGGAGCAGCTCCGTGTTGCCGTTCTGGATTGCTGATTCCCATCTCGAGTCGTCGTGGAACAGCTGATTCTCCAACACTGAAACATTTCTCGTCGTCTCGAACCAGATCCGGATCGGAACCTCGATTTTCAGAGAAACGACGGAAATAACAGAACCGTTTCCGGTCACTCGGAGGACCTCCCCTAACCTCGATCGAGAGAAATTTTCTAAGACGAGGTTGATGAGGTCCTCGTTTCCGATAATCTTCCCGGACATCGCTATTATCGGGTAACCTCTTGAGGCGGCATCTTTTTCCCCTTGCGTATTGTCATGTTCTTTCCTTTCTTCCTGCTGATGAACCTGACAAATGTGCAAAACAAATGCGAGAGGAAACTCTATAAATTAATGAGCTCTGCGTTTTGCGGAAACGAAGTTCGCGAATTCTGTTTGAACCTTCGGGAGAAGTTTTGGGGCAAGCGCCTCCAAACAATGTCAGAATCAGCGAATCCTCAGAACATTCGGAATACTCCGGGGCTCCAGCCCGGTACCCTACTTCCCCCGTAGGACACAGAAATTCCAATCGATGAAATGACCCTTGAAGGAGAGTTTCACGAGGGAAGTCGGACAGAGTCTGACCAGAAAAATGATGTGGAAGTGGTTTCTCTTCCAAGATTTCATGTTTTCTCATATCCGGGCGATAAGACGTCTGATCAACCAATAGCAGATGAGAGTACACGTTCAATACACGCTGCATTAACTGTCGGAGTCGCATTCAGCGTTCTTTGTTGGTTTCCCCGAGCCCGGCCTAGAACCCTTTGTACATCAGATGTTCCAGACAAAGCAAGGCAACCACTTTGACATCAAGGTCTTGTTGAGTACCTGTCGACCCTCAGAAGTTCAGAACTCAGCGCGTGATTGCGGTTCGCTATCCCCGACGTCTTTCGTGTTCCCATTTTCCGAATTAGGATCGTCGTGGAGCTTTGGTACGGCCAGACGGGAGATGCGATTCGTCAACGCCTGCGAGGATGGCGAAAGCTCCACATGCACAAAATCCTCAGAATCTCTAAACGCGCATTTAGGAGGATGAGTTGGCTGGCTTGTTGGTATACGATGTTTGGTGTGGTGGAACGCAAAGCGCTTTTTCCGCGGGTTTCTGAGCTGTTGAGCCATGTATTGCGGCGGCTCGCGGGTTGAATGGCTCAGTTCTGTGAAGGATCTCGCTTTGGATCAAAAGCTTAACAAACGGTGACACTTTTGAGCGCGACGAGCGACACTTCCGCTCAACACGTTCCCAGAATCCTACGATTGCTTCACCTACTGTAGATTTTCGCGAAGTTATCGCAGATTCTGGCTCTGAGAAAAGAAGGAATGGAACAAGAAGTCCAGCTTCCCAGTGACTGACACAGACGCGGTTTATCCTAGACAACTACATTGCGATGCGTGATCTTTCTACAGATACGGAATACTGTATAATGCACATTCAATTATCGACTAGCACATATACCTAGACGTACAGGGAGCATTGAAAGATTCAAAACATCAGGGAAACCAGGTGAGCTCGTGTAGTCGACGTTCGGTGGATTGACGCCGCCGTTCTTGAGGATTGCCCGATATCCGATCAGAACGAACAAGGGAGGCAGGTGCAACCCTGAGGCACTTTAAGTTGCAACTCCATGGAGCCCAAAGGCCCCATGAGGCGTTCTCCGTTCGCGTCGTAGCACTGATCCAAAAGGACGACGCGTGGTTCCATCTGAGACTCTCTGCAGCAGTTGCACTCCTGCAACAACAGTGATATTGAAGCATCGCCATGCAGAAGACGTCAATATCTGGGATAACGTCTTCAGAACGACACCGGTAAAAGATTCGGCGCGACACACATATGCATGAAGTCGAAAGCACCGAATGATTCCTCGGACATACCTTGTGGAAACCGTGTGGAGCCGAGAGACTCGGCTGTACGTGGGAGCTGCAGGTGCCCTCGCATTTCGTTACTTCAACGCTGCCTTCACAATTCCTCAAAGGGTTTCCGAAATCGTCGTTTTCTTCGCGGCTGATGTGAATTTTCGTCTGAATGGATCGACACGACTGTTCTAGAGCGAACGGCTCATTGAGGAAGTTGCCTTCGGCACCCAGCCACGTGATCGTAGACAATGCTACTAACAACGCGGCTCGAAGCGAAGCGTTCGCAGGGGCCATGCTGGAGGGCCGATGCGAACCGCAAGACTGGTTCCAAGTTCCACTTCTAAGTCGTTATATCTAGAAGGTGGGAATCGCGAGAGGTGAGGGTGACTTTCCCGTGGGCACAACGGTGTGCAGCGGCGGCGGCGGCGACCCAACTTTCCCCTTGCAGCCAGTTATCTCATGCTGTGCTTTCAGCGCCCTCTGTTCTATCGTTTTCAGCTCAACTCGCATTGCTACTTAGCATTAATGGATATTGCATGCTCATTCCCGCGGTATCCGAACTCCCAATCTTGCAGCGCTCATTCCTCATGACACGACTCCCCCGCGGCGAGAATATTGAGAACCTTAATAATAGTCTCCGGGGCACACTCCCGCAGCTGCGATGAGAAAGACCTCGGTCAGTTCCGAGTCTACGTGCTGATAACGATTGTGATTCAGAAGGAAATTTGGTTTTCCTTGTTTCTCGTCAAAACTTCATGGTTGCAGTGGAATAGCGCAGGTGCAGATATTGGGCTCTTCTTGAAAAGCGGCATCTTGTTTTTCGTGGTACATTTCCCTCGTTCTTTGAGCGGTCTCCCTAGATTCGGTGACAAGTGGTGGACGGGAAGGCGCGGCACTCACCGCCACAAAGTGTTGATATAGAGGCAGCACATTTATCTTCGCCAGTAAGCTCAGCGTAGCAGCTATTTCATCGCCTTCGTTTATTAATGAAGTGGCCGCCTAGGTCGTCGAATCAACCATTCCACGCCGAAACCACTCCTTGATGACAAAACATCGCGAATGATATTTTCGTACAGAGGATTCTCGCATATAGTGCCTTGAGTGGGGTTTGAAGGCTAAAGCTGCGTTATGGAACATCGATCCACCTGTTTTCTCCGTTTCCAAGGGCGCTGCGTGCTGAAGCAATCTCGAACGAAATGTGGGTGTCTAGCAAGAAAAGGAAATCTGATCAATGGCCACTTATCTCACGTGAGGCCTTCGATAGGCACACGTTGGAAGACTGCTCCAACGAGCGGTGTGTATTCCAGACGGCTCGATGACAAGCCAATCGTCCATAAAAAGAGTACAGGGTCTCCCACAGTATGAGACGAATACCTGAGACGGACGCAGCGTGAAACCGAAGCACGCGTGCGAGCCAGCAGACCTAATGGGACGTTTACGCCTCTATGTGGGTGCTTGACCGAACTCTTTCCCAGCCTCCTTCGAATAATTGTCGAGCCTCATTCTGCATTTGGTCTCGAAGAAGAGAGTTGACTGCAACCTCTGGCACAGTGAGGCGCACACTCGACCACAGTATGTTGTTCGCGCTCTCCACCGTGCTGCTTCTGCTGCGCGGGCTTTCGGTAGAAGCCGAAGAAAACTGCCAGCTGAAACCGGTTATCCACGTCATCAAGGAACCGGGCTGTCAACCGAAACCAGTTCCGTCGTTCGCTTGTCATGGAACCTGCGCCAGTTACGTTCAGGTATGGTTATTCACTCCTTTGAGCTGAAATCCTGGACTCAGGAGCTCCCAATTCAAACTGATCGTGCCTGGGAGTCACGATTCCATGCCCCGCATGACGCAGACGGTGAATACAGTTCGGTTGGCAGGGTTCCTGCGATGCTTTCATTCATGGCTGTCGTGGGAGGAATCAACAACGCCCACCGCATGCGAGAGATTCTCGAGACAATGTATGCACGTCCCTCGCATGGAGAATCTTGTTCTCCGCGACGAACCTCACTCGCTTGTCGTCTGGTCTCGACGTTTCGGGAATCGTCGAGCAGCGCGGCGCTGGCGTTGCTCGGCTTGAGATGGATGCAGTGACTTTCAGCGGAGATTATCGTGCGGAAGATATTTTCAATCTTTGTTCATCCTGTCGTTCAATGTTATCTCGCTGGACTCGACTCGCTCTCTCAAGACTTGAAGATGAACTTTCTCAAATTCCACGACTCTTGCTTCGATGATCTGGTGCGCTCGGTGAAGAAGCGCAGCCACAGTGCCTCTCACAAGAACAACCCTGAATTTCATGGATTCCACGGTTTCCCAACTCAGGGGGAGTACGTCGGATACATGTCGGTGAAGTGCAGGCTAGAAGATTGAAAAAACTATACGGCACTTCGCCTCCATTCACTATGCCGGCGTTCGGGTGCTATTGTGAAAATCGCCCGTTTCAGATGATTTCGACAAATTCGAAAAAGGGGGAAATGATTCCGAGTCCACTTCCTTTCCGGTGAACAAAAACAATGGGCAACGGACGAAGGAAGAAGGATAATTCTTGCTTTCGACGGAGTGGCAGGAACGTCTCTGAAATCGGTCGACGGATCAGAAGATCAAGATGTTCCTCTGAAATCAAGAAACCCGCGCTTTCCGAAAGTACTTAACGACTTATTATGAATCCCGCGTCGAATAAGACAGTCAGTCTTAAGAACCTCGCCGGACTTCCGAGGCTTAAGATGTGAGAATCCACGACCTCGTGATCAAGCGGGCCAACTTGCGAGTTGGTGAGACAACTCTCCGATCACATTCGGAATCGTGCAAATTATGAACAAAGTCACCTGGATTGACTGATGCGCAGTATGACCCGTTTAGGTTATCTTCTCTGATAGAGGAAAAAGTTCAATCTGGACGAGCCGGACTGTTCCTCAAGCTATTGGAGGTATTTGTGGAAGGAACCCCAATTTTGCTGACAGCGAAACTTCCGGAGTGGTTCTCTTCTGGTCTGCGCTGCATTTAGCAAATCGGAAAAGCGAGAACTTCAATCGGTTCCATGTCGTATGATCAGTACCGATCACGTCGAAGTTCTAGGATCGAGTTTGATACCGTTTGTGAATCATTCTGAGTACTAAACCTCCGTTCACCAGCAAGACAACGCTTGCATACACTCCTGCAGAGATACTTCCGCGTGATTCACCAAAGCCACAAACCGCGGTTTTTCTTAAATGCGTTTTTTTCAAATGCGGTTTTTTGAAAAGCCTAGTTGAGAGCATGAAGAATCTCATTTTCCAGTTTTTGAGTCGTCAAGAGAACTCCATTGATCATCAAACTAGGTACAGTGCTGCCTCAATTATATCAACCCCCCCCCAACTTCGACATCAATAGGTTGATATAATCGAGGTAGCACTGTACAAGCCTTCTGAGCGTTTTCGTCCGTTAGCTTGCAGTTTTCACGACTTCTGTCTTGCTGCCTTGATCGTGTGAAAAGAGATATTTCTTCCCAGTCCGTACTACCGTTGATGTATTCAGATTCTCCCTGCAAGCTCGAGAACTTGCGAAATCGTTGAAATTCAGGGAGTCTTAATCATGTGAGACGCACACCAGAAATGTCCACGGTCCGCGATTCAGTAAGAATCACAACCAGTCTTGCGGATCGCTGCTCGCCGACATCAATGATCGACTGGCAAACTTCGCAAGACGCTCCGTCACCATGAAGCGATGACATGGTTTACGTTTCGGGGAATCCTTACCGAATTATAGGAACTTCTAAAACGTGAGCTCCAAGCAAAAACTGGTCTGAAATTTGGTTTGACGTTTCAGTCCGGATTCTTACCCTCAATTGGGAATGCGTTTCAAGTCTAATTTCACGCTGTTTCTCATACAAGTGCGTTGTTTCCACTTGGAGTGCTTGGTCGGTCAATGCGAGTTTTTCAGCTATGTTGGGTAACATTGAAGTTGCGGAAGAAATGAGGGCGAGAGCAGCGTATTGAACACGACGAAGACGCATGGATCTTCCCGAGCCGGGGCTGTCCATCAAGGAAGCCGCGCGAATAAAACCTTCCTCGTCCTGCCAAGAACACTATCTGACTGAAAACAGCTAGCTCCGACGGTTCCTCGGGAATCAAACAAACTCGCGTAGTTTGCTCTCGAACGACCTTACCTAGTCTATGAGCAGTCCATGGAGGTGTCCTCATTCAGTTTTTTGAATCTCCCCCATTCACCCTTTTCCAATTCATCCAGCACTCAGATTCATTCTTCAAAGCGCTTCCACAGGTGTCCGGGTCCAAGTACTGGCAAGTGGAAAGATCCTGTATGTGCTGTCAAGAGGTCGGAGAACGAGAGGCCACTCGTCGGGTGTATTGCCCGGATCAAAACCCGAAATACAAAAAGGTGAGCCAGTCCTCGCGGCATTAGCTATTTCGTCCTCCAAAACTTTTGAGATAACTTTTGACATACGAGGACGGCGGCGGTTTCAATAACTCAGTCAGCTGCCAATGACGGTACTCCGACAGAACATAAAAGAACGAGAAACTGGAATCGCCGATGAAGATTGATGGAAGCGGTCTTTTAATGACAAACTGTCTCCGCAGGTGATTACTCGAGCTCCCGTCGAGTGTATGTGCAGGCCCTGCTCGACACCGAATGAGGATGAAATTGTCGCTCAAGAACTTGTCGCCGGACTGACGGTGAAATGAGTGAACTTTGTGAAATTGTATTCGTAGATGAATAGGTACACTAAACGTTGGGAAGCTTCATTGAGGATAACTTCACGGTGTAGACAGGCTCTGTTTTGCTTCAACCATTGAGGAAACCATGCCTTTGACCAGGGTGCTTCACTCGCCTCTCCAAACACGAAATAAACTGATTAACTCCGTGTCAGTGCTTGTATATCAGCACTTCGCATATTGGATTCGGAGCAGTCGTACAGTCGTATGTTCATAATCCAGTTTGCAAACATGATTTGGTTCTCACGCGGATGACGGAATCTTTTTTTCCCACGTAACCCTGCCTCGAATGCCCTCGATGCATGAAGTTTTACGGAACAGGCGGGTGGTCTGACATGCTCTAGTTTCTGCGATCTGCGTTTCAGATCTCAACCCTCCGATCAATATTTGGTCTGAGCTCGGAGCGGAGTGTGAACTGTACGTTGTTTGCTCTGGGAGAGAACCTGTCGGACTCCGATCTCGACGAACTAACAAACGATCCAAATCCACGTATGTTTTGTTTTCCAAAGTACAATTCGCTCCATGTGTCGCTGTTTCCAAGTTGCGAGACTTGATTGAGAGCCTGTCTGAATCTTCGATCGATCCCTCGTTTGAATCTTGGAAGCGACTATGTATGCAGATACACGAGGTGAAATATTCGGTATTGCCAGCCTTGACATGAGAGATCTGACATGGGACACAGCGTTAGCATTACGGAAACGAGTTAACGATCCGGAAGTTTTTTCACGGCTTGCACTGACCAAGGTACACTAGACCTTCGATACGCCGGCAGCACGCCACTCAAACTCACGGTGAACGATTCTCTGAAGCCACAGGACACACTGGACGCTGGAAACTCGTTCTGTCATCCTCGAGCTCGGGTTCTGACTTCGAGAGAAGTGTTCTGCTCGCCCCTGGCAGAAAAATCCCGATTCTCGTCAACTCCAATTGGAAACCCTTCCTCAGGAGGCTAAGATGAGTGTTTGCAAGTTTTCAGCTTCGTAAACAAAACCCAGGCTGGCCTCTCGGTGGTGGACTTTGAACAAGGACAGACACAGCTGCGTCAAGAACACGATAGCCTGCCCTCGAACTTTTTCGGAATAAGTTTCCGTTCACAATCTGTGGATTCCCCAGAGATCACAGACACAGACGCTGCCGGTTCCTTTCAGTACTCAGGAATATTACGAAAATGAACGCAACTTGATGAAGCAAACTTCGGGGACACTCTTCTCAATTGCTTCTTTTGATCCTGTGATTCAATGATGTGATCCCTCAGCCCGCGCCGGATCGGAATCAGCATTGCGATCGTAAGCTTCAGGAACAAACAGGCTTCTATGACGTCATGGAAATGAAGAATATTCTGAAGTTCTCGGTTGATGGGAGTTTTGGCAGAGAAGAGAACAAAAGCGCTGTGGAAAGGAATTTTCTTATCAGTTACGTACGATAATCGTTAACCGTTTTCTGTGTTGGAGGTCGTTCTGGAAGAGCAGCTGGCTCGTCCACTGATCTGTACTCTTTCACTTAATCCATTGGCCCTCAGTCATCCATCTCAGCAGTCATGAGGTCACTCTTATGCAACGGCAACCGAATCTGTGTCCTTCATTCTGTTGTTCCGCGCAAACAGATTCGATCCTGAACGTATCGGGACTAGGAGTCATCCCGCAACAAAGCACGGCCCTGCATGCGTTCAGCGATTCATTCATCCAGCGGAGCATTCGACCTATTCATCTATATTTACATTATTCGAATCACCCATCTGATCAGGAACGGTTCGATACCGGAGGCGCATCAGCTCATGGTGAATGGTAGAACTCGAAAACCGCTGCGTTTCGTTGTAAACAATACGGTCATACCCAGAGCACGCGATGTTTGCTCTTCCTTGGTTCCGACCGCGTTGAAATACTCTGGCGAAGCCGAAAGCCCAACGGTGGATATCAGGGAACTGGGCTGAGATAAGACCTTGTACTCGTTCCCCTGGCTCCACTCTCCCTGAGGGAGGCGGCTTCCTGTATTATCCGGCTGTTACCGACGTTCAAAAAACGAGCGGGAGACGGGTCACAAGCTCGGCCTGCGGGACAATGCCGGCATTCTAACCTTTGGCGGAGCTTGACGTCTGTAACTTGTTCCCTCTGCTCGGCGGTCGCCATCGAAGGATTTCGGCTTGACTGACCCACTTGCGGCTGTCTAATGATGAACTTTGTGAAAAAGATAAATGTCACCGAGGTGAACAGTCTTCGTTCACGCGAATGTGCTGGCTTCTCGAGTCTTCTCTTGTCAATTGTCACGGTGGAGTTCCGCTTACGTGTTCGGCAATGTGTCGAGATGGGCTTTCAACGACGATAGTGGAGTGGGAGCGCAGGACCTAATCAATTATTTGCGGCGATTCGAAGCAAGCTAGTCTTCTGTGGTTCATCCTAATTGTTAGGTTCTTATGAGACAAGAAGAACTACAGCACTGGTAGCAGCCATGCAGCATGCGCAGAAAAGTTCTTAGAATAGCATCCTCGGCTATCTCGAGACACTCCACTACAGCATGGCTATCCGTGGGCTCCGTGGGTCTATCTGTAGTTGTTATTGTAACCATGGAAGTATCCGGTACCGTGCACGTTTGGATGATCGCCGTGGCTTCATCGTGATACAGCATGTACATACTTATCTAGGAGTAAGGAACATCGGTCTGCCGGTCGGTCGGTCGGTCGGTCGGTAGTCTGATGTGATGTCAACGTCGGTCTCTTTTGAAGGAAGTGAGCACTTCACTCGTCGCACGCCTGCTTGCTTGTACACAACAGAACGACGCATCCCGCACGACATTATCGATTACGATCTTGGATGGCACGCTCACCCACTCGTATTGCCTCTGCATTTTGATTGCTGACATTTAGAAACACCGATTCCCGATCTATCTGAAGTACACTCAACTCGAACACCTGGAAATCTTCGTCTTGAATATTCAAGCGCGTCTCTTCCGTCGAGAGCTCTCGAAATCGTCATTCTCAAAGTTACCGAGTCGTTTCCGAGGGGAATTCCGACGGAAACGAGACTTCTCCTGGAGAGGCTTGATATGAAATCTTAAGCGTTCGGCTCCAACCCCTGAATCGATTCCACCCTGCATGTACTTTCGATTGGAGACTGGACTCAGGAAGAACCTTTGAAACTTGGCAGAGGATATTCATATCTTTGTGGGATTCCGAACGACTATGGATCAGATGTGCTCACAAATTGAATCTGTCCGAGTGAAGATGAGGTGACTGCATCGGACCTCATCGTGAGGACATCAATCGCAGTTTTCGCTTGTCTCGACTGTCTTTGCCTTATTTTCGATTCCCTGTCGAGCTTCCCTCTCAAAGAAGGAACGATGTCCCTCCGTCGGGGAATGGAGACATTCGACACTTAAAGACATTCGAGGGCTTTTTACCTCCGTCTATTGTGCTCCAATACGGCCCTCTAGGCGACATCTTTTCGCTGCGGCTCGAGCACCCTTGAGTGTAGCTGACATACGTCGTACACTGCAGTCGTGACCCTCCGCATCGTCTGATAGAGGAGAGGTTCTCCTCGAAAAAGTGCCCACTTCTTCAAGCAAGCGAAGTCAAACGCAGTGACATCTTTTTGACGAGTGTTCGCTTCGCTCTGTCCTCAACGAGAAGCCCAAGATGCTCATCGAGAATGATCCGCGTAGTCATCTCATCGCGCCTCGCTCTTTATTCAAATTATTCGCTGAGAGTCATTCAAAGAATTTTCCGTTCTTCTCGATGCTGGACAGTTCAGGAACAGCGGTCCGAAATCGAACCACGTCACTTTGAAGATAGCCGTGACACTCCGAAAGAGCTCGAATCTATCAGGGTAACGATCGTCCCATCGACCGGAGAGGCTTTTGATGAAGCAAGCTCGATCGAGCTTCGGCCAATGGACGGCGACGCTACCGCGCTGACTCTAATTCGTTCTGGAATCGCCGATCCGAGATTGTAAAGACGATGATGGAGTGAGGCATTCTTCGAAAAATCAACAATCATTTCCTGGACGGTTCGTGGTGTAGGATTTGGCGCTGTCCTTCTTTTCATTGAGTCCTAGTGAATCTTTGCGGACATGCGCCGGTGGCACATGGTGTCGCTTTTTGAGTTCATTCCTCGGATTCATTCACCGATTTCTCGGCGAACGTGTTTCTCTCTTTTGGAAAAATTCGAGCAATTTTACTTCCTGAACAAGTTTCGAATCATTGGAAATCTTGAAGACGAGAGCAGAATGTGTCTGGAACAACGCTTCTATACGTTTTTCAGTTGACAAAATGAGGTGCGAGGCCAACGACATCCACCAGTGTAGGTACTGCGAAATATACAATTGGATTCACATGTAAAACACACGACTTTGGAATTCAACAACATATGCGTTATGAGCTACACGATAAGTTCCGCGCAAAAATGGGCTTGGTCAATGGAAGCGAATGCTTTAGCATATGCCGTGAAAATATCTGATAAAGGAATCTCAGGAAACTTCTCGATTACAGATCCTCAGTTCCGGGGGCTGAAGTCAGCAAATTGCTTCTTCATGAAAGAATGAAGCCGCGAGGGGGCGTTCGCGCTTCTCGCGAGTCCCGTGAACCTTGTTCATGGCATACCAGCTCGAGACGGATTTGTTCTGTGTCCGAAAGATTTAGGGAACCTTCGTTGCCATCGACCGAGATCGAGATTAATCAAATCGAAGACTTTCTCATCCGATGACAGCAGTTTCCCGCTCCGGAGTGGCGATGACATTTAGTGAAGAATGTTTTTCAAAAAGGTGGTTCTTCGCTTTTGAAAAACGGTGCATTGTTTTTAAATAGACTCTTGAGTGCGTTTGAATCGATCGTCTGACGAGACCGCCAAGCGAGTAGCGCTGGTGCACCTCTTTCCACTTTCAAAGTGGCTTGTCTCGCTTCGAACATACAGTGAACGCTCGTCACAACAAACCCCGCGGGACCGCGGAATGTGTTCGTTGTGACTGAAATTTCTTATAACGAGAGTCTTTCCACATCGTTCCCGATTGGAGGCATACCGAATCAAACTTTATTTTCAGGTCGTTCAATTGAAATTTCGTAGTAAGTGTATTCGTTGGAACGAGCTTTTACTGTATACGTTGCGTTTTCAAAAACACCTCTCCGGTTCATAGCCGTTAATTTCAAGATTTATTTTCGGCTATCGGCTCCTTTAGGATCTCACTCAACGTAGACTCATCACAGCTGTAGGATGTTGGATAGATGAACCTTGTCACGCAGCAGCGATCATTCGTTCCTTGAGGAAACATTTTGAGAAATGAGAGGTTGATGAACCAAGAATCGGACGTACTCAATTCCGACAACTTCTTTCAGAACAGACTACTTGCAGCATTCTTAGCGCTTAGCGAAGTAAGTTAGCGTTTTGTTCGAGGCGAGCAATTCAGCCACTGTGAGGTTTTTTGAACTCTCCGAAGTCCACCACGCTCTTCGCATTCAGCTTCTCTATTTGAAGATGTAATCCACAGGAATTCCGACTTGCCCATTCCGTGATCACGATTCAGGACCCCGACTATTTGTTCTCCTTCCGGGATCTCGTTCTCTCACTCGCGTAGATTTCCAGTGATCATTTTCCCCGTATTCCGCGCTGCTTTTCCAAAGTTAATACAGTTCAGAGCTCACTCTCAGACTCAATCTCGGAAATACCGAGAGAAAGCGACTCCATTTCGCGGAATTCTCTCCTGGGGTTTCGAGATTGGAATGAAGCTCCGAGATTGTTTCCCTTCTTTTCCCTCTCTCGGTATCAGCGCGGCAGTTTGTCTTCCTTCGTCGGATCCCCCACCAGATTCAGTCTCACGGATGGGTTTCGCAGCAAAGCGAAGCTCGTTGTTAGAAGCGCAGAGAATTAGAACGATGACTCCAATAATGGCCAATCTGCATCGAAATATTTATGCTGAATACAGATCTATTAACGTCGGCGAAGACGAGGCAGGTCGTTAGTCCGAACAGCCTAACAGCTTGCAAACTAGATAGCTAGCTACTCGCTCCAGGCGCTCGAGGTGTTCCAACATTTTTTAGAGGAGCGAGCCAGTGAGACGGCTTGTGCATAGACACACGTGATGAAGATGGATTGAGGCTAGCGGTGCTCTATTCGGAAAACCCATGCATAGTACGCACGCCCTGTCCCGGGTCCCGGGCGCTGCCTCCCTCCGCGCGAACAAACTCCGAAAAACACCCGATTCCTAATTTCCTCCATATTTCTCTCTGGAAACGTGAAGCACTCGTATTCTCTGCTGGTTTATTCGGCCGCCGCCGCCGCCGCCTCTACCGGGCGGCAAGCGCCATATAGAATATATTTGCCATATAAAAAATTCTCTTCTGGAAGATTCACCAACTGAGTTTGCCAGCTCGAGTCCCGATCAAAATATAGCTGCGGCATCACCTATCGAAGCAGCCAATCATTCTGATGCTGAAGAGCTATTTTAAGATCCCACGAATTTCGGATGGGAAAAGAGAGCCTCTAGACAGCTCGTGCCGTACGTTGGTTGCGTTTTCTCGGACCAATCCGGAGGTCCGTCCATTCCGTAATTCCATTTGCGATCAAAGCAGTCCGATTATTATTCTTTAGAGCAGCAAGAAGTTCACTCACGCCGGCGATATCGACAGAACCTCTTTTTCCCGCGAATGTGGGAAACGGAATGGAATCTTGTCCAGTGCATCAGATCTCACGGCGAACCTGAGGGTTTGTTTCCCTGAACTCAGGAGAGTTCGCGCCCTGAATCCACAATCATCCGATCAGGAATTGAAAACTCATCATAGATGGAGCGAGTTGATGTCAGGTGAGCCCTTTCGTGCCGTATGTCCTATACCTCGACATCTCTCGCTGAGATGTACGCTCGTTATCCGTCGAAATCGAAACGTATTCCAGTCTCGGGGATCGTTCATCTCTCCTCTGGATTTGGAATCAGTGTCTTCTTGGAGGAGCGAGTTGGGTTACATCTGAAGTGAGCTGCCGAAAGCGCAGGTTTTGAATTCCCTCGATTCCTTCCCGCGTACTTATCGATTTTTTGCCGAGCGATGATGTCACCAAAGACTTAATTGTGGGCTTTGTGCACGAAGAGACTCAGGTTGATCGAGTCTCGGGAGAACCAAACCGCTCATGTGCTTCTCCTCAGCCGCGGGAGTTTTTCTCTGGATTCCGCCGGAGGTTCGTCGGCCTCCCTATCGGTTCTTCTCGATCCTCAATCGCTCGAGACAGAGAACGGTATTCCGAGGAACCGATGCAAAGCCTCGTCGGTTTATTTTGGCAGAAGGCTGGATTTTGATCGAGTTGCACGAGAGCAGGATCAATACCGAGAGCAGCGATTGCTCAAACATAAGCAACGCGAAGCAGAGTTCTGTCTCGTCGACTTGAGTGGATTCCGTGGGCCCAGGACGGGAAAACATGAGGAGGATCCTGAACCCATGCACGACCAGACTTCCATCAATTCTCCGATGGATGTTTCCGATTGTTCCAGATATCTTCCTGCATGGAGTTTTGTCAGGCTCGGCTGAATTCTGAACGGGACCGTGGCCGTTCTGAGAATGATTTTGACTCTCATTGAAATGTTCTCCGAACGGAAATAAGTTATTATCGGGTCCGGAAGGAATGCGCAGGAGGAATTTTGTCATGATAACAGATGAAATGGAGGAACACATCGTAAGAGGGTACGAGAATCACGCGCTCGCGGTCTTGGAGAGCTAGCGGTTGCAGATCACAAACAAACTGGACAGGATTTTCGTCAATTTATTATGGCTGGGGTTTTAAATGGAGCACCGGGCCACTCTCCGCGAGTGGAAGCTACACGATCAGCAGCACTTTATCTCCTTCCCGCCCCAAGAGACCGGACTAGCCCTCCGACGGGTGCAAATTGCCTTTTCTGCTTACTACCTGCTGGCAGGTTCGCGCGCCTGCGGCCGATGTTGTCGCCGTGGGCTTGAACAACGTGCGCGGAAAACACATGAGCTCCGCACGTTTCGTTACTATTCGCGACCGCATCTGGATTCACTTCGTTGTACGCGGACCGGGAGCAAGGCGCTGTCCATCGCGGACGGAGTCTTCATCGAGTTTTCGGCGTGTGCGCCACGATCCATGAAATTCTTCTACGGCTTCGTTGCGCAAGCATTCGAAGTGAAATGCATCGTTATACGTATTCTATCGGTTTTAGACTAGAGGAAGCGCCTTTCCGTATCCCAACCGGGACGAATGACGCTGGAAATCATCTTTTCGTGGTTGGAGCGGAGAGGAACGAATGTCACTCACGGGAAGCTCTCAGGATCGATCCGACGGGAGGAGTCCAGGAGTTGACGTCCTGGTTCCCACGACAACCGAGTGAGGGCAAAACTGAGCGAAAATTTCCGGACTTGGAACATTTGAGGCAGCCTCGATTTCCATTCTGGATTTGACTCGGTTGAATCGATCTCCTTCTTTGTATACACACTTATGCTCGTGATTCGGATATTGGCCTTGGGACGATGATCGCACTTCGACACCCAAAACTCGTGACGACGACTTGAATTATCCACTAGGGAACAATTCCAATTTACACACCGCGTTAGATCCCCAAGGCTCTGTCAAAACACTGGGAGAATCCAGAGGACACGAAGACTGTGGAGCATATAGAAGATTGAATTCGAAGACATGAGGCCTTCAAACTCCCGAGTTGGGGCACCTGTGCGAGCGGCGGGTCTCGCCCAGCCGTCAGGTTTGATCGAACTCTCGTGAACTACTTTTCCTGATGTCTATGAAGAGTAGAGCTTGAGGAAATTGTGAAACGTTTCCGTGCGAACGAGAAGCTCGGCGATCAGTAACGTACCAGCGGCGTCCGTGAGAAGGTCTCGCTGAACCCTTGACGGATGGTGGATCACTCATGGATGGAGAGAGGAAACAATGATTCGAGAATAAAATATGAAATTCACGCACCGTTCTCGCATTCGAATATGGATTCTCGATCCCTCACCTGTTGTGGAACATTCATCCTTGTTTTTCTGAGAACATTGCTTCTAAAATACGCTTACACTGCATCTCGGTGATCGTCGATGTTTCCGCGTTCGATCGCAGATGTTGAGTTTCTTGCCGTGTGCAGCAACTGATCGAGTCGAGTGCTCTCGATTTCTCCTCAGAATCCGGCGTATTCGAATCACGATCAAGCTTCGATATGGCGGACGTCGCTTGATTCGAGGCGATGAGTATTGAAATTAAGAATGTCAATAAAGTATCTCCGCGGACCATTTCGAAATTTGTCATTTGTGTAAAGGTCATTCTGCTTCGACGGTGCGATGACAGCAGGGATGTATTCCATGTTTCCGTGAAGCACGTTCGAGCTTCAACAAGTGTATGTGTGTAATCCAATCATAGAGCAGCGAGCTATCATTCCATCCCGGAGGCTCACGTAGCTAATGTTTGTTGGTCCGTTAAGTTCGTTCAGTTTGTGTATTCGTACCTCGGAAACAACCTCAGAAAGGAAAAGAAAGCCAAAGTGTCCTCTCAATAACGATGGATTTCATTCGGGAGACATCTTTGTTGTGAGATGACATTGTTCTGAAATCGGGGAAGATGCACAGATTCACAAACTCACGCTCTGCTGCACTGAGAATTCTTCGCATACTGACATTCAGATAGCGGATGGTGCAAGCTATCATGCGTCGGATTTCGCCAAACAGCTGCTTGAAATCAGTCGAACCCACCGCCGCCAACTGCAACTCCCGGCCGTCGTCCATGTATATTTGTTACACACAGGCCTGCATACCGCAACGGCGTGGCAGTGAAGAAATATTCGAATTCATGCATAGGCGGATCTCGCTCTGTGCGCAACAAAGGCACGCCACTCGCACGGCGTGTCTTTGCGCCAGCCCAACCGAAAGTCACACAAAACATGAGCTACGCATCGCCGATCTATTCCCTTGAGCAGATGCAGGCCTCCAGCAACGGGGAACGTCGGTTCTGTGTTCTCTGTGCGATTGTCTACTCATGTTTAGAACGAGCTCGAGCGATGGCTGTGATTTTTCGAAACATCCCGAAGGCTCGAAACTACTTTCGAGGCCCACGGCGGAAGAACAGACGATCTTTGCGCCGGAGACCTCTTAATACTCGACTGAATCGTTCGCGGTTCCGTCGCCGTCGGTCTAACAAAACAATCAAACATTTACTTCGAACACAAAGTGGCATTGTGCTTCTCGAAAGCTGTTCGGCCAGAGTGGATCACTTTCAGTCGTCTCAGGAGCGTTCTCATCGTTTTCGGCCCAGGACAGCGAGGCAACAGGTGAATCTCAATGTCAAACACAGGGGAAAAGTGAGGGGGGCGAACTTGATTTTAGAGAATCGGAATAAGTGTAGTGAGTACCGGCGAGAACCGCCACAGATCTTGGTTCCTTGTTCAGCCAGCCCTAATGCTCCTCGTGCCGCTGCTTGATCCTCTCGTGCTGGCGAGTTTTGGCCGCCGAGGCGACTGGTCGGTTGGATAGCCAGCGCACTTTTGAATTATTATCTTTTCCTTCCTCCATCGTACCGCGAGGCCGAAAGGCTTCCGGAAAGCGTGGCTGCATAACCTGACTATCTTCCGGTTGAGTTCCGCCTCTTCCCATGCGAACTGCGCTTAATGACACCGTCGTATGACCTTTTGACCTCGCGGTAAACGTGATACGTGTACCCGTATTCGGAAACAGTCTCTATTGCTTCTGCGTCTATTCCTCCATCGTTGTCGTCATCGTCTTCTTCAGGTCGCACGGGAACAGCTCCGGAGCTCAGATTTTCTCGACTGGTCTTATATATCACCTCGATCCCTGATTTCCCGCTACGTTCCAGGTGAGCTGAGCGTTGAGCGACATCCAGTTTCTCCTCGGAGAGTCCTCCCAGGATTTTTATCCAGTTCAGGAGCGGGATCTCTAGAGTTTGAGAAGAGGACGTGAGAGCCACGGTGAGGATATTAGAAGTCTGGAGGAAACACGGGACGGGGAGCTATCGCAACCGACTTTTCCACCTCCTGAGGGAATACCTATTGTAATTGAAGGGTTCATCCTCTTTCTGTCTCAGGAGAAAGTAAAGATCGCGGAATAGGAATCTGCTCCCGCTATCAAATCCGCGCTGCGGCACTCCTAGGGTTCTGGATTCGTTGTTGATAAAAACAGCGAGCGGAGGAGCGAGTCAGCGAGGAAAATCCAGCCGGCTACTAGAGGAAGGACCTGAGGAAATCGATTTTGAAAGATTCGAATCCTGGGGAAGAAGACAAGTGGAAAATGGAGAAGGAAGGAAGGAAGGACGGAACCGAGAAGGAGAGTGAAGGCAGGAAGGGAAGAACTTGGGAGATAGCTTCGAGCAGAAGACAGAGATAGAGAGATACAGAAGGAGCCACCTGAAGCCGAGTGGGATCAAAGCTTCGTGATGATGATGGCGATGAAGTCGGATCTCGAGACAGAGAAAGACTCTCCGGTCTGATCAATCATGGAACACCGCATTAGAAGCTTTTTGGGGAGACTGCGCGGTCCGCGGCAACAAACTGCTATCCTCGCAAGCCTTGAGCCTGACGACGAAAGGGTCGATCGAGTCATCGAAGTCAACTCTGACCCTTATTTCCGCAGAGAATTTCCGTGATTTTCGCACGAAGTGCACGTAGTATATTGAACAATCAAGCAGGCAGAGCTTCATGGATGCTCACGTCCTCGTATTATACCTACGTAGTATCAGTGACGCATGCAAGTAGAAGATACTCACGCATTCCTTTTGGGTGAACGAGCATCGTCAGTCGAAGCCTCGTTTTGAGCCATGGTTCGGAGTTATTGTTGAGGAGGAGAAGAGGCACTTGACCCGCTGGCGACTCCCGCAGGTGGTTCTGTTCGCAGTGAATTCGGCGCGGGGCACCGTGTGTTGAGCTGCACCGAGACGACCCTTGACAACACTCCAAACAGAAAACGACGCCCCACCCTCAATAATATTCATCACCCCGCAGCTGAATTCTTGAAATCGTTCACATCCCGAAGCTACAGAGCTCAGAGTCGGATATGTTCGGAGAGAGGTTTTCTAGTTGGAGCATGGAAATCTACAGTTGAACGACATTTCGGCTCCCGGGGGGAAAATTCCTCCGGCTCCGCGTCTGCTCTCCCAACGGTAAAAGTGCTGTTCCTTCAATTAGGGAACTCGCTAAGTTAATCAACAGAAGAACTGCGTTCCATAGCACCTGCAAGGGAAAAATGCTTCTCTTAGAGTCGGGAGAGAATGTCGTAGAAAAACTTGGAAAATAGCGCGAGCCTAAGAAAGAAGTGAAGGAAAAAGAGTGGAAATGATGGAGTTCGTTCGTTCGTTCTCGTTTCCTCTTCAGGCGGGAGAAGTTTCTTTCAAAAAGGAGGATTTCGGGTCCCGCGAGAGAGTCCAGGTGTTTTATGGTCGGTCGGACGGATCGTTGACGGCTCTGCTAGACCACCAGTACGGAAACTCAATTATAATTGCATTGTTCGATCAGAACCGGCGTCGAAAGCTTTCTCTCCTGGATCAGACGACACCATTGGCTCGTCGGCCATTGTATGCTTCAACTCTAAATTCGAACACATTTACAACTTACAGAACGTGACAAGCTTTCCGACATCTGAAACCAATTCCCCCACAATACCGAGTTTGTTAATAGTTGATTCATTTTGAATACACCTTGATACTCGGCTGTGGATCTTGAGACGCGGGAAAAGAGCCTTGAAGTCACAATGGGAAGCGAGGAGGAAAGAATAGAGATAAAACAAGAACAAAGGACGCTTCAAGTGGAGCGGCACGCACGCTGCTTGGGTCGACGGTCTCCAAAGGGACTCGCTTGAGTGTTCTAGTCGTCAGTTGGTCCGTCACTGTTCGAGCCAGTCAGTCCATTCCTCAACCAACCAGTCAGTCGTGGACAGAAACGCAGTCAGGCAAAGAGAAACTCACGGGGGTAGCTCGTCGACTGTGTGCAAAAGGGTCCCTAGTGATTCCTCGTGGATCGACGGGAGGGAAGCGTAGGTGAACGTGCTTGAATCTTCCCTCGACTTCATTTGCTGTCGGAATATCCCACAAGGAGCAAGTCAGCCAACAGATCAGTTACAGAAGAGTCCACTCTGCCCACTCGCTGAAATCGCAAAGAAACGAAAACAAAACGACGAGCTTTCTCTTTTTTCGGAAGCCTGGTAAGCGGAGGCTCAGCGGTACCAACTCATGCGTTTCTCCGTTTTCCATCGAAGCCGAGAGACATCTTCGAAAACCGAGGAGTTTCCTCCCATTTTTCGCCATCTTCTCCTTCCGCTTGGGGACGGTTGACGATGGGAACGGAATCGGAAGACGAAAATAGCGCAAAAAGGAACACTCTGAGGCTCCGTCAGAAAGGTTTCGACAAACACTAAACGTTTCCAGCCGGCGATTCCGCTGAGCTGATTGAAGACGGATTGCGAGGAACAGAGCTTTCCACTCAATTCACCAAACAACGATTCTCCTTGAAATGACTGTCGAAACCACTCAAACTGAGCTTTCTGTCGACGTTGTCGAGGACGGATCAGGCATCAGAGTTAATGAATCTCGTTGGGCGGATTGGCAAAGTTCACCCTCGAATGATATCTTGAAGCGGCAACAGGGGACTGCTCTCGAGCTTTCCGCGTCGAGCACAAGATAACCGTGAGGAGTCAACATATACGGCTCGAGTGCGAGGTTACGATGCAATTCTAGAGAAGTTTTTCCACGCCCACGTCGAGCTTTCCGTAGGATAGGTTATCAACGGGAGGGGAATTTACTCCGTCTCCCTGAGCGGCACCTCGCCAAACGGCCGTCGCGGGAATAAAGAACGGCGACACCGGCAGAGAAAGAATGACTGATTCCACGAGTACATTATGTAACACGAACGAAGCAGGGCGGGTTCCTCGCATCGGCACGAGAGTCCGTTCAACGGACGGTTGGCACAGAACCGAAGCATTCCACGTTGGTGAAATTCTATCACGGATCGCAGACTGCTTTTTCATCTCCCGAATCGATGTGCATTCTGGTCTTTCTGGCTGATTGTGAGATGGGCGCTGCGCTGTCTCGCGAATTCGGGAAGCACACCGACAACTCCAGCGGCGTTCCGCCTATTACGAAAGAGCATCTGCCCATTTTCTCAACGAACGAGAGCCGCAGCACAGTTGTTGAGGTCGTTCAAAGTTTCCCTAAGGCATCACATGCAGTGGTCCGGCAAACCGACGGAGAACGACCACTTAAAAGCATTTCCCCGCCGGAGCCTGTCTGCTGCTCTGGCAGCTCGCCCGACGCAGGGGTTGCTTATAAGCTAGAAGACCCGTAATTTTCTTGTTGGGCCTGCAGGCATCCTCAAGAGCGAATTTTCATCCGCCATCAATGGAAGTGCAAGACGAAGCAGTGGTCGATGAATGCCTTCGCCGATAAAAGTCAACGACTACGGGTATACCGCAGAGAATGCTGACCCGAAGAGATGACTTCGAAGCGAGTGAAGACTCTTGATTGGAAGCTCGCTCTCCACGCTCTCTGATAGTGGTGGAGCTTTTCCGGAGCCCGGAGCTCATGCTCGCCAGTCTTGCTGCATGAACTGGCAGTCACTCTTTTGCGGGTCCTTGACAATAATTGATCGAGCAGTGCTCAATGAGAACGAATCTCGGAGGAAGTTTCAGCTTGCCTAGCAGCTCGCCCGACCGACCGTTGGATGATGCTCAAAACATCTCTCCTGAGCTTCGCGGCAGACGCCGGATAGCGAAGCTTGAGAATTCCAGCAGACGCCAAAAACGGTATCAAAACATCTCGCAAATTGATCAACCAAGCGTCGTTACCGAGAGCCATGAAAAATTGATCAACGCGTCGTCGAAAAAAAAGCAATCAGACATGAGCAGCTCGAATTCGAAGCGAATGCACTGGTAGCACAGCAATGCCGCTGACTGGGAGGAAACGAACGATAAAGAAAACTTTTTCGGCTTCGGAAAAGTTTAAGAACTCCAAGCTTTGATTACCAAGAGTCAGGAATGCTGTCTGACATTAATTACTCAACCGAGAGCCTCGAAAATTCGAATATTTTCGGCACAGGGAGCCCTTCGAGTTCTTCAGAATGTGGAGATGTGTGCTAGTAGAGCTTTTCATCAATGAAAAACTTTAAAATTTCCCACATTCATGGGGCTTCCACGGGTTCCGGTAATTTACGACCGATGGCGGGAAAACTCTTTTCCTGATCCTCCGATTATGCATTCATCGCTTGGACGCTGAGCGCGATGAGTTGGTGGTGGCTAGCCGCGTCATCCCTGGCCATCCCTCGAAACGGAAGAGGAGAAACTTTGCTGCCTCAGTCGAATGGAAAGTGATAAATCCTCATTAGAGCGAGGAGAGGCTCGATCGGGACGACGGGGTCGGAATAGTCTTCTCTAAAATCACCTCATTTTTCTGCGAGTCATGCGAGTAGATCGCGAAAGTTTCGCAACTCCGTCCCCAACGGAGCTCTAGAGGTGGTTCGCCCGCGAGATCGCTCGTCGCAAAACAATTCAACGCGTTTTGTCTCCTACAGCGGTTGATATCTCCTCGCTCCGATCGAAACAATGCCGAGTAACTTTTTGGGGTTTGGCATATTTATTTCCCACTGGATGTGTTAATGCGGTCAACAGCGGTCCTTCGACTCATCCGCGATTCCCTTGCGTCAACGAAGTTCAATGGAATATCAAGCCTCCCGCGACCGATGACATCGAGTGCATTGATCAGGACGCCGAGCGAGAATCAGAGGGAGCCAGGGCTATATCGGCCTGCAGGCAAACTGCAAGCATCAGAAGAAAAGCTGAATTCGTCCTGAGACTCCTATGCGGGGAAGTTTGCGTTGCAAGGACGAACTCTTCCTTTCGTCCTTCTACCCAGCCTCGACCGTGCCCTCCCCCGAGCTTCTACGAGCGCCGTAGAGAAATAATAAAAGTGGTCTTGACTCCGTTTCGCTTGGAAACATCCAACAAATTCAAAAGAAACGTCCTCTCTGCAACAAACGCGACTCAAGCTGCTGTGTCCGGAACCAGGTGAACAACTTGTTGTGGAAAATTATCTAGAAAATGATCAGGTTTTGATCACCGGACACGGACTCATCGAACATCGAGAACCACGTCATTAGCGCCGTATCCCCAAATCGGACGCGAACGAACTCGAGATCAATCAAGCGATCACCGCTTCGCTTGGGCAGCTGTTCTAGTCTTGGGCAGCCGAATGAGCCTCATTCCAGGTGGCGAAAATAAACCGAAAATCGCTTTCATTTCACAGTTTGTCGTCGCATTTCCGTTTTATTACACTGCATTACAATGACGACGTTTGCTCTCTAGCGCATGGTGTTCTTGGAGCGTGGCTTCGGACTCGAAACGAGGCAGAAGAGGGAAACAGCCGAATACGACTGAGCTGGACGAGATAGCCGTATTTAACATGGCGCGAGCACAAGCTACGAAAGGCTTATATTGCGGTTCGGTCGACAACGCCAGAGGTGTGAAAGCGTTCAGAGCGCTCTTGATCCGGTGAGGCGATAACTAGCTATTTCGACGATCGCTTTGGGACTGCCGCAAGTGACGGAAACTTTTACGACTCGCTCGACAATTCGATTTGTGGAAATACGACGGAGGTGCCACCCACGGATCACTTGCTTGCCCCAACGCCCACCTCAAAGTTTCGATCTTCGCTCATGGGAAGAAGCGAAAACCCACAACGTGCGAATCGCAGGACACACTGACTCATTCAGAATCAATCAGCCACTTATAGAGGATCAGGTGTTCGTTGTTGTTGTGTTTTCGTCACCAAAGGTCCCGGTTCCTTTCGCTCGGATGTTGCCAAGCCCACAGCGAATAGAATAGAGGCTGCGTTTTGTTTTTGCGTGGTGAATTCCTGCCTACAGGAGAGAACGCATACCAAGTGAGGTCCCGGATCGAAGCCTCGCGGGCAGGGCTGGATCGATCCGGCCCAAGATCTCATATCTGTTTAAATATCGAACAGGTGGAAGCCCGCGGAACGACGAATTCCCCACCGATACGAGGCAGGACAAATGGTCCGGTCATTCGACATCCACCCGAACGACTTAACGTCATAATGCAATGAGTGGTGGTCTGCGACGGTGATGGCATTGACGACGCCAGACTCCTCGTTTTGGTCTTCGATTATTTGCCTCTCGACTTGACGTGCGGCATCGGGTAAGTGAGCGACGCGGTCGTTTTCCCCGCCGCTATCTCCCTCAAAGAGGCACTCGCTTCCTCTCCTGTCACCCTCAGTTAGATTCCTACCCACCAAAAACGGTGACGGGAGAGAAATGAATCACGATGACCAGTCAGGGTCTTTCGTCAAGGAACGTCACGACAGGACCTACTGTGGACATGAACAGTAGCGTGAAAGTTTGCGAAAGCCGTAGTTCTATCGCGATTTGGGCAACTTATCGGAGTCGCATTCCAACCAAAGGCTCCCCCAGAACGGAGTTTCCGGCAGGAAGCCATTACAGGAATTGGGCAAGCGCGTAGTTCACGAGAATATTTCTATTTATGCGCGTAACGATCGCGTTATACTCTGCGCGCTAACAATGCGCGCCATTGGTGACACGGATTTCCGCTGACACGGATCTGTCTGAATAGTCAGTACACAATCTATCACGCCTTGCCACGTCGAGTGCAGAAGTTTGCATCACGCATATCCGTAGGGTATTCATCGAAAACAGCTTTCTGGGAGAAACTTCAGCGAAAACACAAAGAACTTGCTTCGAACCAACAGGATTCAGAAGAGTCCGAGAAAGTGCGTCTCTTCATGAAGAACGGAGATTCGAGGAGAATCTGTCCCAAAAATTGATTCGCGGAAGTAACTATGAAACTCGATGTTTGCAATCGGCTCGATATGCAGTTCATTAAATTAACATCGATGTCGGACAAAATGACACAAGCCCGTCGAACTTTGCGCGCCTCGGCAAAATGTTTTCACACAACGGAGACTTTTCACACTGCCGCGAAATCCAACGGAAGAGAAAAATGCACGAAACGATCCTTCGCGAGCAGGTCAGACCGACGACGTTCGGAGATTAGTGCGCACAGATCCTTTCCTTTTTGTTGTCCTCAAAAATTGTGAACTCACCGGAAGTAAGAGAAGTTCCCGCGCAGCACTATACCGAGTCCAGCATAGAGGAACTGTATTCCACGGTTGATATCCGCGATGTATTTGTCAGCAGCTGCGAACTAACAACTCTTCTGCTTGCAAAACAAGTTGCACCGAACTTTACGTCAAAAACTGCGTTCTGAGATCATTGACACCGAATTCAGGCAGACGGTGGGCTTCCGGGCGCACGGTCGGAGTACCGTCGGACTCCACAGTTGGTGCTAAAGTACATGCCTCCGTACGGTAGGGGAAGAGCGAGGGGCTCGAGGGTTTATTTAAAAGACAGAGGCTCCCTCTAGGGCTTGCGGGACGAAACTTTCCTACCTGCCCGGTCTGCAGTGCCGAACAGGCAGGCGGACAAACGGCTGCCCGGCCGTTCAGGAGAACGAGTCACCGCGGACCCGATGAGCAGAAGAAAAGAAAAACTGGATCATTGATGTGGAAACGACAGTGCCCATACAGCTACACCTTCACAAAGCTTTGAGGGCCGACGGAATTTCCGCCGGATTTCTATAGACTCGCTTCTACTGCCGGACAGAGGGTGGATGATCTGATAACTCACAGTCGAGAGCGAAACCACGAAGTACCGGGACTTGAGGGATATTGGCCTGTAGCCGCCCCTCGACCAATCGCGTCCGAGGGTCCACGGATAACACTTCGTAGGAAACGATTGCTCACAAAGAACTTCTCCAGGACCCTCTGTTCCTATCTGGCAAGCCACGAAACGGAACTTTCCGCAAGGTGCATGTGCTTGATGTGTGAAATTTATAGTTGTCGTCCTGAGTTTTCTGACTGGCGACCTTGATCACCATGTTAGAGAAGATCACGTTACTGAAGGTCACACGCACTAGCGTAGTAAGGGGGGGGCGGGGGGGCGGCCCGCCCCGGGCGCCACACATCTGGGTCGGCACTGGGGGCGGCAATTTCACTAACAATTTTCTCGCAAAGCTGAGTACCAACGTACACAATAAGAAATGGTCCAGATAGCATGAATGGGCGCCCGTCAAAAAGTGCTCCAGAACAAATTATTATCGATTGACTTCAATATGGAGCCCGGAGTTGGAAGCGCGTTCAATATTTTGCCGCCATTAATTGCAGCGCTCTCCATGATAACGCGTGGTCTTTTTCAATTTTTCCATGATGGGGGGGGGGGCGCCGATTCGGGGGGCCGCCCCGGGCGCCAGATCGTCTAGCTACGCCAGTGGTCACACGGGACACCTGAGATTGCCGTCTCATGACCTGCTTACTTCGGAATAGAGTTCGAGAATAGATCTCGTTTACGCATCCGATCCAGTTAGATTTCCAAACTACAGAGCCATCTATCCGAAATATCTCAGCATTCAAAGCCCTCATTCGTGATGCCGGAGGAAAGAAGCAGTTAGAAAATATGAGGACGTTTTCAGGCGTTCGAGCTCGATATTGTACTCGAATTCCTTCCGAGCGAACTTCGATCGTCGAATCAATCAACTCAACTTCGAGTAGCTGTTTCCTCAACATTTTGAGAGAACGGACGCTGATGATCCCAACTTCAACCGTACTGAAGCCCTCTCGACTGGGAAAGTTTTGGTTCGAACCTACGTCCGATCAGCAACCCGGTCTCGCAGGAAAGGAGTCCGCCCGGATCACGTCTCTGGTAACCGATGAGCAGCTATTCCCTGTCAGTTGTTTGACTTGACGATGATTTTTTGGCTTCAACGGCGTGAAATTATGGAGCAGATCCGACAACAGATTATATCGGCGTTACTGACGCAAATGGAAGATACAATGGCTCACAAACATGATCACGTACGGCGCTAACCAAGCGCCCGCCGGTGTAATCATGCACGGAACAGGAGCCCCTTTAATTGAGGAACGTGAGCTCTGCCGAACATTATGGAAGCTGTCAGGCTGAATGCATGTTCCAGAGCTTTGTTCGTAACCAACAACCACGTTTCCAGCTGAGCAGGACCAAAAACCGGAACTCAAACTCCACTGTTTCGTAAATTTTCCTCGCGTTGCAACTCCGTTCTCATCGAAAGCACACGCCATCGCGTGTCACTTCGTCCGGCGCGCTCTCTCCCCACACAGCACAATAACTCGCTGCGAACAAGAAGTCCTTGAAAACAGACGAAAGTTGATAAGACGTGTGTTCGCGCGGAAATCTGATACTCTTCCGAAAACTAACGAACTTCATTGGGCGACATTCCTTGGTTTCGCATTGACGTCTGGAGCTTCATGCGACGAAGGAGGCTGCCAGATTTTAGTTCTCTGCGATCGAGCTCTATTTATCGAGAATTTCACTCGGACGAGGGCTGGCGGTTTCTGTCGTTTACGAAAGACTAATAACGACATAGCGAAAATAAGTCTCAACCTGGAACTTGTCGCACTGATCGTCTCCCGCTTCGCCGGATAATTGGACGAATAAATGATACAGCAAAGATTTGACACTGTTTTCCAGTTCAAATGAGCCACATAGTGGCGCAGACGCGAATGGACGCCAAGTACGGTCCTCAGAGCATGTCCTCCTAAGTGTTGTTTAATTAAAATTCGTAATTTCGGTTCACGAATTCCGCGATTTGCCCCATGGAAGATCTGGTCATAGAGCTCGCGAATTCGTGATTGAAACCCAGACAACCGTGGAACACGTAAGGACTTGGATGAAACATCCAATGTCTACATATTGCGACGCAGAAAAGTTCAAACGGTTATCCAAAAACTATCAGTCAAGCAGAAAGTTTGGACTCATCTACATAATCCAGTAAACAGACGTACGGGCGCAAAAGGGAGCACGTACTATTTTACAGCAGAGCAGCTCGAGTGTTGCGAACTTTTGCTGCACACGAAGCGAGCTCCGACGATACATATAGAAGGAGTAAATCAACCGAGACCTAAATCTTGCGTACTCGTATTCGGAAGGAAAGACATCACAGGGAAACGAGTTGAGTGGTGTTTCATTTCATGGGACTCAGTCGTTAGATTCAATCGGTCGTATAGGGCCAGGAAAACAGCTACTGGAAGCTTCGATACGCCTCGTATCCCTGAATAGAATGGATGGAAACATAAAGTTGAATTGATTCCGCCGAGTCAGCTTGCACGAGCTTTACCGTGGCTCCTCATCCTGATGGGCGGAAAGTTTCTTCCGATTGTTGAAATATTCAACAGCACGAAATCGATTCCAAAATGACTATAAACGTGGGTTTTTGGTTTCTTCTTTGGGATCACCACATGCTCGATCGTTCCTTGTGGCTGGATGAGGCTTTGAATGTGTTCGAAACAGGCCCCGTGACTGTCGTTTCCAAAATTTTAAGCCCATCTCACACCGCCATCGTATCGCAGATAAAAGTTTGCAATTCATCGGCCTTCTACATAATGAGTTTCATCATTTTTTTCTCACTTGTTACGCATCGGAACGCACCGAGCTCCAATCGAGTCCGCACCAGACGGAAGGGGGAGAAGTCGAAGCCTTGATCGAGAGGAGAATGGAGGATAAAAATACATTTGCAGCATAATGCATGACGCGACAAACCTGATCCGGAACTCACGAGTGGAGTTCTGAGTCGCGGGAATCATGACTGTCTGGCTGGCGAGATGACAGGAATCCATGAAGGAGGCGAATGAAGATAGCTCACTCAGTATATTGAGGTCAGATGACAAATATGGATCTTCTCGGGAGCTCCTTCTGCTCTCTCAGCAATTTGTGCGATTCTTTGATCACGCTTTGTGGCTCCTATACACTATTAATATCGAGCTTCAATGTCCTCTACAGATTCTGCTTCGGGACCTATTTTTGCTTGTTTAGCCCTTCTGCCGATATGCGGGAAAAATTTCGATGAACTTGCAGGAGAGAACGGAGTATTGCATGACTGCGGCAGCCGCCATTCTCGCCATGGATTCGCGTGATCTCAGAGAAATGCAACTTAAAATCACTAAATCGTGGCGTACCGAAACTTGTTCACCAAGTGGCCTCAGATGGTTCTTATTTTGGAAGTAAGATGCGGATGCAACGGAACTCCCCTCCATAGTCAGCCACGTTTGTAGTTTTTGTCGGATAGAAAAGTTTGAGGAAATGGATAGATACTTTTGGCTTGATAACGTCTGTGAGGCTGGTGAAACCAGAGGGATTTTTAGGCACAAGATCCTGTTCATATCGATTCACGCAGCCCTCTTCTGCGAATTTCTACTCATATTTGACACGGCATTCTCTCTGCTCTCGGAGAAGGTCTCTACGGTAACCTTTCCGCAGCCACTACAGCGAGGGCCGGGCCGCAATCAACGTTTAGCTGAATGTTACATCAAAATTCACCGGATACGCAAAGTACTCGACCGATATATCGACTGTTATGAGCGCGCGAGCTCGCACTCCTCATATCAGGTCATCGATTCGGCTCTCGAAGGGCGGAGGAAGTTCTCGCACAAGCTCTCGTCTTAAAATCAAGGTCTTTCTCCTGCTGAGCGGAAAAATACGAGCGATTATGGGTCGATGAGACTTTCAGACACAGTTCGCGTTACGAGCTCTGGATTCCGCGCAACAATCGATCATCGGTGACATTTTTCTGGTTCCGGACGACCATTTGCAGATATGCGTTTCTTGTAGAAGCCGTTTATTACCATATTCACTTTTACTCTCGAATCGGCAAAAAATGGTTAGAACTGGCAATCCCGGTCGCGGAACCTGGTTTCAAAATGTCAGAATCTCTGGGAATAAGATGTTTCTGTCGAAGTGTCGTGCTTTGTTAGGCTTGCTGACGCTGATTTGTTTGGAGCCGTTTTGTGGGGCAATCAGGGCAACGTTGTGGAACGATTCAACCACATTCGGAGCTCTCGAAATTCATTTTTTCGCCAAAGAAAATATATCACGAAGTACTGTGCTCTCGAGGATCAGTCTGTACCGGATGGACGCATTTCATCAAAAACTCTGACGGGTAAACGCCTCAGAGCTCAGTAAGAAACTAAATCAACTAAAGAAACTAAAGACTGCAGGTGACTTGAAAGACGAAACCATTGTGGGTCCGAAATATAGCTCACACTCCAGCAATCCTCCAGCATCGACCTAAGAATCCTACCGATTCGCTCGTTCGGAACCGTGAAAGATCGAGTTTGTCCAAATGATTCTGGTCTTCAAGAGAGATCTCACCCTGATTTGTTCTCAAGATCACTGATGGTATTCGAGTTATATTCCGATGCCATTTTGAAAAAGCGTCTAACCTTAGACTCTAAGCGTAGATGGAGTGTTTAGTAGACTTGCCACCGGTCAGGCGGAATCCGGAGTCCCAGAGTCAGGCAAACTTCTTGAGCGGAAAAGCCATGCTGTGTTCGCGAGGGGAGTTCTTGCTGATCGATCGCCAAACACTGAAGAACAACTGGTATCGAAGTCTACCAAGTTTCGGAAGAACTATGAGAGAAGAATGACGCCGTCGGAGTTCCGCTGCCGAACTCATTCATAGAGATGAGAATGTCACGTGAATAGAAGTGATTCCAGGGAACTGACAACAAAATTTATTTTCTGCCCTTCTTGCCCTTCTTTTTGTTGTTATTCGGAGCTTTCGCTGATGCTGCGCTCGTACCGGGTCCCTGAACTTGCGATTTCTCGAGTCGCTCGAGGAACTTCTGTTGCTGTAGAACTTGTGGAGCTACCTGTGCCTGGAGGGCTCTTTTATGTTGTTTGAATGTTTCAGGATCTTGTCTGTAGTCGAGTCCACCAATGAACTCGCAGATCATCTTGAACAGTTTACGTTCTGAAATGATCAGGGTTTCCCAGTTTTTTATCCTTGGAGAGAGATTTCGGATCCATCTATAGTAGCAAGTATTCATCTAGGATGGCGACTCGAAAAGCTTCAGATTAGGCTATCTCGACTCACTGTTAGGAAACTCCGGATTCATCGGCTTTCCGTTATCATCTTTGAAATGGACTCGAACCCGAGACCTCATGAGAACGTTCTCCTTATCGACTTCTCGAGGATGCACCTTGTGACCCTCGACAAAAAGATCAAAACCTTTTTGTTGCAAAGCGATGACGATCTCCCTTGTGATTGGATCTTCGACAGCCTGTATAAAATCATACATTCGATTGAGTTTCTCGATATTTGGTATCTCAATTTTCTCAAAGAAGGCACCGGCTTTCCATAAAGAGTCGATCACTTCATATTTCTAGAAGCACTCACCAGTTCTTTGGGAACTCTTCGGCCTTCTGCCACAGTTTTGTTCTTGTTCAGATAGATTGGTAACACGTGAATCCATCTGAAACGAATCGCTCTTTATTTTTGAGAACTTGTCGAATTCATGATTATGGAGCTCCCCTACCAAGATTAATTCGACAGATGTATCCAATTTAATTTTGTGAGATCAGTGAGATGTCAAAAAACGGCACGCAGTGCTCTGATCAAGGAAATATTTGACTCTTCGCGATGTCTAGCGACCCACCTTTCGTGCTCACTGTGTTTTCTCTGAGGTGTAAAGGGCCCCAGTTGGATGACATTCATCGAATTTGCTGGTTGGCCCGCCATATGGACACACGGCGGATTTCTCTGATCTTTCAGTTTTCCACTGTCAGCTGTGTGATTCTTGTTTGTTTTCTTTGATGATGTGGTTGTCGTCTGCTACTGATGACTCTGATGTCGCTCCTCTTCCTAAGGTCAGTATACGCAGAAGAATAGGAAATATACGGAAGTTCAGCTCCAGAACACTTCATTCTACTCCATGTAAGAGGGAATGATCGCTGGAAGATGTTGCCTGACTCAATAATTTCCATTAAGCTAGTTGTGAAGAGTCGAAAACCTCGTTCATAACAGCATGAGCGATCCGCTTGGATCGATGCAACTTTTCTCCCGTTGTTAGAATTGTCGTGCATCGCATCCACTATGATTAGATGGCGTTGTCGCCCATGGTTCAATTCTCCAAGAGGCGTCCGTCCGTAATGAATGCGAAATGCATTCAGTCTCAGACCGTTGAGTTTCACCTCTGCGAAATTGGAAAATATCGGAAATTAAAAGATACTGCGTTGCACTTTCTCAGAGGATTGGCGGATTTGGTTCCAACCAGACAGGATTTTATTGCGAACTCGTTCATCCGAAAGCATATCGGCCTCTCCAAGATGCTCACGGAGCCCTGTATCCCTAGAATTCAAGTGGCGCATTCTAAAAGCTCGTGGAAAAGCTTGTATGAACGATTGGGACAGTATTTTTTCAGCAACAGGTCTCTCTGGATTAGGAGGCCGGGAAATACGACGTCATTCATGTCATGCTCTGCAGAACAGTTAGGGATCAGTGACTCTTATCTTCGAGCGAAAAAATTCCCGTTCTTTTGCGCATTTATTTCTCATAAACGTAATCTCATAAATAACGAAGCAATTTCGGAGTCGCGCGCGATTTTAGTAGGCAGGCTCTGCGCTTTGTTTTCGAATCAGCGCGCTCGACTCAGGAAAGGGACAAGCACTCTCTTTAAATACTCGGTGTTTGGAGTATTATTCGAGTTTCCAAAACAGCACGGTTTTCACTCTCGAACCCCGAGGTTATCAGGTGAGATATAATCGACCCACGAATCCTAGTGCTGTTCAACGTCATGTCAACCTTCCACTCTCACGAGAACTAGATGAGTCAGTTTCGAGAATCATCGATTGCTACTCTGAATTCCATGAATCCCTGAAACGAGTCAAGTTTTGTATTAACTGACGATCCCACTCTAATCGAATCGCCACAAGGTTCTTGGTGTTCATTTCCAAATTTGAGGACAATCCACTGTTTCGTTTCCCCGATTTCCATCTATGACAATCCTTAACACTCAATATTCATTCCGAATTGCGCGGTGCTCCCATGACGCGTTTATTTTCGACTGCTGTAGAAGATGCACAAGACAAGGTGCATTAGCGACCTAGCGACCTAGATGGTGAACATTCGAGACCAAATCAACTTGGTCCGAATCTGCCTTCCTTCCGATGGTTGCTATGAGGGAGGCGATCCCATTCCGGGCATCAATTGCTGAGGTTCGAACGAGCCTAGAAGGCGAATACTAGAGCTAAGAGCGGTCAAAATGCTTGACAGCGCTTTGTTCTCATCGGTTTGTTTAAGACACGCATAGCGCACAACGTCGCGGTAGATGTTCACCGGGTTGTTATCAGCAGCATTTGAATGAGTTTCGCGTTAATGGGAGTTGTTTTCCAGTGTTGTGCTTCGCGCGCCGCCATGAGAGACGACGAAGTCTCATCTAAAGTAAGTGTTCAGCTTTGATTCAAGCAAACTGCAGGTCCGTTAACCATTGTCCCCCGAATCTCTCCCGAATTGTCCCCCGAATCGCCCGAATTCTCGTCTAATTATGATTGGCGATGTTTGCAGGGTTCCGAGTATTCGGGAGAAACTCGGAGCTCGACGGCTCCAGTCGTCAGACGAGGGCTCGGCCGGGGCCTTCGACTATCCACCGTACCCAGTGTATCAGATTCCGGCTTGGGCGTCAGTAAGTATTAGAACTCTTTCCGGGTACCCACAGACCTAAACCGAAGAATTTTTCATTACTGGCCGGAAATCGCTCTTTTTTTTCAATGATAAATAACGATGAAATTTAATACTCAGGTGGATCCTCGCATGAACCATCGGTTGGTGATTTACAATCAGACAGCTCTCAAGGTCAGTGTCCTCCTTTATTTGAGAGTTGAAGTTTCAATCAGATTGTTCAAACCTTCCCATTTGATTCGAATCCGCCCACGGTTTTCAAATAATTTGGGATGATCAATTCTCATTGAAGCAAATTTCATTCCTTATAGCTGGAAAAGGCTCGGTCTCAGAGGCGTTCACGGATGCAGATGAATTCTTGACGTGCACCGAGGATGAACAAGTCGATCAAGAATAGTGAGTATTTAACCATAGGTTCTCGAACGCATTCGATGATCACCAAATGTTGAATGTATTCAATCGTTGAGACATCGTCATGAAAAAATGTGAAATTTCAGCTGGTTCGCCAACACGAATTGCCTCTTCTTCGAAGAGCTGCAGAAAAACTCGTTCCGACTTCACAAATACGAAGTGTCATTCTCTCGGGACCTATCGAGCAAGGACAAAAGACAATTGTTCTTCAAAAAGTCGGTGGTCGAAGAGCTTGGTGAAACACTTCTCAAGCTTCCAAACGTGCTCTACACACCGGAGGCGATCTCTTCTGATAAACTGGTCAGCAGATGAGGTTGCCCTTGGGCTCGTTTATGTATTTGTCATGCGCAGAATCATAGTTGTCGTGGACTTCCGGCGCCAAGAATTGGGAGCTTAGGTCATGATTCCCTCTCTAATGAAACGACTCATTTCAGAACATTAAGACGAGTATACATAAAAAAGAAGTCGAGATCGACCTGATTCCTCTCAAACAACCCATGAAAGTGGAGTTTTTCTCGTTACTTTTGCGGAGGGTGAGCTCCAAACGGACGAAAGCAGCATACGAATCCCCCATTTTCGAGTATTCCGTCCGGCTCAAGTGAATTTTTCGTCGCAGATGTCATTGTACCTCACCGCGCCGCAAGGCTTCATGGCATTGAACGTTATGTCACACCAAAACCGATTCGAAGTGTACCCAGGAGAGGTGCTTGAGGTCTTTGTGCGAGAGCTGGTGGTGCGATGCGCTTCGAATTTCAACCTTAACTTGGGAAAAGTCGCTGACATAATGTGAGTTTTCCATTGCACACCGCTCTGCGAGTCTTCTGTACTCTAGATCTGTGGATAAATGCGTTTCAAACTAATCGATTTTTGTTCTGTCTCGCAGCGAAGAGTGCTTCATATATGCTGCCATCTGGAGAGTTGATGAAGCAACGCATCGCGAAATCGTCGAACGTAATCTACACGAACTCGTTGTGCTCAACGAAAGAGACAACAAGTCTTACGTGGTTGAGCGAATTCTCTGGGACGAAGATTCCCGCACGGACATACCTTCAGTTGTGAGTGCAGATTCCGTGCCGTGCGCTCTTCCTCGCTGGAAATCGTTGATAATGTGTGATGATCTCATGATATCTCATGATAACATTACATTTTTGCAGCGTTGCAGAAGACTCAAGAAAGACATCACCCTCCGTCTCCCTCCGAATGTTCTCGTGGTCACCGGATCTCGTCGAACGTCCGGCAGATCCGGCGGAGGCGATAAGACGACAGCTTTTGTTGGAGAACCCGCAACTGGTCAACAGCGCCAGCTGGCCTTAATCCGCTACAAAGAAATCATGGATCAAGAAATCGCGCAAAGCTACCTCCGCAAGTGGGGAATACGTCTGAACGATACAGCGGTTGTCTCAAACGGTGTGGCTCTGCAGACTGAAATACTGAAGCTGCAGGACAACTCTTCCAACCTGGCGGCGAGCCACGGCTGGACCGATCGCCTGTCTAATCTCAGAGTCCTCGTCCCGGTAATGTCTTGAGCCTTCTGAAGCTACTTCCTAGTTGAGAAAAAAACACGAAATGAGAAACGGTCGAGGCGCGCACGGGTTTCGAGCTGAGGGGCCCTCTCTGGATTCCAGGCTCGTATCAAGAATTGGTTCGTGATCTTCGAGAAAGGCGACGAGAGACTTGTAGACGGCATGCTTCTCATTCTGAAGGGCGACGCGCCGAGGATCGGTATAGAGATGAAGGAGCCTCGAAAACGCCCAATTCGGGAGATTTCTGCTGCGTCGTACGAGGCGACACTCAATTCTTGCCTCAACTCTCAAGTTAGTGAGCTGGTTATGTCTTCGAAGGAATCCGAAGCTTCGGATATCCGAAGGAATAGAAGCTTCCTTAAGCAGCATGGAATTTTGAGTCAAGCCTTAGACGGATGATTCGATGGAATCGCGGAAGTAGGCTTGAAACTAAATTGTTCTGTTTCACAGCCAAACATTGAGTTATTCATGGTCATCGTCCGCTCGAACCGGACAGACATCTACAACGCGGTCAAGAAATGGTCGCTTGGTCACAAAAAACCAATTGCCACACAAGTGATCATGCGAGACACCGCGAAGCAAATTCGTAGTATGCTCGAATACAGTTTTTCCGTGATCACGCAGATAAATTGCAAACTCGGCGGAGCCCTCTGGGCCCTCGACAAAACCGTGGATAATACGTTGGTCATCGGTAAGTCGGATGTCTAGTTCCACCACCTCCATCGCGTCAAGCCGAAAGACAAGGTTGCATGCTACGTGAGGCAAGCAGCTGGATCGAAGTTGCAGTCGGATCGACTGCGAAGTCTCTGCGACTCTCCAAGAGTCTCGTTCCTTTCAGGTCTGTCGATGTATACGTCGGGAGAAGGCAACGACGTCCTTGGTTTCGTTTCGTCCCGAAATAAGCTGTTCACCCAATGGTACTCGTACGCAATCATGGATCGAGATTCTGAGTTGAAAGAGCAGTTGAGGATCGCGATCAAGAAATATTCAGTGGTGAGCCAAACAGTTCGCGGAACCCTTCTCAGGGAGAATATACGCTATGATTTGTGTTCATGGGTAGTTTCTGACACGAGCGCAGTTACCGTTTGCGATAAAAGACCATTCATGCTCCAGGAAAACGCAGGGGCTCTCCCGGAACGTATCATTGTTCTGTCCAACCAAATCGATGATGAGAGTCTCCCTGTTGAAATCGGACGCGATGTTCGAGCAGTGTTCAAGGGCAATCTGACTCTGGTTCACGTGGAAGACGTTGCAAGGTAAACACAAATCTGTCGTAAAAAACAGAAACCAGAAGAATTCAGGTCGAGTCTCATTCAGGGAAACAATTCATTTGGTCACCGAACATTCCGTTTTTTCCTAGGTACAACAAGATCGTGCACGAACTGGCGATAGAGAAGAAGATCAACGAGCTGAAGATGATGCAGAGGAAGTATATCTTCGTGCCACAGAGAGCAGGGAAAGAGCTCGATATGATCTGCTGTCGAGTGGACTTCAACGATCCTGGACTTTCACCGAAAGAGATCGCCGGAGTCATCAAGCAATTGAAACACGTATATTACAACGTCGCCGGTGAAGTGAACCTGCCGGCACCAGTACTTTATGCGGAACGCTGCGCGGAATTTGTTTCAGACGTTCTGGGAGGCCAGCAGAACGAGGAGATCAGGGACAAACTGTACTATCTCTGAGCAATCTCAATCTCCGCGAACGGAAGATGAATTGACTATCTTTCTGAGAATGTCTCAGCACTGGCAGCACTACTGAGAAGAAGTAATCTCCAATTGATTTCCGTTTTGCTGAGAACGAGACAAGCATGAAATATATTAGCTAACCATGACCGTTGTACAAATAAAGTTCTTATTACAATCCCCTGTGCCCCCTGTTAGTCAGAATGGAGCCATTCAAGGAGCTGTCCCGTCGGACGAAATGAATAAATGGCACCATCGGTTTGAGTTCTGAACTTCTGCATGTTGTGAGCTGCTCGTTGTCGTGGCGCACTGCCTACTACTATCAGGCTCAAACATTCAGTAAATCGTATTCCCAGGACAACAAATGGACCTCATCGGAAAGTCACACAGGATGGGGATCCGGAAGACGATCGAATGCAGTGGTCGGCAGAGATGCTGCTCGGTTCCGACTCGAGACCCACGTTATAAAAAGTTGCGGGGAAGGCTCGCTCAGAACGGCTGATGGGCATCCCGCGGATTCGTCTGCTGCGCAATGTAAACAAGAGGAGTGTATGACCATCGCGAGCAGTCACCGTGCCTATCAGCTGGAACTTCAAGAATCGTTCCACGCCAAATATAGGAGGTCCCTGTCCTCCGTTCCATGGATGGTGATCAGCAAGTGAGTCCTCTGAGGATGGACTCGGAGTTGGAAGAACAGCTGTCCGCGAGTCAAATTCTCAGCAGAGATTTGGCTGCGATGTTGAATGTTGACGACATCGAAAGAGTTAAAGAAACCCAGAAAGTGAGTAAGCATCGGACAGATACTCATTCTTAGTACGCCATCCGTCGTGCAGGATGGAAGCTGCGCTCGAGAGTCAGAATTCGAAACTCAACGAAATGATGATCATTTAGTTTTGACAGTCTCCGCTCCGACATATAATTCTCCTCGTACATATCCCCGAAGTGGAGTGTTCCCAGCACATCCAAGTTCTTGTCTCAAATGATTCATGAGCGGTTGAACTCCTGCTACGATAATTACAACACTATTAATTTCAGGTCATGTTGGAACGGTTTGAAAAATCCAACTGTATGTTAGCAACCTGTAACGGACTCTCGCAGAGTCGCTTAGCAGTGGCGACAAAAGAACTTTCACAAGTAAGTTACTCAAGCTCTCCCGTGTCCTTGTAAGTTGACGCAATAAGAGCTCTTCATGGAAATTAACCGGGATCCTTCTTTTTCCTACAGCATGTGTCACTACTGCAAGAACTCAAGAAGGATCTCGACAACGTTTTTGGTCGAATACGCTTCTTGAAGGCAACTTTGGCCAATCAGTATCCTGAAGCTTTCGCGAATACGAAACTTCCCGAGCTTGATGAGGAGGAAGAAGATGAAGAGGAGTGAAAGTCAATGAATTTTATATGTCCCATATGTTTGCTGTACAAATCTGAGTTGACATTCCTCTACGTGAATGAGGACTTCTTGTTCACCTGTGCCATAAGTGATCGCGTATATGTGTGAATCGTGATGGAATAAAGCCATACAAGACAGATTTTGGGTTAGTTCTTCCAATTATTTACTTCTTCGATATTCAGCTTAATCTATGATAAAGACTTGCTCCGCGGGCTCACTTGCGCTCGTGAATAGTCCAGCATCCCACAGAAGCGGCCTCGCAGAAACAAGTGTTTCTCGACCAATGGGGTGCAAAACATACTTCAGGGGGAAAGCTAAAGCTGACTTGGGCGGCAATCAGACATAGGATTAGCGGTCCATCCTGGGGAAAACACGTTCGGGCATCCCTTGTGGGATTCATAACATCCGAAGCGAGAACTCGTGACTATCGGAGAGCTCGAAGGCAAGCTCAACCGATTGAGAGAAGAGGAACTCGTTCTTCGTTGGGTACAAGTGCTCTCGCCTAAAGCAGTGCCCTCAGTTGGCTCCCCGGTGTGACTCCAAGAGCAAATGATTGGAGGGGGTAGTGAGCGTACATTGAGTGTCTCAGTGGGGGGAGGGGAGGGGCGTCTCCGGTCCTCGGAGGAAACTTGACACGGAAACGATTGAGAAATACTGCTTTACAGGATCGTGGAGTTAATTCCCGTTACAACGCGGGAGTGATGAAATTTTTTCGTTATAAGGGGAACTCGTTCCAAGGAGAGTCTTTCAAAAGTGATCCCCATGGCAGGCTGGTCAAATGGGCGAGCGAAAATTGTTCGTTGGAATGAGAGTTTGCTTTTATGTAATAAATGAATGGCAGAAGTATTTTTGCTGTACGTCATATGGCGACCATGCTACAAACCAGGCATTCTGGGCTTTTAAATGTAACCTTCCTCTCTTTCTTGCTCCTCTCTTCAATTCATCGAGCGGTGACGTGTTTCTAGGAAGTCACAGCATTTGATTCAAGGACACTTTTTTTCTCGAGCATTGACTCGAGTCCCTGGTTTCGCATTTGAATCTAAAGGGATGGATAATCCGTTCCTCATTGGGAAGTCTTTGAGGAGGGATGTCGTTCCCTAGAGCTATCGTCCCAACATTCTCGATTACTATCGTTCGTCACAGAAAGCTCCAAAAAACCTAATACTAGGAGCGAATTGACTGTAACGCTCATGCTCTTGCACACCCAACGCTTTTAACGGCGTGACCCAAATCACGATCTTTGCAGTTGCTGAAGTTTTCAGGAAAACTCCCGCTTTCCTGGACGTTCTCGTTTGGTACACCATTTTGATCATTACGGTCCTGAACAGATACTGATAATATCAATATTCATCAGGTAGTGATTCCCTCATGAAATGGTGAACAGAAATCCCGCTGCGGGTTTGCTTCAGGAGCTCATGTTCTTACGAAGGAAAAACTCATCAACAGTACTTCTTTTCCGGCGACCACCCCCGAACCCCCGAACCCCGAACATATCGGCGTTATTTCGTTTTCAGGAAAAGCGGCTCCAAAATGTAACAAGAACGGTTCCGTTGGCTTCTGACCTTGAGAGACAGTCAGGGTTGGGTTTGAAAGTTCCTAACTACTAGACGAAATGTAGTATGTACTAAGTCCCATTGAAGTCTCATGCCGCTAGGGACATTGTCCCATCATCTCTCTGAGCGAGCCTATAAAAAAAAGTTTGGAGACCAGTGGATTCATTGTGAAGTCGAGGCTTAAGATCTTCCCGATTGCAATGACTTCTTAGAGTTTTCGCATGAAACTCGTTAACGGCGAAGCAATTAACCCGGATAGCATTCATGGATATCTCTTTCAAACAACATCAATCCATCGTCGTCGGCATTCACGGACAAGGAATCACGCCTCTCAAAAAATTGACTGACTCTAATGAATTTCAAAACTGCTGCCGAGGTATTCGCGGTTTTCGATGTCTTGATTGATAGGTCTTTCGAATTAAAATTGTTTCTGATCCCATGCAAGGGGTATTTCGTGTGCTTTTTCAAACCAATGAAACACGGCTGTCAGACCATCATGGAAACTGATAAGTTCTTGGCCACCGCATTCTGCCTGAAAGCACGGACGCAACAATTTGTCCATCAAAACTCTTGTGTATTTATATTTTGAGCTTTTGGATGTGAAATCACCATGATTGAAGTGAGATGAACAACGTTACCAAATATAATTATACTCGTAGTTCTGGATGAAGACAAGCTTCAAGATGAGAGTTTTTTCTTTTCGCGATACTTCACTGTTTGCTCTTCATCCTTGGCACAAGCGGATTCAGCATCAGGCTATCGAGGCTGCAGTCCAGACTGGCGACGTTTCAGGAGGAACGATCTTGAATTGCGTAGCTAACCACACCTACAGTGGACGCCTCGAAATCGAAAACGGACGAAAGCGGGAAAAGCCGATTTTCTGGGTATGTTGCAGGTATGCTCGCAGAATCACGCCGCACGTTTTCAAGCGAAGGAAGTAAGATTGCATGAACGGAACCATCTCTGTGGAATCTTTCTGGTGTTGAGTGAAAGTAGACTTGTGGCGCAGAGTGTCAACCGAAGAGTCGGATCGTTTCCTTTCGCTCTTGAGAAGTACATATTATCGAGCTGTAGGAAATGATGATGAGCTCAGGTCTGCGAAGGATGACCGAACACCGTGTGAATACCCTGGGGATCAGATCTGTCATGATTCGATTGCCAAATCAAATTCAGGAGTATCTCCAAGCTCTGAAACCGGAACTAAGTTCGTTCTTCTCCAGTTCAGACATGATCGAAACACATCCACCGCGGCTAAAGGGTTCCACCCAAGCGATCCAACATGAGTTCAAGATGAGGTTCCAGTGGCGTAGCCAGGATTTTTTCTGGGGGGGGGGCTGCTAATATCTTTCCTCACGGGGATAGCTTCAATTGAGATAGTATCAACCAAGGAGTCCCCCATCCAGCAAGATGGGAAGATTTCCGTCGCGTCGGAGGAACGAGAGGCAATCCACATGAACCAGTCAAGCTCACCCCTTCCCAAATCGTAGGATGAACGAGTCGAAGAAAATCGAAGTTGAAAAGTGTGATAATGAGCACTAGCATTGGTCTTCTCTTGAAGACTGATCTCATCCGCATTGAGACTCGACGAAGCTCGGTATCGATCTAACAATAAGCGACGCTAGTTGTCAGAGACACACGGCACGCGGCCTTCAGAGAGCATTGTATTTCCCCGAGAAATGTCGCTGCCGTATGAACCGCAAGGGCGCGCTATAAATCGTCCTGAGCAAGAAACAAGAAAGAATTCCGCTCTTGGCCTGGTCCGCTCGCTTCCCAAGAGAAGCATCTTTGGAACTTCCTGTGAGTCCCCAGAAGAGCTGTTCCAAATAGAGCTGAGCACTCGGAGCTCCCTGATAGTGTCGATGCTGACAAAATCTGTCGTTCAAATTCTGCAATCACGATCTGATGGAAGCATCTTTCCCAAATCGGAGTCAGGAGTTGAACTCCCTCCGGACTTCGGAGAAAGTTCTCTAGAATGAGACTTTTCTCAAAGATGCCGCGTCGTCCTCACGTTAATGGCCGCCAACACCCAAGCGACAGCGCTTTCTTGAATTTTTTTTTCTTGAGTTCTTATAGACGAAGTTCAGATTTATGAACTCCGTGAGCTTCCAGCCCGGGAACAAACCGTGGTGGTATCTTCCCAGCGCCCACTTGTTGAGTGACTTGATCCGCGTAGAGTTCCTTCAATTTAACACTCGATGACCAATACCACGGAGACCATCGAGCGTTCAACGCGTCTGCCGCCGAACTAGGGTTCAGGCTGGAATAGATCTCACAATCAGTTAGCTTGCCTGCCCTCGCCGAATGCCTCTCTCTTCTAGTTTACAAAACAAACGACGGCGCCCTCTAGCGTCCAAGGCGCACCGGCGCGAAGGGTCTCCTTGCTCACTAGCCAAGGCAGAGCAGTACTAGCCCGAAAGCCGTAGAGTCCATAGCGAACTCGAACGTGTTTGTCGTCAACGCATAAGGCGACGTCATTTGTGACTTTAGTTTTGTGTTGCGAACGAAGTTTCTTTCTCAGTGACATTATCCGTACTTCCTAGCGAGCGACAGTGACACAAGTGGAGAATTCTTTGGATAAACAACAGTCAGTGACTTCCGTGCCTTCAGGAGGATACCGCTAGTATAGGAGAGGACTACAGAGGGAGTTCATTGACCCCTAGCGCTCGGTAAGCATTGCACGGACTCCTATGAAACTGAAATTACGTATTATCCTCGAGTGACAGCCGATTTGGCGGATAGTTCATTGTGCGAGCTGTACGCGACGAAAGTTCACAATCTCGAAATACAAGTGTCATTGGCCGCTGATGTATCCGCGCACCATGACAGAGGAGCGGATCGCGCGCGCTCTTCCTGATTGGCCACTAGTTCCTGCACCGTAGCCTTCTGAAGTACCTGTGTGGCCGTTATCAGCTTCGAAATAGATAAGAAAATCTCAATCGCGCACTCTCGCAACGAGAGTAGAGTGTCATGCATCTTGAAAGCAGCTCGGGGACGGACTCGAGAAGTTCACAATACTTGAAACGTCACTTCGTGAGAATAAGAAAATGCTTGCACCCGCAGAAAACAGCGTTAGTTTCAATTCTAAACGCTCAAGGAATGAGCACGCGCTGCATGAGTTGATTGAAAACGCGTTGAGGACAACTTCGATGTCAACTCGCCGTGACATTCGATCGATGATTTCAGCGAAACTGCGAAATGCGCGTACAGTGACCGTGCGTTCTGTCGAGGAATCAAGCGTCTAATAAAGTCTGAACGTTCACGTTCTCCGCCAATAGCGTGTCGCAGTTTCCGTAGTGGCGTGCCGCTATAGAATCAAAGGTTCGGTCAATGACCTGGTGGTCTCCGGCTCTCTCGACGGAGTGACTCGTTGACTGCCCTGCTAGCGGGCCGGTTCCAAGGGTGACCGGTTGAGCTCACCGCTTTAACAAAACGTTCGCAGAGGAATGGATACTGAAATTTCGGTTTCTCGATTGACGGAGGGAACACGTTTCTGGTTTAGATCTCTCGAAATGTTTGGGCAAGTTCGTTCGGATTTACTTCCTACGGCCTGGTGGTGACAGATGATTTTTATCAAAGTAGACTAAACGATTGGTGGTTCGCTTTTCTGGTGATAAAGGTCCTCGAGATTTATTGTGAACTTGGAGCCATTGGACCCCGACAAAAACCCAATTGTCTCGACGTTTTTGAATGACATCTCAAAACGGATCGACGATAGCCAAAAGTAATCTCCGACGATTTTGCTGACCGTTTGCCTAGAGTCGACGAACCTCGAAGAATGGGAGATATTGGAGAAACACGAAAAAGGAACGGACAGCAACTGCGGCATGTCGCGGTTGCACTGTGTACGCTTTCTAATGTTTTGCTGACCTTGGGCTCTGCGCTGCTGTCACTACAGAATTTCAAATATCGCCCCCGGAACGCCCCGGGTTGTTGTATTCAGAGTCATCGACGATTTAGATCTAAGGAGTCTCGCCGGAAAGCGTATTCCGTTTGGAAGCAACGACTTCATCTCACTCCAGCATCGACTGAAAGTTGGAGACGGAGGCGAGAAACACCGGCAGCTTTCTCGGCGCCGGCGAAGCCGATGAAAACGAATCTACGGATTGAACCGTGAGTTAATCAGTAATTGCGGATTCTTTTCTCAATCCGTCCGTTGTCTAAACCAGTTCAGTTTGGCATCGAGCCTCGATGAGTCGCTTACTGGATTCGATTCTTCCAAGTATCAAGGACGCCAATGTACGGTCACGACGCCCCGTTACTACGAACCACTCCGCCTGCTGAATTCATTGTATAATAATAATAATCGGCAGAATCGGATGTCACGTATTTCGGAAAACATTTGTGTACCGATCTCGTGGAATCTTGGACTGAATGAATGACTTGGTGACTGATAAAATTCTTCTTCCGTTCACGAAAAATTCCGGATCCGAACGAGTTTCCGCCGGAGCGGCGGAACTCTCAGTAAACTTAAAAATGCTGTTGACTTGTCTGCCTTTCCAACAGAAACTCATTCTGGTGTTTGTTTCAATCGAAGGGAGCTTATCTCGCTCCGAAGGTTCGTCGAATCAAGACCACAGCCGCTGAGCTACGTCCCAGAGCGAGCTTGTTGTTCGTCCAGTTCGTCGGCTGAGAACTAAGCCTGAGAGACGAACTCAGATCTCCAGTTGCATAACCACCGGAGCGATTCTGAAAAGAAACACGGGGCGCAAGTTCGAACCCTGACGCGGAGGAGAGCGTTCGCGGAAATCTAATGAACCCCGCACTCTCATTAATTTGAAAACGAAAGCTCAGGATTGGTCCGACATGACAGCCGAATTGATGAGTTGATGTTTGATACACTCATCTGGTATCGGGTTCTTTACTTGACTCGACGTGGCTCAATTCAAGAGTCTCTCACCGTTCCTCCGGAAGCAGTCTTCGTGGAATGTTGAATGTACTAAACTGCAAGAGGCGTTTTACGAGAAACTACGAGGGATTCGAAGGTGTGATCACGATTTCGCTGAAACGAAACTTGGTCAAATCACGGTCAACGACGGACAGTTTACGAATTCTGGCTCGCACAGAGTGTGCCAGAGAGAAAGTTGGCACCACTGACCGACATCGGCGAGACAACTTGTGCCAGAAATCTTACTTTTGATGGAATCAATACAACTACCATCTGAATCTGAAGCAAAGAGTCCGAATTCGTCACTTGGAGGTGTGTTCCCGGCGCGAAACTGCGAAGTCAAGGACAATCGACCACTGATCGTATTTCAACAAGAAGAAATGACCGAAAATTCCGTTTCGGAAACTCCACTGCATTCAAACGAGAAACTAAGGAATGGCCTCTCTGTGAGGATCCCCTTTCCTCTCAGAGGGAAAACACCTGAATATCGTTAGCTCTCGAAAGAACCTTGATTTGGGTCCCACCTTTCGTTGAGCGACGGACTGTGTCGAATGACTTCGCAAATGTCAAGGCATGTCCAGCGAAGTATTTCCGCTATTTGCTACTTTTTGTGCAAAACAACGGTAGCGTTAACGTCAGCTCTGGACCGAATGGTTTTTCGCTTTTCAGCATACTTCGGCCCGGGGGCTTTTCCCTTCGGTTTCACCCTTTGGGCACCGGCAATCGGCCTTGCTCTTGAATGGTCGTTGTTGTGAAGGTTAGACAGCCGCACTCACTCACTCACACACAAGCCTATTTCTAGGCCAACGGTCCGCGACTATGAGCCGGCTCATTTATCGGCGTGCATACGTTGCATAGAAACAAGGATACTTATCTGAGAACAAACAGAAAATAACATTGACTGCTTGAGAATAAGTTATACATACACTTCAGCGACATCGAACGACAAAAAAAGAAAAACAGATTCAACCAAGAGATCCATGATTCAGAGTTACGTCGAAGGGACATCCGGATTTGTTCACCAGATTTCTGTGACATGCCAACAAGCTCAGAAGAAGTGGCCCTGGATGAGCAATGTTGGAAGAGTTATTTCCAATTTCTTACATCAACAGCACATGGAGTTTTCAGACGAGCTTTCTTCTCGCGTTTCCGACGTTATCGAACGACTAATATAATCTATGCATTGTCTTAGAGCCGTTTGATCTTGTGGAGAGGCAATGTCTGCGATCGATGAGAAATTCTCCATTCTGGATTCTGGCGGAACAAGAAGTGAAGAAAAATCATGATTTTGAACGTTCGAATTCAATTATTTATCGCTTCTTTTGTGACCACATAAATTATCGATTCTGCGTACCGAAAAGAAGGCCGCGACGTCGCAACTTTTCTCTTTTTTTTCTCTCAACAGAAACTCTTCATCTGACCTGAGCGGTTGTGGCAACAAAAGTAGCCGTTGTTGCAACGGTTTGTGCTCGTCTTCGGAATCGATCGCATCTGACATAATTTCATCTTCATTTTCGAGTTTCTCCCGAGCTCGATCGTCTCCACATCGAGACCGAGGAACATTATGCAGCAGACTAAATCAATCACGACGTCGACTTCGAACGAACCGTCTGTCAAGCCTTGGATGAAGTGACACTTCAGCCTCCCCATTAGATTCTGACAGCTCATTTTTCGCGCAGCGGGCTCGATCTCTGTTGTTTGAGATTTCTTCTGCTTCTGGAGAGCGGGTGCACGCTTGAGGAGGGAATCCGAGAGATCTTCTCAGAAGATCGGAGGCGGAGTTACATCAGAGTCTTCCGCATTCTTGAAGCTTCTTGCGCCTGTTGATACTATGCTGACTCGCTGTCGACGAGCGATCGAGCCATCTTCTAATTGCGTCAGATCGGCTCCTCCAAAACGAAAGTCTCGCCCGAGAAAAACCGCAGCGTCGCTCGATCCATTTTGAAAACTTCGTCTCGCGTTGAGTTCTCTTTCGGTATTCTTCGATTTCTACTTTGACGTTTCTGTCATCGACTGTCTCGTAAAGAAAACCGAATATCGTTTGCGGCATGGGAGTTTAGCCTTCGGATGTCCTTGGCCAAGCGATGCACCGTTAGCGGCACCGCTGCTCTCAGCGGCTGTCTATGCAGGGGCTCCGGAAGACGCTCGAAATCCTTCAGGAATTCTCAGCTTCTCGGATGAAAACACGGAGTTTGTTTTCGCCAAAGAAGAGAAAAACCCTCAGGCTCACAAGATAGTGACGAGCATTGCGTCCGAAAAGTGCAAAACATGGTACACTGCGGCGTACCGCATGTTATCGCGAGAGCATCGACAGAATAAACTTGTTTATTGAACGTTCAAATGTGCTTCGGGAAAAAATCCGAGCGCACACTAAGATATCAGAATAGACCAGAATACACTTCTGTGTTGCTTCGCGTCTCCGTGAACTTGGCATTGAGGGAACGATCCGAGGAATGAGTGAGGGGGAGAAAGGAGGCTTTAGTGAAAAAAAAAGTGCCAGCACCACACGAAGACAAGGTCGCTTGGGGTAGCGGCACAGGCGCACCGGGATACTATACCGACGACGATAATAAAGTTGATTCGCTGTTGCCGGAACGAGGGAACTAGAAACCGAATCAATCGGTCAAAGCGCACGACGTTNCTCACAATCAGTGGGGCAGCGCCATTTGAACTAATGTAAACAACGACCGAACAGCCGAATTTGAGGGAAAGGAGGAGGATCTCGCCGCTGAAGAGAACGCTATGCGCCGCGCCAAACTCGAAACGATGAGGGTGCTGCGCGGCCAACGAAACCATTCGAGGAACATAATAATATAATAAGTGAGAATAAAAAACAATTATAGTTTGTGAAGACCTGTTCCATTGCTATCTTCTCTGCTCGAGATGAACAAATAGGGTTTATGAGCTATGAAAGAATGAGTTTGGGAGTCACTGAGGTGGAGAAAACGTTCATTATACGGGTAGACTTCTTATACGTCTGGAATGAAAGAACCAACGGTCAAAGTGTCGAAATCGAGAGCGGCAGAAGGGACTCCAAAAGCTCGCGAGTACAGTTCCAGAAGGTAGCGCTTTCTTTCCGAACCTATCTGATGCAATGGAGCGTACCGGGGCTTCCATGAGTTTGAGTGATGCGGCCCACAAGGGTAAAGTGATGTGGTGTGACAATGAGGGGAGTTTCGTCGTAGATGGTCAGACAGGGAACGGGGCATTCTATTTCCACAGGAACGGGCAGCCTAGGGAGGGCAACCAGTATCTGAGGTGCGAGAAATGGCGATCGTGAGTGCTTCTTCATTCACCTGATAATCGTTCTGTGTTTGGAAGTGTCATCGATTCCTCGAATTTCCTCTTTGGATTCCGGAGACCAACTAGATCTTGTCCGGGAATACGTAATGCATCCTTCAAGGAGATGGTGCAATTGAGCACGAACCGATTTGGCTGAAACTTGGTAAGGTGGTAGATCACGAGGCATGTACTATAGGACCCGACGCGTTGTGTGTGCAAATGCTCAGTTCGCGTTTTGACGCGAAGGCGTCTTCGACTGCACCGGGGGTACATTCCAGCTCAACTTCGTCATTCATTCGACGATATTGGAGGTTCTTTCTCTCTCTTAAATGCGGCTTAGTGTAGAGCGATAAGTTTCCAGTTTTGCTCGGTAGAACATGTATACGGCTGAATCCGTTATACAATTTCGGCAGTGCTCTACTGAAGACAAGACACTTTACGGTTACGATTTGGCTATCCCCTCAAAGATGGCGAAAACTGACATGAATATGCGTTTCATTCCGTCGCGGGTAGTTGCCAATGTATCGCTTCTAAAGGGATGTGGGTCTGGTTAGAAACTAGTCCCAAGCCGCCCCACAAGTTCCAGTCGACCCATGGGTCCCCACACGATTGGCCGTAAACTGACCGAATTCCAGGACTTGTCACGATAAATTCGGATATGAAAGACCTGACGGAAATTCGGCCACGAATTCCTTCGGAGTGCGAGGTTTTTAGGTCATGGTTCGATGCAACATGAAATTGCTCCGAAGATCTAGAAACGTCCAGGGTATTGCATTCATAGTCAGAAGTTGGAGGAAATCGAGCAGAGCATCATTTGCTCACTCGATAGGCCTTTCATGAGCTCGATGATTGCTTGTACTTTATGATCGAATTGCTCCAGCCGCCAGATCAAAGCGGTGATCTGAATTTCGACGGTTCTTGTTCGTTCAGAATGTTACGCGACGAAACGCCTGTTCCTCTCGCGCTTGAACAGCTTGAATACAGGAGTATGTATACCAGGGAATGCTAGGTGTGAACATAGTTTACCAAAAATGTGGAGACTCACGGAAAGAAGATCGTCATCCCAGAACAAGCGCAATGGAAACCCGAGGTTCCTTAGAAAAAGCCTCGAGACTAAATTCGAGCTGGGTCTCTTTGTTTTTGGCTTCTTGGAGATTCAAAGACGATGAATTTGTGTGTGAGACGTCAGACAGGGCCCCTCTTCGCCGAATCCCTTTGGTCTGGATACCCCTGCGCATTTGCTCGCAAAATGCGTTGAAGCCTGTAGTATATGCCTCATAATCTATCACCCCACCAAGTTTCAGTGAAATCGGTGTGATGCTCAATTGCACCATCTCCTCGTTAGAATTGTTTATTCATGCAAAATCTTCGATGCATCACCGAATTTTCCAGCCGCGGCGTGGATTGTCCTGTAACAGCGAAGATCTCCGTCCAAGACGGAGAAATCCAATACGTGCGGGGTGTCCACAACCACCGCCCACGATTCCATGGGCACGGTCCAACCGTCCGAAGCGCTAGGAAGGATTGGCTTGAGTTGATGCAGCGGGATCCTCAGACATCAGCATCAACTGTTGTCTTGGACGCGAGACGCCGGTAGAGATTTCCTTCCCATTGCTCAATTCTGCAATCTGTTTGTCTACTTTCAATGCTCGTGGCAGAGATCGATCTTCAGCCAGTACTGACGCGATTTGATATCCTCAGAATGCCCATGGAAGCCGCGGTCACAGTTGTCCCCGTTCAGCACTACCGGACGGCGCATCGTTATCGTGCCAAAGGTCGGCCCCGGGAAGTTCGCGACCTAAGCGAGCTTCATGAAGCCATTCGGGCGCTGGACGTCCCCGAATATACCACAACCCTTGATGGACACCGCCTCCTCAGTTTCCAGTGCTTGGCTTACAACAGCCTCCTAGTTACCACGCGCCGACAATTGAATCTACTACCTTCGGCGAGCGTCCTCCACGCCGACGCTACGTACAAAGCGGTTCCACGGGGCTTCGGACGACAATTATTCACTATCCACGGAAGTTGGGGAGGACGTGTAAGACCAATTACCTTCAGTTGATTTGGAGAGCGCTCGCATACCCTGAAACTCAATAAAATATGGAATTTTCCTCCCAGAATTGGGAAGCTGAGTATCTGAGTAAAATTTTACGCAAAAAAGAGCACGAACCGGAGCGTTGATGGCTCTCCAGTGTTCCTTGGAAGTTTGAAGATTTGAGAATCGGAAAAAACGAGTAGTGCTTAGGTTCTCCACGCTCAGTAGAGACGGAATTCGATCAAGTCATGAGGCAGATTTCTGTCTTGCACATCATTTCCTTCCCAAGATTTGTTGCAATCGAGACTCCGGCTTTCTGGAATCATGGCGCGGATACAATATCCACCTATCCTGAACACATTGACCACTGTACGCCATTTGAGGAAGACGATATTTGCAAGAGGTAGACGTTGAATTAACAATTCATTATTTTCCTTAAAGGTGGGGATGATAGCATTCGCTTTCATGACATCGTTCAAAACCGAGGCGTACGCGGAAGTCTTCAGGGTACTTAAACAAGAGGTTCCGGGACTGAATCCGCCCGCGTATATGGGGGATTATGACAAAGCTATGCGGAGAGCGATTCGAACGGAGTTCCCAGGAACCCGCATGCTCGGATGCTTATTTCACTTTGCCCAGCGTCTCGTACTCCACGCCAGCGACCCCGCAGTTGGCCTTGCTCTGGACATCAGGCGTCCTGGGGATATACAGAAGAAGTTTATGGCTTTCACGGCACTACCGCTTCTTCCCTCAGACGATATAATCCCCGTCTTCGATCTCTGCGCACAAGAAGCCATTTCCGTTTCTCCTCAGGTCAGTCCTCAAAAAATGTATCGATAAACTGTCAAGAGCGGAGTCGTACATTTTGAGGCGATGCTTCTCACACGATTTTCACCTTATTCATATGTTGAACGCTTCCTCACGAGCCTCACGATTCTCTTTGTAGTTCGGGCGATTCATCGAATACTTCAACAGGCAATGGCTTCTGGAAATTGGTCCCACCGATCTCTCCGTGTACAGGGCGGAGTGCCGTACCAACAATGCCGTGGAGGCGAGCAATGCCTATCTCAACCGACACACCAAGGCGCACGGGCCTCTGTGGGATTTAATGCGTCAGTACCCTTGCCGCAACCCTAAGCTAATCGTCACGAGTTACAGTTTCTACGAGATCCGTTTTCCTTGAAAACCTTCCAGATGTCCTCGTCGGAATCTGTCAAGACACAGTAATCGATAAAGCAATCAGCGACAGTGGGGAACTCCGAATTCGATCCGTACCGAGCGCGGCCACGCTCGCGAACGAAGAAATAATTCAAAGCAATTGGAATCTCTTGGACGCGGGGTTGATATCGCCGAAGACATTTGTTGACCGCACAAAATACAGAGTCGGCGGATGTAAGTCTGAAGGATTAGCTTGGAATAGACAGGGGAACGAAAAAACATAATCCAACCGTCAATTCGTAGATTCAACTATTATAAATAGAGTCTGGGGGTAACTGACACCAGAATCGGGATCAGCGACCTCGAAAGCCCTCAGAAATGCTGCGAACGGACGGGGTGTCCCTGGTGAAACAGGTCGAACTTGCAGGCAGACAAGCAGACAGATATTGATCCTTTTTGTATAGGTAGAACGTAGTTTTCGGATATCCATCGTTGATTCCACCATACATTGCAGCTGACCTAATTCATGTATCCTGTTTCTCAGCTTTGGTGGAGCAGGGTCAGTTAGTAGAGGAAGAGGTCATCGCTACTGCGACCGTAAACCTCATGGACAATTCGAATCTAGTCGTCGACGACGAAACGGAATCTCAACCGATCGAGTCGGATCAATTAACGGCGTATCAAGTAGTCGAGGACGAACAAGAATCCCCACCTCTCTATTTGACTCCAGCAATGGTTTATGAAGTTATCGAAGACGTACAAGAATCTCCCACACCCGAGTTGGATCCAGCGACGGCCTCTGAAGACGGCCGCGGGTTACAAAACCCCCCAGAAGATGAGCTTGCTCAAGCGACGGTTCCGGAGGACATTGATCACGCCCATCCGACGACGTCTGGCGATCACAATTACGCAAAACGTCCCATTGATGAGATGGATGATGAGATGGATGAGGAGACCCTATGGCGAGCCATCGAGCATGGCTACATCTAGATCGGTAGGTGGTTATCAGATTTCTATTTAAGAGGGGAGCCCGATGACCTCAATCGGATCCATCCGCTGGTTCTACCCAGATTCGCCGACATCATGTGTGTCTCCAACCTGTAATCAGTTGATTTTGGTAACTTTTGACTGGTAACTCGGTATTGAGTGGGATCAACGAGATCGAGGCTGCAAAGTTGGGGGGTCAATCGTCGAACTGATTACAGGTTGAAGATACAGATGATGTCGATGGCTCTTCGGTGTTACCGACGCTGGTTCTATCGATTCGGGAAGTGAGGAGGTTTTCACCAGCCTTTAGCGCAAAAACTCTGAAAAGTGCTATTCTCGTTGACCTTGCGTGGCTGATCTTGATGCACGAGATCCTATTCTTCAGCTTACACCAATCGCTTATCGGATTCATGCCTCTCAGACTTCACCGACGTCCAACATCCATCTGCTATCGGAGCTGAGCGAATTCTCAATGACACTGAAAAGCGAGCCGTTTCCTCATCTTGTTCCGAACGTTTCAGTGAGATGAAAATACATCGCACGGCGAATTATTAATGATATCTTCTTCGCAATCGGTTGTTTTCACTCAGAGCGCTCGACTGATTCCCTCTTTTGAAACATGAAAATATGAGTGGCGTATCATCTTTCAGGGCAGATCATGCAATCCCTCCAGAAAAAAGATTCATGATCTCATATGGTCGATCGAGACTTTTTGACAATAGCGAACATAAGGACAAGAGCCTTCTCTTGCGTTGTGTGGAGTTGAAATCCTATTATGTGGATTCTGTGCGCTCCCGCCAACCAGCAACGAGTTCATTCCTGCTATCTCATTCGACTCGAAGACGAATGTGAGTCAGTCCTCACTTACCTCTCTCGAATATTTGCTCATGTGCGGCGGAATAGACGTAATCGGTCATTCCATCGGAAGTCGTAGCAGCACCCTCACAATTTTGAATTTTGCGGCCCACTCAGCTCTCTCTCCAGCGGCCAAGTGCTCCTCCTCTCCCTCTAATCCGCTGTCCGCGCTGCTGTTTACATTAGTTCAAATGGCATAGACTCNCGAATGCCTCTCTCTTCTAGTTTACAAAACAAACGACGGCGCCCTCTAGCGTCCAAGGCGCACCGGCGCGAAGGGTCTCCTTGCTCACTAGCCAAGGCAGAGCAGTACTAGCCCGAAAGCCGTAGAGTCCATAGCGAACTCGAACGTGTTTGTCGTCAACGCATAAGGCGACGTCATTTGTGACTTTAGTTTTGTGTTGCGAACGAAGTTTCTTTCTCAGTGACATTATCCGTACTTCCTAGCGAGCGACAGTGACACAAGTGGAGAATTCTTTGGATAAACAACAGTCAGTGACTTCCGTGCCTTCAGGAGGATACCGCTAGTATAGGAGAGGACTACAGAGGGAGTTCATTGACCCCTAGCGCTCGGTAAGCATTGCACGGACTCCTATGAAACTGAAATTACGTATTATCCTCGAGTGACAGCCGATTTGGCGGATAGTTCATTGTGCGAGCTGTACGCGACGAAAGTTCACAATCTCGAAATACAAGTGTCATTGGCCGCTGATGTATCCGCGCACCATGACAGAGGAGCGGATCGCGCGCGCTCTTCCTGATTGGCCACTAGTTCCTGCACCGTAGCCTTCTGAAGTACCTGTGTGGCCGTTATCAGCTTCGAAATAGATAAGAAAATCTCAATCGCGCACTCTCGCAACGAGAGTAGAGTGTCATGCATCTTGAAAGCAGCTCGGGGACGGACTCGAGAAGTTCACAATACTTGAAACGTCACTTCGTGAGAATAAGAAAATGCTTGCACCCGCAGAAAACAGCGTTAGTTTCAATTCTAAACGCTCAAGGAATGAGCACGCGCTGCATGAGTTGATTGAAAACGCGTTGAGGACAACTTCGATGTCAACTCGCCGTGACATTCGATCGATGATTTCAGCGAAACTGCGAAATGCGCGTACAGTGACCGTGCGTTCTGTCGAGGAATCAAGCGTCTAATAAAGTCTGAACGTTCACGTTCTCCGCCAATAGCGTGTCGCAGTTTCCGTAGTGGCGTGCCGCTATAGAATCAAAGGTTCGGTCAATGACCTGGTGGTCTCCGGCTCTCTCGACGGAGTGACTCGTTGACTGCCCTGCTAGCGGGCCGGTTCCAAGGGTGACCGGTTGAGCTCACCGCTTTAACAAAACGTTCGCAGAGGAATGGATACTGAAATTTCGGTTTCTCGATTGACGGAGGGAACACGTTTCTGGTTTAGATCTCTCGAAATGTTTGGGCAAGTTCGTTCGGATTTACTTCCTACGGCCTGGTGGTGACAGATGATTTTTATCAAAGTAGACTAAACGATTGGTGGTTCGCTTTTCTGGTGATAAAGGTCCTCGAGATTTATTGTGAACTTGGAGCCATTGGACCCCGACAAAAACCCAATTGTCTCGACGTTTTTGAATGACATCTCAAAACGGATCGACGATAGCCAAAAGTAATCTCCGACGATTTTGCTGACCGTTTGCCTAGAGTCGACGAACCTCGAAGAATGGGAGATATTGGAGAAACACGAAAAAGGAACGGACAGCAACTGCGGCATGTCGCGGTTGCACTGTGTACGCTTTCTAATGTTTTGCTGACCTTGGGCTCTGCGCTGCTGTCACTACAGAATTTCAAATATCGCCCCCGGAACGCCCCGGGTTGTTGTATTCAGAGTCATCGACGATTTAGATCTAAGGAGTCTCGCCGGAAAGCGTATTCCGTTTGGAAGCAACGACTTCATCTCACTCCAGCATCGACTGAAAGTTGGAGACGGAGGCGAGAAACACCGGCAGCTTTCTCGGCGCCGGCGAAGCCGATGAAAACGAATCTACGGATTGAACCGTGAGTTAATCAGTAATTGCGGATTCTTTTCTCAATCCGTCCGTTGTCTAAACCAGTTCAGTTTGGCATCGAGCCTCGATGAGTCGCTTACTGGATTCGATTCTTCCAAGTATCAAGGACGCCAATGTACGGTCACGACGCCCCGTTACTACGAACCACTCCGCCGGCTGAATTCATTGTATAATAATAATAATCGGCAGAATCGGATGTCACGTATTTCGGAAAACATTTGTGTACCGATCTCGTGGAATCTTGGACTGAATGAATGACTTGGTGACTGATAAAATTCTTCTTCCGTTCACGAAAAATTCCGGATCCGAACGAGTTTCCGCCGGAGCGGCGGAACTCTCAGTAAACTTAAAAATGCTGTTGACTTGTCTGCCTTTCCAACAGAAACTCATTCTGGTGTTTGTTTCAATCGAAGGGAGCTTATCTCGCTCCGAAGGTTCGTCGAATCAAGACCACAGCCGCTGAGCTACGTCCCAGAGCGAGCTTGTTGTTCGTCCAGTTCGTCGGCTGAGAACTAAGCCTGAGAGACGAACTCAGATCTCCAGTTGCATAACCACCGGAGCGATTCTGAAAAGAAACACGGGGCGCAAGTTCGAACCCTGACGCGGAGGAGAGCGTTCGCGGAAATCTAATGAACCCCGCACTCTCATTAATTTGAAAACGAAAGCTCAGGATTGGTCCGACATGACAGCCGAATTGATGAGTTGATGTTTGATACACTCATCTGGTATCGGGTTCTTTACTTGACTCGACGTGGCTCAATTCAAGAGTCTCTCACCGTTCCTCCGGAAGCAGTCTTCGTGGAATGTTGAATGTACTAAACTGCAAGAGGCGTTTTACGAGAAACTACGAGGGATTCGAAGGTGTGATCACGATTTCGCTGAAACGAAACTTGGTCAAATCACGGTCAACGACGGACAGTTTACGAATTCTGGCTCGCACAGAGTGTGCCAGAGAGAAAGTTGGCACCACTGACCGACATCGGCGAGACAACTTGTGCCAGAAATCTTACTTTTGATGGAATCAATACAACTACCATCTGAATCTGAAGCAAAGAGTCCGAATTCGTCACTTGGAGGTGTGTTCCCGGCGCGAAACTGCGAAGTCAAGGACAATCGACCACTGATCGTATTTCAACAAGAAGAAATGACCGAAAATTCCGTTTCGGAAACTCCACTGCATTCAAACGAGAAACTAAGGAATGGCCTCTCTGTGAGGATCCCCTTTCCTCTCAGAGGGAAAACACCTGAATATCGTTAGCTCTCGAAAGAACCTTGATTTGGGTCCCACCTTTCGTTGAGCGACGGACTGTGTCGAATGACTTCGCAAATGTCAAGGCATGTCCAGCGAAGTATTTCCGCTATTTGCTACTTTTTGTGCAAAACAACGGTAGCGTTAACGTCAGCTCTGGACCGAATGGTTTTTCGCTTTTCAGCATACTTCGGCCCGGGGGCTTTTCCCTTCGGTTTCACCCTTTGGGCACCGGCAATCGGCCTTGCTCTTGAATGGTCGTTGTTGTGAAGGTTAGACAGCCGCACTCACTCACTCACACACAAGCCGATTTCTAGGCCAACGGTCCGCGACTATGAGCCGGCTCATTTATCGGCGTGCATACGTTGCATAGAAACAAGGATACTTATCTGAGAACAAACAGAAAATAACATTGACTGCTTGAGAATAAGTTATACATACACTTCAGCGACATCGAACGACAAAAAAAGAAAAACAGATTCAACCAAGAGATCCATGATTCAGAGTTACGTCGAAGGGACATCCGGATTTGTTCACCAGATTTCTGTGACATGCCAACAAGCTCAGAAGAAGTGGCCCTGGATGAGCAATGTTGGAAGAGTTATTTCCAATTTCTTACATCAACAGCACATGGAGTTTTCAGACGAGCTTTCTTCTCGCGTTTCCGACGTTATCGAACGACTAATCTATGCATTGTCTTAGAGCCGTTTGATCTTGTGGAGAGGCAATGTCTGCGATCGATGAGAAATTCTCCATTCTGGATTCTGGCGGAACAAGAAGTGAAGAAAAATCATGATTTTGAACGTTCGAATTCAATTATTTATCGCTTCTTTTGTGACCACATAAATTATCGATTCTGCGTACCGAAAAGAAGGCCGCGACGTCGCAACTTTTCTCTTTTTTTTCTCTCAACAGAAACTCTTCATCTGACCTGAGCGGTTGTGGCAACAAAAGTAGCCGTTGTTGCAACGGTTTGTGCTCGTCTTCGGAATCGATCGCATCTGACATAATTTCATCTTCATTTTCGAGTTTCTCCCGAGCTCGATCGTCTCCACATCGAGACCGAGGAACATTATGCAGCAGACTAAATCAATCACGACGTCGACTTCGAACGAACCGTCTGTCAAGCCTTGGATGAAGTGACACTTCAGCCTCCCCATTAGATTCTGACAGCTCATTTTTCGCGCAGCGGGCTCGATCTCTGTTGTTTGAGATTTCTTCTGCTTCTGGAGAGCGGGTGCACGCTTGAGGAGGGAATCCGAGAGATCTTCTCAGAAGATCGGAGGCGGAGTTACATCAGAGTCTTCCGCATTCTTGAAGCTTCTTGCGCCTGTTGATACTATGCTGACTCGCTGTCGACGAGCGATCGAGCCATCTTCTAATTGCGTCAGACCGGCTCCTCCAAAACGAAAGTCTCGCCCGAGAAAAACCGCAGCGTCGCTCGATCCATTTTGAAAACTTCGCCTCGCGTTGAGTTCTCTTTCGGTATTCTTCGATTTCTACTTTGACGTTTCTGTCATCGACTGTCTCGTAAAGAAAACCGAATATCGTTTGCGGCATGGGAGTTTAGCCTTCGGATGTCCTTGGCCAAGCGATGCACCGTTAGCGGCACCGCTGCTCTCAGCGGCTGTCTATGCAGGGGCTCCGGAAGACGCTCGAAATCCTTCAGGAATTCTCAGCTTCTCGGATGAAAACACGGAGTTTGTTTTCGCCAAAGAAGAGAAAAACCCTCAGGCTCACAAGATAGTGACGAGCATGGCGTCCGAAAAGTGCAAAACATGGTACACTGCGGCGTACCGCATGTTATCGCGAGAGCATCGACAGAATAAACTTGTTTATTGAACGTTCAAATGTGCTTCGGGAAAAAATCCGAGCGCACACTAAGATATCAGAATAGACCAGAATACACTTCTGTGTTGCTTCGCGTCTCCGTGAACTTGGCATTGAGGGAACGATCCGAGGAATGAGTGAGGGGGAGAAAGGAGGCTTTAGTGAAAAAAAAAGTGCCAGCACCACACGAAGACAAGGTCGCTTGGGGTAGCGGCACAGGCGCACCGGGATACTATACCGACGACGATAATAAAGTTGATTCGCTGTTGCCGGAACGAGGGAACTAGAAACCGAATCAATCGGTCAAAGCGCACGACGTTGATACGACTTCGCTGATTCGAGCTTGGGAGGTGACATCATCCTGATGAAGGGAGACCTTTGATTTTCTGGATCAATAATTTCTCCTTGATTGGGGCTATTCGACGAAGGGTTGTTTGCTCGGAATGAAATCATCAGGAAGCGAGCAACTCGAAATTCCACGACAAAGACAAAACACCCGATCTTTGATCGCTACAACGAGCAAACAGTTCCTCTTTGACGAAGAAGGAGCGACAATTGCAGATGATATGGCAGAGGTGCGTATGGAGTTGAGTTTCGAAATATTTGAGTTTACGGGGTGGATAGTGAAGCGATCCGACTCGTCGTTCATTTGAATCTAGAGCAAAGCGAGAAGGAGTAATTGATAGGAAAACAAGCGTCTTGTGTAACGTTGGAGATTCCTCTGAAAAAGGATAAATGTCGCTGTCATCGTCAAGGTTTGCTTGCCCTCGTGCTGGCAGCAGCGAAGCAGATCGTCTCGACTTGACGTCATATGATCCGAACGGCTTCAATCCAAGTCGCTCGTTATGAGCGTGTGTCGTCTCGAGTATTCACTTTCATTGCAAAGCTAGAAGAAGCAACGATATATTCCACAGAATGCGTGAAATTCCTTCAAGATTGAATTCGAAGTGCCAATCGCACTTTCGGAATTCCGCGCGCCGACTGAATAGATGCACATCCGAACGCTCGTCTCGAAAACATACGGCGCGCGGGGATCTTGTTCTGATTCGCGGACCTTCTGAAGGTCCTCCTCCGAAAAAACAAAACTCCCCGAGAACCGCCTTACCCTCGATCATTCGGTCCCGTTCAGTACGAGTTCTGACAGTTCGATCACGAGGTCTTGGGGCAGCGTTCGAATACGCAATAACATCGGTTTCTCGAGAGCAATATCTCAGAAAATCGAGGTTGTAAATCCATTGCGGTCAGAGGCTGGCTTGGGTGCTGCTCAAGACCCCGTGGTGGCGGATGCCGCTACTTCCAGCTCTCGTTCGGCCGGAGGTCGTTTCTTTTGTTCCGTCGATCCCGAAGGTGTCTCACCGTTTCTGGCAACACACCGACGGACCGACAACTGACCGCCTGCCTGACTGCCCAGTTCAGAGAGCGGCTGTTTTGAGACAGCGATTTGTTTTGGGACGAATGCAGTAACGAATACGAAGATGTTCTGCCGCTAGAGCCGCAAGAGTTCCTGTCGGATGAGCGACCGTGAGCGCTCGGAATCAAGGTCCTTACTTTCACTCCCAAATAGATTCCAGAAAGTATCGTCGGCAGCAGCTTCAGCTCATCCGTGAAATCAGATGAATATTCTCCCCCCTCGCGGTACTTTTTTCTCTAAATATTTTTCTCGTTTCGCGTACACAGAGTTATTCAGAGGCTTCATTAGGCAGCTAGCAGACGAGAGTTCGTTTCTCGTTTTTTTCCTTCCTTTTGCAGCCCCCGATGCAAAGTCTCCACAAAGAAATTCAAGTTGAGTGGCGATGTTGAATGGCGATAATATTTGTCGGCAGGAGTCGATTTATCGACCAGTTGCTGCTCGTCATATCCAGTTAATGGCCCCTGTCGTCGGGTCCCATGGGCGCGCTGGACATCGAACCTCAGTTGAATTTCAAACACTTCCTGGTACTATTTCATAATGCTGATGCTGACCCTCTGTAAGCGTGTTGTGTTCTTTTTTCGAGCTCGTTATCTAAGCGTTATCTATGGCCTGTGGAGTTTCAATCCGCGTAAAACCCGAAATCGTTCGTTTTGTGCCTCCTCACGATGACAAAGAGGTCCTGATTCATCTTTGGACTATAAAGTCCCAAACACAGAATGGCGTCGGGTTTCCCATTAGTGATGATTCGGGATGTTGAACACAACTTGGAGAGGATTCTCACTTATTGGATCATGGTCCAGACGAGGAACTTGTTCTTTTTTTCTAGTTCGAGAGTTACTCCCGAAAGCTGTCGTTCACTTTCTTTCGAACTCGCCACTTCCACGTCAAGCTGGTGCCCATTAGTCTCGTGCAACTCTGATAATCGCTGCATATGGCCAAAGAAGTTCCGCAATTGTCATAGAATCAGTTCCGTACGACTCACGAGAATGAACTACGGTTCAAAACCCTTTGGTCAGAACACGCCGCGCCGTAGCGGTAGCCTCCGAGAGAGCCTGAATCGTTGAGTTCGGCGGAGGTCAATGTCCTCTGTCAGCTGATCACCTCGGTCAGGGTGGCGCTACATTGCCGTTAGAATCCGTCGCCGCATCTGCGCCGGTAATCGCTAACTGCCAAAAGAGTAAATAGCGTCCGAATGAAACGAGTTGTGTGGCACGGAACGAGAGCGGTTATTCATCCCTTTTAGCAAACCGACAACGACGACGCTTCAACATGACGCTGGATGAGTCCTTAAAGCTGGACAACACTGCTTTTCAAGCTCGCAAGCAACTGCATGAGATGAGCACCATGCCTCGTTTGCAAACTTTGCAACAAGCTAGCGCGTCCATGCTCCATGAGTCAAGCATTTAAAACGCCAACAGGCTGGCAAGCGGGCGGGCGGGCGGGCGGCTAGCAACCAACAAACCAACCGAGAGAGGCCCCATAAGGGCCCTGGAAGGTCAATGCCCTCGACGTGACTGGTCCTGCGAGTTGGCGTGAGCGTGTTGTGGCATGTGATTCGATCACTTTCTCATCGATTACATAACCGAACGAGCCAAAGGGAGCCAATGACACAAGACACTGGCTGTGTGGTGGAGGAACGAAGTTCCGACGTGTCCACACAAATAGGCTCAGGTTTTCTTCCTATCTAGTTTCCCTCCTTTGTTCACTTTCTCCTCCAGTTGAGAAATGAACTGTTTGCGTCGTTGATGCCGTCGCCGCCGTCGCCGACTACTCTGTTTCTCGAACGTTTTTTCCTCTCTTCCTCGTTTGTGGTTAGTTCCAAGGGCTTCGCGCAGGGTGTCCACCTAAAATAGATGCAGGATCGATCTCCTACCTTTCGGGTCGTTGAACTCTTGCATGACGCCAGCCACCGGCAAACGAACCCGAGCACAACACTGCGGAGGCTTCAAAACGTTCTCAGAGTCTGCGGCATCTATCAAGCTGTAGTTTGTTCTCTGCTGACGGTCTGCGTGCATAATGGACATTTTATTCGTCTCTATTAAAGACTGTTAGCCGACAAGGCACTGGCAGTCGATTTGAGACCGCGAGAGGAATTTCGCTTCGCAGGACACTAGATTCTCGCTCCGGCGTCGATGACGTGGGTCTAAGCTGTCCCTGGATGGTCCGTGTCATTGGCCGCTGGGAGTAGCTCCCGAGATTAAGGTATTTCAGGCCGAGAACAGCAGCTCGCTTGCGCGAAAAAAAAAAATTCTCTAATTGTTTGTCGGGGAAATCAGACTTTCTGCTCTGCTCCGGGACGACGTGCTGTGGCGTGTGCGCTTGATGATGTCCTTCAACGGGAGTCCTTTAGGCCATGCGCCCTTCCCTCCGAGGACGGAGAGGGAGGGAAAGCAAGGTCATTGCCCGCAAGGCCGTTCACCCCTACGGAGTGTAAATACACCGCAGCGAGACGGAGCAACTTTGCTTCCGAGGAAATTCTGAGTTTTGCCGAAAGGAGCATAAATCCAAACAAGGCATTCCGAAGGATTTCGTTTCCCCCTCGTAGTCTGTGAGTGACGCGGACCGAATTTGAGTCTTTTTCGACGGCAAGCTAGTAAAGCACTCATTGACTGACGTGAACCGAGTACAGGATTAGAGTTTTGTCTAAAAATACTTCACCAGATATCCGAGTGTATGTATCTCATGGATGGAACTCATTTCCCGCGATGTTGGGTGTACCAAGAGATCATGCTTTCGTCGAAAGTTGCGCATTCGTCAATCAGATTCTGGGAAACATGAACAATCAACGCATGACGACAAACGGTTTCGTTCAAGGCGGATATTTTTAGAAATTCTCGATCACATAACAGATGTGTCGTTGATGCCGAGGTTTCTGCTCCGGAGGAATGTCGAGCAGAAGTGGTTGACCTCTACACTGTGGACTCAGCGGTCCATGGTGAGAGCTCTCTTTACCCAGGTCGTCGACACAGTTTTCCTTTATTCTGCGCTCAACTTCCTCGACTACATTACGTCAACGTTTGTTCTCGAGTGAGTCAACTTGAGGCATTCCGAGCGGACAAGCATTCAGCGAATAGTGTTTGACCAGGGAGTCCACTGTCGAATTGAGAAATCTCTCGAATCTGCAGAAGAGATGCTCGTGCACGACTTTGTTGATTGAAGAAGAGAATTCGGTGGAGACCACAGTGGATGCTCACCGCTGCCAAATTGTTACTGTCGTCACGCAACTTTTGATAATGTTTCTCTTACCTGAGACCGCGTTTATCATTTCTGGAGAAAAATTTGGGAAAACCGTACTCGAGCGATGAACGAAAGGTTCAAATCTATGACTGGACAAAGACTAAAACCGCTATTCTATCTGAGCGAACTTGAGAGCGCGGTATTGAATTTTGCCTAGCGTCGTAGTCGTTTAGAGTGCTAACCGGCTATCTTTGGGGCCTCCAAACGCTGTTCTTGACGGAGAAGAAGAAGATACGACGATCACTAGAAGCGCTTTTCTCTACGTGGTCTCTGGTCGCCTGGTGCCGAATTATTATCATTGTTGACAATGTGGTCGTTGACCCCGACCACCGATAGCCTTTCCCTTTCTTCCTCGACTGAGCTTCTCTTCGAGTGAGTCCGAAAGTTGTAGAAAAACAATTTCATCCTCTGTTAGAGGTCAATTGCGCATCTTTGAACCTTTATCATGATGCAAACACCCAACAGGTACAGGAGATTGATAGCAGAGAACCAGTTTGTCGCTTCCAGCCAACCCTACTCCACGAACTCGCATTCTGAGTTCATTGCCAAGGAAAGGCTCTTTGATTTTTCGGTTCACCCTTCTGTTCATGTGGACTCTGACTTGATCCGTGAGGTTTCTGGAAACATCGGTCGAGTTACATGTACCCTCAACACGAGTCCGAAAGCTCCGGTGGAAGTTGCCCGCATAGTTGAAAGAGGATTAGGTAAATGTAATTGAAAAGTCCGTCTTCAAACAGATCACAGTTCGGTTTGAAACTAACTCCGAGTTGGAGTCAGACCGTTCAGGACATCCGAATGTAGGGAGAAACGTTATTGTGTCTGGTACGGAAGGAGAGCATCAAGTCGTCACCCCCTGACCTAGATTGTGCGTGGCGAAGGACCGACGTTAGGATCCGAAGAGGAAGGGCAATATAAGGGAACAGAAATTTAATGTCATTTGTCATGCGGTTGGACCTTTACATGGTTTCCTCCGACGACCGCGATGGCGTTGCATAAGGACATTGGGTTTGATCTGGTCGGAGGAAACGGTGCGTCTCGCTGTCGGAATCCCAGTCGTGTCTCGACGCAGTTTGTGAACCCCTTGGATCTTTGATGAATTGGAGTTATCTCGACGAGACGAGACAGGGACCGCTTCGACGACGACGACAACCAGTTAGAAATCGCTCTACTAGTCTGCCGTTGCCTGTTTACATCAATCTGTGTGAAATAGGTTATCGGGCTCTGTTGGACCGGAGTCTGGTCGTCGTCGACGACGTCTGTAGCTGTGCTTCTTTTCGGCCTTGGGAAGGTCGACCAACCCGGAAGAATGAGGCCAGAAGGGGCTTTGGGGGTGACGCCGAGGATAAAGAATGCCTTGCCAAAGGAGTCGCTAGGCAAAATGGGCCTTGTTCAAACCAACATATAGCCTGCCTGCCTGCCTGCCTGCCCGAGTGGCCGATCATTCGTCGGCCTAAAAGAAGGTTGTTAAAGCTTCTCTCATGGAAACTACCGGATCCCGGTCTCCATGGACAGACAGATAGAGCAGACTCGAATCTTTCGGATTCTCAATCAATCAATCAATGGCTTGAGCGTCATCGACCAACGAGAAAAGTTTCAAGTTTTCCGCGACGAGCCTGGCCGCGCAATCGTCCACTCAGTCAGAGAGTTGGTGAGCCAGCCACTCGCAACGTTCAATGCGGCTCTCGGCTTTTCAGCACATGTGTTTCCTTTTAGAAATGACAGTGCGGTTTCTGTCTTCTCAACTGAGACCTGCTGCAGCTTCTGTCCGTTACGACCGCTGTCATCGTCGAAATTTCAGCTCGATGGATTGAAAGCCTCGGAGCGGCTCGGAAAGAAAGTAACGATGTCAATTGACATTATTTCGTGAGCGCCTCATATTATCGTCCTCATCATCACTTTCTCCACGAAAGGAAAGGAAAAACTCTCACTTGCGTTTGTCTTTGTGGGTCAATGAAGTTGCTGCGTCCGCCGCCAGATGGCGTTCCGGATCTCGCTTCTGGGTTTGAGCGTGGCTGTTGTCTGCCCAGAATTTGAAACAGTTTTCTGAATTTGCCAAACGACAATCTTGATTTAGTGGAAGTTCACCCATTGAAACGAGCCGCATTCTTCCAGCCATGGCTTGTTGGAGTCACGTTGTGAGCTCGTTACGGAAAGAATTTCTGAATGATCTGTATCCGAAGGAGCATTCAGTGGAAAGCACGAAATTCAAGGCTCGAAAACCAGGCCGAAACGCGGGGGGAAACTCGCCGAACCGAAAATACATACATCTCTTGACGAGTTCAAGTTCTTGAGGATGAAATCTTTGGTTCCTGAGAGTTCGTATCAACCGCTAGAGGCGCTCCACTGCGTTTACGCGTATCGAGACGAACGTAGAGTAGAGCATGTGGCGGGAACCGGGTGGCCCCATCATGGTCGAGGTTAGACGGACGTTCAAGTCATGGAACTGGAGCTTTGCTCAGAACGGCGAAAAAAGTTTGCTTTCACTTTCTTCCAACCCTTTTTCGTTAGCAAGTTTAATGAACGAAATTTAGTCGGGAATCACAAAAAGATTCAACCACCTGTTCCTAGAGAAGTGTTCAATGTGTTGACCTACAAGCGAGATCTATTCAGCTCCAGCAATCAAACTAGGATTTACATTTCAACACCAAATAGACAGACATACATAAACAGACAGAACAGGATAACGCCTCAGTTCCAGAAGACACACTTGTTGCTGTCCGAACTTCACTAGAAATCGAAGAAAAAAGAAGGAATCGGAATAAATTTATAATTGAGGCCATCATCAATGCAAATGAGAACAACAGCGACATGATGCATATCAAGACCGTTTGTGCCGAACGCTTCCGACTCGACAAGGCGAACTTTGCAGAAACGAAACATGGCAAATATATTCGGTCTGCTTCATGTTTGAGAATGTCTCGGAACGGAAAAAAAGATGAGCGTTCAAGGCTAGACTCGTGAATGATCAGAAGCCGCATTTCGCTGCTGATTTCGAGAGCGCCCATCATCTCCTGCGATTTCCGTACCGTTATTTCCTGTACTCCCTCACTCGGTGTTTCAGCGAACGATGCCTCACGAGTTTGTTCGAAACGGCGGAAATGTCTTCGCGGATCGAGAATCGATGCAAAGTTCGCAGTTTTCTGGCAAACGCTATGCCATCTGGGAAACGTTGACTATCGACAGATTGCCGTGGTTTCATAGTCGATAGTCATCATAAAGGCAGAATAGCGGGCAGCAGACAGCCACGACGAGCGGTTGGTCACTCGTTCTAGTTTCGCATTTCTGCCGTGAGTGTGCGAGTGAGGATGCGGTTGCTTCTTTTTCTGTACTTTTTATTCAAATTTTACTTTCGATAAATCAAATCTGGCAAACGACGCCATCTGGCGCCGAGCTGGAACAGTCGTGAAGTCAGCCACGATTCTGTTGCAGCCAGCCACTCATTCCACCGGAGTTCCAGCCAAGCAAGTAGCTAGCGAGCGAGCTAGTGAGTGAGAGAAAGAAAGAAATGTGGATCAGTAGGTTGTGGTGGTCTTCGCTTCGTCTTGGCTTGTTCTTCTACGCTAGACGAAGAGATGGTGGGTTCGGACGGACGGATGGATGGACGACCGAGCGAGCGGCCGAATCGAGCGAACACCGCACAGATAGTTGGAGCAACAGACAGACACTCTTACTTGCCGAAGCGGAGCCGCTTCTGGGGCGGTCGGTCGCTCGCTTGCTTGCCTTCTTGCCTTGCATCGTTCGTTTCTATGTTGTCTGTCTGGCCGGGGCAAGACAACTAGGAAGCTAACCAACGCTTACCAACTGGTTAAGAAGGAACAGAGCTCACGAAGAAGCCGGTCCGTGTATCTCCTCAAATGAGCCAGGGACACGAATTCAATCGAACGCCTGATCTCACCAGAAATGGGCCCTGGAAAGATTTGGAATTTTCAGAAAATCGCAAAGTTTTCCCAGCTGTCCCTCTCGACCTCGTTTCAAGTGAAAGTCAGAACTAGAGTTTGAGTATTTCAGTGTTATGTCGATCGCAACCCTCATACCGAGCGAGCTAGTTAAGCAGGAAAAAAAACTAAATTTTGTCGTTTCTCTCTGATTACAGTTGTCATTGAAGCTGACATCTGTCAGAGAAACGGTGAGTTCCCTTCAAATTCGGAATTCTGGCAAGTCTACAGTACTCTGCAATCAGGAGTGCCTTCAACATTCTGAATTAGGGCGATGGATGGCAGAAACGATTGATTCAAATGGAGCCGGAGTGGAATTCTCTGCGAAAGAAGGTCTATGTCGACTCAACACAAGTTACACTTAGACACAGAAACTTAAGCGTTGGTTCCGTTTTAACTCGGAAAGGGTTGTAACCATAAGACTACGGCAGCAGAAATCGGAATGGCCGACGAGAGGGGAAAAAGAAGAATCGTAAGTCTGCTTTAATTGCGGACTCCCAGCATCGTTGTTCTGACTGACCTCGTTGTTCCGTCTGATCTTTGTGTGAGTGAGCGCGCATTTGTGCGTGAGTCCGGGCGAATGTTCATTGTGATGAAAGCGAAGGGACTCTTTGTCTTCCAGGCCATCTCAAACACCTTCGGCTTTGCCTCATGATTTTTCTGTCAAACGAGCGAGCATAGAAGCACGCTCATGCTGAAACCAACGGAAATGATTGCTTCGCAGTCCGATTTGTGGCGCGGAGAATATTCCGTAGACCTCGAGTCAGTGGAACCGGCATCCAGTTCCTCCGTCTCGTATCCTCAACTCGGCGCTTGTAGATTCCGATCTGACGACTCAGGAACTCGATGCCCCGTCTTGAATGATTGGCCTTGTTACCGTAGCGGTCTCACTCTTCTTCGCCGGGCGACATCAGTGACGAAGCCGCTTCTGGGGCACCATGCCTTCCAGCTAAAGAAGGAGCCCGCCTGCGTCAGTCGGCACGTTGCGAAGAAGAACGAGAAACACCAATGGCCTCAATTTCACTTTTACCCGAAGAAGCAGAAGAGCGGAGCGGAGAAGACACGGCTGGAGGAATAACGAATCAATGGAACAGCGGCAGGCTGAGTTTTCCGAGGCGCGGGAGTTCGCGATCGATGTGATTGCAGAAAACAAGATCCGAATCCGGTAAGAATCAAGAATGACCGCGTACGCTGGCCGTCCGGTACCCGACGAGATATTCTGTAGCTCCCAGACTTCTTTTGCGAACATTCAAAAAGGTTTGATCGACACTACCGCTACTGAACGTTTCCGTTGCCGTTCTTTGCATCAGAGCGATGGAACGAGACGAATGTTAGACAAAGGTTACAGCTTTCCGGATTGCAAAGCGCTGAACTTGAAATTCAGAACGGCATACGATGTAGCGATAGTCGCACAGGGATCCTTTGCTCTGTCCTTGGTCAGGGGCAAGTCAAGGTATTGCTCAGCGCGGCAGTCGGCGTCGTGACCATCGACACATCTACGGAACGGATATCGTCTCGCGTTCAATCAATTAGAACCATCAACTAATCAACTCGAGGTGACGAGACCTCGTTAATTCCATTCAAATTGATTTGAGACAATCGTGAGACGTGAGAAAAGATGCCGCGAGATCGAGAACGAACACCTTGGCCAATCCCGAGTTCAAGACCTTTTTGAACACTGCTCGTGGCGGCGAGAGTGCACTCGACAGCAACATGAACTGAAAACACAACCAACTGTTTCCAGTACTGATTCATGTTGTCAATGGGGCCTCGTAGAGTCTGCTGCCTTTCGACTCCTCTGGGCTCTGTTAACCGGTCTCTCGTGGTTTAACGCGGAGGAAGGACAGATTCGAGCCAGCGAGGGAGCAAGTGAGCTTACCAGCCCCAACGAGCGTGCGCTGCCACCGAGATCAACACTTACGGCCATTGACCCCGTCGCTTTCTATTTCAACAACCACCACCGCAACCAACCAACCAACAAGTAAAACGACGTAGGCATCGAGAGCGAGTCTAGCGACAATCCCGACCTCTGAACCGAGCGTAAAGGCGCAGTGCAAGCAACTCTGGCAGAAGTGAGCCGTCGAGCCGGATCATCGATTAGCAGTGCGCAAACCTGAGACGGAACAGTCTCGGGAAATCGACTATTCTGCCGAACTTTCCGGTGCGCAATCCTCCGGTGACTGTTTGCTATTCTCTCGCTAGCTGCCAGTTTGCTGGCCGGCTGGTCGACCTGTCAGCCAGCTGCTTGGCGAACGGTACCGCTTCGTGGCATGCGAGTTGACCCTTTACTCCCAGTAAAGTCGACGACACAGATTCTCGCCCTGCTCGTCTCTTGCGGCTACCTAAGAGGAGACGGACGGACGGACGGACGGACGGACGGTCGGTCGGTTCATTTAAGGCGAACCAACAGACGGACCGAGCAACAAACGGACACCATCTCTGGGGAGCGTTTTGCTTTGGTAGCACAGGTTCGCCTGTGCGTTGTCTATCTTTTCTCGTTCGTCGCTACAGCACCTATATGTCCGCACATTATCGCTGCTGATTGCGGATGAAAGTGACAGAAGATAGTACGTGACGACGTTCGATGGATAACGAACGGCGTTGGATTTTTGTCGTCAGTGACATACAATGCCCATTTCTGCTGATCTCACGCGCGTGTTCGAGGTTCTTCGGAGATCCACTCGATGACGATATCAAGAAATTTGAGAGCTCGCGCGATCCCAGCCGTCCCTTTGCAGCCCGGCTCCCGGACCTTCGGCTTTTGTCCGGGAGCTCATGTGCGATGTCTTCTACGAAGATAAAACGAAAAGCCCATCAAGATTTGAAGTTCACTTCCAGCGGTGACAACCGCTCATTGCCAGAACCTGAGGAAAACACGACGATCCGTCGCTTGGAAGTCCACACCGAAGTTTCAGATTATTTGGACTCCGGCAGCCTCATCCAATGTCGGCATCGGAGTTATCAGTGACCGGTCTGCCGTTTCGCTGAGACACGTCGACATCTCTCCATTGACTCGGCTCGGTCGTTGTTGCCGCTGCAGAAGTCGCGGTTGTCTCACAAAAAAAAGTTTCCTGCTCAAATTCGTCTGTCGACCCTGTTTCCATGCAAAAACTGACTTGCACAGTAAACGTTCCTAGCGAGGGTAAAATGAATCAGAATCAATACCATAGAAACGGAACCTCGGCGGAACTTGACTCATCGATGAAGAACTGGTCTGATGAGGATTTTCAAACGGACCGAAAAGACCCAATGATTGAGTTCTCTGCGTACTTCCATCTCTGCTCGGTTAATCCTCATAGTCTTGATCTGGGACTGTTTCTGGATCGACTTTCGGAAAATAAAACTCTCGTTCGACGCTTGCCTCCAGGCTCGTAAAATCTGAAGACTGTCACTTCTCGTCGAACCATTCAAGAAGAGCGTTTGCTGCCCTGGAGGCCAAAGAGCTTGGTCAGCGTTTCGAACATAGGAAGACGACGCACACAAACCCGTGTGGCGGTCTGGCCAGTCAGCCATCCGGCAGGCAGGCAGGCAGGCCGGCCGGTCCGCCAGTCGCTTGCTCACGTGCTGCCTGCCGTCTAAGAAAAGGTATATTTGGGACACACTTTGCAGGATGGGTTACCTAGAGCTTAGGCGATCGCGTTCGGTTTGCCTGTAGTGGTTACGATTGTAGTAGAGGACCGCTTTACTAGATGGACTAGATTAGATGATTGTTGCCGCAGCTACCGCTGTTGCTAGCCTCTTCTTTTTGCTTGACAGTTCGATTGTATTCCAGCCAAACCGGGTTAAACGCGTACCTACCTTGCTGGCCGTAGAGTCCGCCGCTCCAGAGAGGAATTGACAATCGAGCGACCGATAATAATGAGTAAAGGCCGAGTGAGATGGCGCGCTTTAGCCGTACAGTGTTGTTTTTCGTGCGAGAGAATTTCTAATCGAACGCGGAAGTGTTACCGCGACGCTCGACGATGATTCGTCCGCGGCGCGGTGGTGCCATCGGCACCACAGGACGCCTCGGCACTTTTTTTTTCGCTCACGGAGCCTGTCGTTAACTTAAACGGTATTTCAGAAAAAAATGAGGGAATGCGACTCGCCGCCACACTTTCGACGGCAACGTTTCGCACCCAATTACTTTTTTTGCTCTTTTTTTGTTGTAACACATTTTGGATCCCGCTCAAAACTTCTGTCATCGCCCGTGTATCTTCGTCGTCAGAATATTCGCGCAGACGGACAAAACTGGAAGGAAATCAGGACGGAGGGAGAACGCTCTCCGAGAAATGACCAATCTCGATCTCGATTTCTATATGTGGGTTAATTCTCGTTAATTTTGATGTCAGCTCTGTTGACACTAAAAGGCGCGCGTCATGACGAGCAAGACGCATGCTACTTCCGCAAGTTAGCTCACATCACCATGTATATTTAGATCCAATGCAGCAGATGGCAGAACTGCTGGGTTAACGTCGGCTTCTTTTAGTTGAGGAAATGAATGCAACGGGAAAAGGAATTGTCACATGCGCACACTACCGTCGATGATTCGTCGGAGGCACCGGGCTCAATTAATGTTGCTGCAGTCGGACCCTCGCGTCTCCGAACTCGCTCCCGGCTCGGATGCCTGTCCGAGTCAACTGGTTGAACGTCTCGTGCGGCATCGGCCGGACAGATGTAAATCACGACCTGAACCCACGGTCGATTTATGCTCATTTGGGAACACTGCCATTAAGTGGCGTCCATCGACGATGACGAAACTATTTTTTCTGGTTCACAGATATCATCCTGCGCCTCTTCGACTTTTCCTTCTCGTGGATTCGATATTCAACTGGCTACCGTATCGATCGCTTGGAGCCGTTTTTCTTTCTCTCGCCTGCTCGAATTATGTATACATATCTTCCATAATGAGGCCATACGTTGAATGTCACCGACTGTTTCTAATTTCTCAAGTCGGCTGCGGATCTTCGTTCATTATGGGGGACCCGTTGAATAGAGGGACGACAGATGCTTGCCTACGTCCACCTCGGATCCGTTAAGTTCATTGTTCACGCTGTTGATTGAGTTGCAGTTTTTTTTTCATTCCTTTGAAATGATTGAAAATTTCCAATGAGGTTGTGTGAATTATCCGATTGATGGATCGGTTGTTGAATCGATGATTGTTTACTTCTACTCACCGAGAGAAAAAGAAGCATACGATTGTGCGCATCTCGTGGTCGTGATGAACTTTTGTTTTGCCGGCAGAAGACGTTGCGCGGCTGTAAGTCTGATCGCTTTCACTGTCAAGGCATTCGGCGCTGTGGCAGTGACGGCCCTCCGTTCTGCCATAGAAGAAAACGCGGAAGTCCAGAAGGTTGCTAGCTTTTGGAAAAATAAACAAATGTTGCGGCTCATGCGGCACATACAATCGAGAGATAACATCATCACAACGAAAAAACTTGTGGCTTGAAACCGACGAGATGCGTCCGGGCCGACGGGTACGCGACTAATTGCGTTACATGAAATATAAGTGATTCTAGTATCATGGCTAAACTCCTTGGCTATATGTTTTGGAAATTGTTCACTCCCGATCCGGGGATTTCTGGAACCGAGCTCTGAAATATGCATTCTCTTCAGGAAACGAGCCCCTAGGAACATTGATCCATGCATATGCACTTGATGTACGTACTCTGGATATTCCAGATTATTCTAGAAATCCCGTTCCGTCTGTTCCGTGGCGGGGAACGTTTTACATTTCAAAGATTCAAAGTAGGTATACGGACCCATGGGTCGAGAAAAAGAAACAAAATCCCTATTCAGTCCATCGAGTCTTGTATCATCACTCCAGAAGTTCTCCTTCGTTTGCGAAGTTTGATCAAACGTTAACCAGGCTGACGAGACCAATATAATATTCAACTTATTCCCAATCCAGAATATTTAGGAACTGCAGATTCAGATCTAGACCAGTCGTTGAGTGACCGCTGTTAACGTATTTCTTCCCCAACCTTGAAACGCGCGGGAGCGATTCGGTTTGACACTTGCAAATTTTTATTCCGATCGATCCATCACAAGGAAAAAAAAACTTTCTTCGGCGATAGTAGTAGTAGTAGTAGTACCGCAACAACGCCGACCACCATCACCATGGTTGCAGTTGGATCCATCCGGGTCGGAACTGTGTCACGCTGCGGTGCGCCAGCCCTCGGCACAGAATTTTACTGTTTCAAACAGCACCGGCAGCGCTCGTCGCAGAGAAAACTGAATTGAGCAAACTGCAGAAAGAGAGTCGACCGCTTTCACTCACTAAGTCAGTCAGATGAAATGATGCATATCTTGTGACTTCCCATATCACTCGATCCTCACTGGAACCGTTGATCGGGCAAAATTCGAATGTCATTTGTCGACACGGATTAGGAAGTCTCATTAGCCTGAAGAACTTCTGTGAATCTCTCCGGAAGATGAGGTTGGAGCAGATTTCGAGGGCAATGTCGGAATCGATGAGATGGTGTCAACTAAGTTCCAGGAAGGTCTCTGGTGGATGGTCATGAAGAAACATCAGCTTTTGCTTCTGTCGACGCAGGGAATCTCGGGAATGACTTTATTTTCCTCTCCACAAGCGGTCGTAGGAGAAGGTCCTATCACGTCGAGAAATATTCTATACGCGTACACAAAATAAAATTCAAGGGATCAGTCACAGAGAGCTGGGTATTGTTCGAAGAGAAGTTCCTCTTATCTGAGAACTTCTTCTCAAGCAGTGTATCTACTCGACCGCGAAGCTTTCCTCGTTATCTGTTCACAGCGTAAAATTTGAGTCAGTGTGTCACTGGCGCTCTACTGAACGCGGGTTTGTCACAACCTTTCAATATTCCCTTCGCGGTCCTAAATTTCTGATTTTATCGGATCGAAATTCATTTCGAGCTTTCAGACGTGTCGCCGCTCGGCGAACTCTGTGCACCATGTCGCTCTACGCAAAAAGCAGGAAGTCATTTGGTCTAAAAAAAAACTCATTTTCCGGAGCAAGATCCGTTGTCGAGACGGTTGTCAGATACAACATCTGGAATTTCATGACTTGGCGTACGAGGTCTTCCAAGTGACACAAAGGAGTATCAAATCCAGAGCAACGCTTTTCTGTTTTCTGGCGAGTGTCTGGCACATCCAACCAGAACATCGACGACGCCCTCGCAACGGATTTCTACGTTTGGTATACGTCAAACGGCGAAACGTTATCCTGACGTAGTTTGATATATTTTTTTTTGGCATTTTAGAAGTGTGGAAACACTATCACAAGCCGTGATTCACGTATAACAACTGCAAGCAGCGAAAGAGTCGCTTTTTCGAAGGTACGCCGCCGCCGCCCCGATAACGGTCTCAAGCCGGACAGTCCGGCGGCCGTAACGGTCACTGTCAAGGCAAAGCTTTGTTGCTCTGACTTGATTTTTCTCCTCTTCCCTTCCCTCTAATGCGCGATTAAAACTACACATTCAAAACCGCTGAAGTGCGTCGTCTAAAAAAAGAAAAGGAGAAAGCGGGCAGAGAGGACAGTGGGCCAGACGCAGGAGCATATGATTAAGGGCAACTTGGCATGCTCAAAGTTGTTCCAAAGGTTGATCTGTTTTGTTGAGGTCTGGCTACACAGAAGCCGCCTAATTTATAGCGGTTTCTCAGCATTAACTGTTTCGTCTGGCGCGGTGGCAGACTATGTAGTAGTGTCTGAAAATCTTCGCAGAACTTCCTCGTTTTAGTGAAAGCTTTTTTGGCCTAGTTTTCCAGACCCCTACGGAGCCCACCACTGGCAGCCGGACCACCAGAACTGCGCGTGTTCTCTACGGGGAGCTCGCGAGTAGGTACAACAACATGTAGTTTGCGACAAGGTTGAATCGTCCATTTGGGATCGGTCATTTCGGTCGGCGCTCTGTGACCTCTTGAACTCTGGGAACCCAAGTACGCCGAGTATTTCGATACAGGAGGCGAACGTCATCACGTAACGTTTGCGATAAACTCCACGCCGCGGTGTTCCTTTAAAGCGCAAGAGATTGCCATCGAATTCGCCTTCTTTTAGGTAGCTCTACCCACCGACGCTAATCTGACGATATCTCTACGTTCACGGACACACTTGACGTATGTTATTCTTTTGTCTGTGATTCGGGATAGTCCTGCTTCTGCGAAGGCAAGAAGAGGTTTTGAGAGACTGAGCTTATGTAGAGCTCCATATGAGTATGAGTCCGTTGCAAGCGGAAGATGGGAGAGTCACGGGACTCCCGTCCGAGCGAATGCGGACGTGGGACGAACTCGAATCCGGATGGGAGCGACGACCTTCTGAGAGTGATAGGCGAGGAAGGGAACGCTTAGAAAGGGAAAGGCCGTCGTCCTGAAAGGAGAAGGAGGGGGAGATCTATGAGAATGTAAACATTGTTCTCAGGACACTGGCCTAGTTCCGAGTCGGAGGCCAAAGGTCGTCGCCTCCAACGGATTTGAGAGGGAAGTTCCTCGAATGCAACAAGTGCCTCCGCGTCGAAATAAACCCTTAGGTTCATGACCGGCTCCATGATAGGGTCTTATTCTCCTTTCTCGCCGGCTGTTCGAATGCAGATCTCTCGTTAGCGGGGCTGAAATGTGCTGTTGCGTTCAATTGGGAGCTCCCGCCGTCTCTCACAGAAATCGGAATTTTCGATTCGTTTACCAATCACGATATGCTCGGAGTTCTCTTCGAGGAATCGAGGTACCTGAAGCGAAGAAAATTCCCCGGAGGGTTCAAGGAGACCAATGCTCACACCGATTCCCCACGGCTCGACTTCGGAAAACGGAAAAATCACACAAACCGAAGGCGACAGGAGAAAAGTAAACGAAGAACAAACTAACGAACGGACGACCGAGCACCCGAGCAAGAGTTAATGACGCATTGACAATACCGGCATCGAGCCAGATTTTTCTCCGTATTGTTGCGGTCGAAAACTTCGAAACGAACGAAAGGACAGAATAGTTAGCGCTCAGCAGAGCGAGAATCGATAAATGATCATTAAGAATGCCGACCTCGAGACCAGTCACAACGGCCACGTTTCGTTCGAGAAGTGGCGGCTCTTGAACCGAGATTAGGGGCCTGAGCTCGGAGAATCATCGAGTTCGTACAAAGTGGGAGAGCCTTATTGCTTCGACTAGCTTCAGGGAAAGCCACAAGGTCGGTGGAGCTTTCCGCAGCGGCCCAAAAGACCCCATTGAGGGCATCGGAGTCGTCAGAGCCCAATTCTTCTGTGCGCTCATCTCACGTTTTCTCGCAATCTGGTGCTTTTGCTGCACTTCGACGATGACGACAACATCAGCGACGACTTTCGACGTTGCTGCTGCTGCTGCTGCAGACTTCAGTGGGTCAGTTGGCCCTTCTGGGTCCCCTTTCCCTTCTGGTGGCGCTGGCGCGCTTGCCGGCAAGCCGCAGTTTGGTGCGAAGCGGCGACGGTGTTGTGCTTGCAAGAACGGCCTTTGTGCTGAATTCAGTGTGACTTCGCGAAACTCAGTTGAAGTTGTTCGAGTGCAACCTCGATCGGATTACGAGACGAACTCTCCGTCAGACTCGGCTCCGGCCGTTGTTTTAGTTGTTGAACCAAATAAGTTAATTTCTCCCTCCTCTTCCTGTTAACTTCTCCCCCCCGACATCGAAACAACTGCCGTTATAGCGAGTTGTTCATTTTGACTCGGAGTGTGTGGGTGGAAGTGCACCAGTGTGGGTTTTAAAGAGGTACTCTCTGGATTACAAAGACATTGCTAAAACCTCATCGGATATCATCAGCCGACTCTGCTGACGGACTCGAAGAGGTGAGCAGAAGTTTGTCTACCCGTCAGCGCAAGCAGCGACTTCACGCTCGTGACCGACTTCGGAGCGAAGTGTGCGATCCACTTTCGGTTTCCAGCACGGCTCCACGCGGGTTGCAGCAGATCGAATCAGAGTAGATTCTTCACTAGGCTCCTCTTGGCAGAACGCGACTCGGACGAACTCTGTGAGAGTGCACGTGGTCTCGTAGAAATGTCTTGGGAGGAAGTTCGGAGCTAAAAGTGTCTGTCTCGATCCTTTTGCGATTCTACGTTCAGCTCCGCTGCCGGCAGTGGCATTGCTCGCCGCCGCGGCTGGCATAGCAGTAACCTCGGTGAAGTTCAAGCGGAGGCCTTGGTCTTGGGCCGCCGATGACGCCGCGTAGCGCTACCCCTTCAATGACGAATGCAGCGGCCGTCGTCGAGCTAGTGACTGACTGACTGACTGACTGACTGCTTGGCTGGCTGATGTTTCCATTCCGCCCAAGCTGAGTCTAACTATCGTGGAAGTTAGGAATCATTTGTGCCTTAACTACGTGCTTTTCGCGTATGACATCAAGCGTTGTTCTGTTAGCAGCGCACATCGGCGATAGTCAACTTCTAACGGAGAATAAATCTGTCCGGAAGCGTTCACCGAATGCGGTTGCTCGTGGTGGAATGAAGGTCGCAGGTTGATTCTGACTACGGCAGTTTGGTTTCCCGAACGGAACGCTAATGAGTCAACGGTGCGATGCTATTGGAAGCTTTAAGTTCGACTTGAGCACTTTCTCAAGCGGCGATCAGATGAGGACATGATGATCATTGATTTATTGGAGGCTTGGGAAAAAAACACACTTGTCTAGTGGACTGGCTGAACGGCGGGCGGTTAAGCTGGCCCCTTCGGATCCGTGTCAGTGGGTCCGCGAATTAACGGCAAAGTGTCACCTCTTCGCCGGTTAATGTAGGTTGCCATTGTCTTCGACAGACCTCGATGTTCATAGCGGAACCGGGACTGCCGGAGCGCTTATTGCTTAGTCTCGATGTACCTAAATGAATTGGTTTCTTTCTTCAATTGATCCGAAGCCGATAATTGCTGATCACAGAATGCTTTTCATTGGGCTCGAAAACACACAGCTCTTTGCTGTGGGCTCGTTTTCCTCCTATCGCTTATTGGCTCATTGATTTACAATCACAGCTTCTGAAGAGTATTTTGATTCGGGTGAAACGTTCTCTGCGGAATCGAATCCCGAGGGAGACGAAAGCGCACAGGGGAGAAATCTTCGAAGAATCGCAGAGGATCGCTCTCCACTGACTTGGAGCCGTGAAGCTCCCGGAAGTCGAGCACAGGTAGCATCGCTTGCGCTGTCAAAATACCGAACTAACCATGAACTTGTTGGGGTCGCACGCGTATGGGGAGTGGAGTTCGTTGAACAGACAGGCGACGAGACAAAGCTGATGCTGTAGAACCCTTCTCGGTCGTGATTTATCTATTCCTTCTACTTAAGAATTGTTGTTGCTGTTGTCTAGCTGTTGGCGAGCTGGCTGTCGCTTGTTACTCTCGTTCTCTCTTCCAGTGAGCTCTATGAGCTAGCTAGCTAGCCGGTTGGGTGTCAGTTTGCAATGTCTGATATATGGGGATAGTGAACTCTGTTCGCTGTCTCGCACTCGGCCGGTCATGCTTTTGACACCTGACGACCTTAGAAACGAGCAAATGAGACTGCGTCTGCGGTAATGTCCTCCCTCTTTGGGTTGTCTATCGCCCAGACCTCATCGTACGTCACTCGCCGGAGAATTCCAAACCATTGACAGAAGTTCGAACTTCGAAGGTGCGAACGAAGAAGAGTTTGAGAACAAACGAAATCTGAGACAAATCAGAACGGAGCACTCACTATCAGTGTTTCCAGTTTAGATATCGGCGAAAGCGATCATGACCACCTGTTCGCCCCGCACGAATAACTGGGGAATGAATCTCTGAGAGAACGTGGGAGGCTTTTTCTGTCCTTGTCTTTTGGGTTTCTTCCGAGATTTGTCCTTTTTTCCTCTCTTGAGCGCTTCCTCTTCGCTAATTCCTCCCACAGGGGCCACGACGGTCTTCGTCAGCAATTCTTCGTTGAATTTTTTTCCCTGTTGTTGTTCTTCAGAATTCCGTGGCTTCTGCTTTGTCTCCTTGGTCAGGTCGCTTCCGGTTTGTATCGCTGTCTTTTCATCTGACGGCTTCTCGCTTGCAGCTTGAACTTTTTCTGCTTCTGGCGTTGATGTTCTTTCGTTGGTCGGGCTCGACGAATGATCATGGCAAACGTCATTGTTGTTATACATCTCTTCTGAGTCATTAGTGGCGTTTTCGGCATTGATTCTGTCGTCTTCGTTGCGCTCGTCTTTCGGTTCGATTGTGGGTGCATCGGGACCTTCTGCGTCGTCGTCATCGGCGGCGGCGGCGGCGGCGGCGTTGGCAATCGCCAAATAGTCTTGCTAGTTGTGAACTGGGCGCAGATCTCTGAGATCTTGTTCAGGAGTCAGAGTGCTCGACTTGATGTCGTCCTTATGCAGACAGATGGCCTCGTCAACATCGACAAGCGCCAGGTTCAGATGTTTATCGAACGCCGCAACGAAGCCCGTCAGTATACTCCGTACAGTAGAGTGATTTCGCACCCAGACCTGAAAGCTCAACAGGGTCAGCTGTTGTATCTAAAACATAGTCTCAAACGTAATGAGTACTGCGAGTCTGGGCGGCTTGTTGGCAGTCCGGCAGGCTGCTCTCGGTCGACCCCGGTCGCCGGTTAGCCATGATAGCGCGCCCTATAGAATGTCCGTCACTTTGTTGCGGGCTTTCAGTTCGAGATATTTCAAAGGTCGTATGGCCGGACGGCGAGCAAATAGACAACAGGCTCTCTGAGAACTCATTCTGTTTGCCGGCAGCTCGAAGCTTCGGTTCAACAACAAGATTCGCGGAGGAAAAGAATTTCACTTTGGAAAAAAATCTCATCAATCCTCGCTCTTCATGCGATCGAGCCGACCATTCAAGCGCTAATTACGGCCTGACGAGCTCGATATATCTCACAGTAAAGTATCACCTTGACTCTCAATTTGTTGGTTAGAGCCTTGTGTAGTATCGAAACTGGTCCGCGGGTCCATTGATCGTTGATTTTGCTTAAGACCGTGTGCTGTTTTCTACGAACGCTGCCGGATCCGTCTTCGTTCCGAATTCCCTGGAAAGGACGAGGAAATGAACTTTGGAATGATGCTACTCTGAGCCACGAACAAACGGAGTTACGATTCTCCTGTCGATTGTCACGCTTGGTCCTTTCTCAAAACTGATCGAACCTCGATGATCTTCCGCTACTCTACAGATTTGGTCGAGGACTTCTTTCAGGAAAACTTGGAAAATGCTCGGGTTGGTTTGGCTGAGAATCGCACTCTGCTCCATTAGATCGATGCATTCTACGGACAGGAGCGAACATTTCGGTTTCTTTTGATTCTCGAGGAAAACCTCTAGGAGTCGGAGGATGACGGCAGTTCTTGGTTGAGGTTCCTTCGGCGCATGGTTTTAAAGGTCTAGATGTCTGATAGCGATGAATGGAGCTCTTAATTATCGCTGCCGTGATCCTGACCGCCAAATCGGAAAGTAAAGCACCTCGCCAGTTTGCGGATCCGTTCATTAGGAGTTGAGTGATTCAAATGAGTTTGAATGCTCTTGCATTGACGAAGTTATTGTATGAGCGAATCTGCCCGCCAGACCCGCCCACAATAGCGAAACCTTCTCCGGGTGCAAGTGAGCAAGCTAGCGGCAAGCACTGAACTTGGCCTCCTTCGAACAAGGGCGGCGGTGGTGGCGGCAGCCGCACTGTCCGCGAGGTCACTTCAGCGAAAGCATCAGCTGCTTTGCCCCTCGTCAAAGGGTTGCGCGATTCGCTCACTTGTCCTGGTGAAGATCGTGTACTTCAGTGATAGCATCACGGAATTGAAACCCGATGACAATCGAACACAGAAAAAAAGTTTCCAATCGATTGGTTCGTCGGTGAGCTTTCAACGAACCAAAAAAAGAAGCGCGTGAGTGAGTTTGGATTGCTTCCCAAACTTTCGCAAAGGTTGACTCAGTACACAGCGGAGTGCCTATGAATACCTCGTCGCATAATTTCTTTCGAGACGCGACGTACGGCCGCCTCCGCTGTGTTGTACAGGTTGAGGCACACGCCACGGGGACAATGCGTCTTGGCGCGATCGTTTCTTCCGACGGCAATTCCAGCCTCCTTGCCAAACGTATCTCCGATGACCGGGGACCGACAGAGTGGGACAGCACGTGAAGAGAGACGCGTGCCCATGCTCTCAGATCTGAGAGGATACTTTCCATGCCGTAGGCAAAGCGTGCGAGGAAGTCTGAGTGTTTGAGCACAGCTCGATGCCTCCGTTGAATCCGCAATAATCTGATAATAATCGCATGCTTCCCGAGCAACGGCCGTTTGTCATGGAATTAAGTTCCACCGCTCGGAGAAAAAGAAAATTCGACCTCCAAAGCGAGTCGTTCATAAGTCATCTGGCACGAGCTGGCACAGAGGTGTCGTATGAAGAAAGCTGCACAAGTTCAATCTTCCAGAATCAAAGCGTTCCAAGAGTCGCACTTCGTTCGGTGCGCTCGACGTGTGCCAGAAACTTTCTTAACTAAACATACCTCTTGGTAGGCTTCGACCAAACGTTGTTGGGAAATCTTTCGGCGGTCGCGTTCATGGAGTTTCGTGAACACATCAACCGTGCAGAGTTCGTCGAAATCTTTGAGGCTGTCAAGAGGTGCAACATCGGACGAACAGGACGGAAGAGAAGCACTCCCTTCTGTTATGAGGAGTATTGGATCGATGATCGGTTTCGTGAGATCTTGCGATTCACTCATGTTTGAGGAGTTCGAATCATGTCCACTGAAACAGCTGATCTTGCCGCCATGTTTGTTGTGCCTGGAGCGCGCTCTTCGCGAGTGCTGCCCTCTAGGAGCAGGTAGAAGAGTCGATCACTGCATTTCGGAAGCTACAGTTTCCGCTGAACCGATGTAGTTGAACAGCTTTTTTCTCGATTGCTTGGGGCTATCGCTTATTTTCGCTACAAATCAGTGCCACTAATCGCGAAAATTGTTTCATCCGATAAAAATCTCACAGCTTGAAACGATTGCTATTGGTATCTTGATGCTGTTCGAATCGAGTTCGAAAATTTCCGCTCTGAAGCTATGGGGTGGAAAAAAACTGACCGTGAATTTTATAGTTGAATATATTAGCATCGTTGGGAGCTCGGCGCAGCAGAAAAGTCAGCGCTGCAAGAAGTGCTCAGCGTTCTAACAATTTTCTGTCACATTTCAGGTAAGAAAGGACCTTGACCATGATAAAGCAGCCGCGGCAGAAACAGCAAACGCAGAAGCAGATAGCGCGTTAAACGAGTGAGCTTTGGAGCAACCGGCCAGGAGAGAACCACTACCACCGAATTGGTCACAAAGAGGTGTCCGCGCGGAGGAGTTCGCTTTCCCTCGAGGAAACTGGTGCAACGAAGTTTTCTTCGTACCTCTGAATAGTATAGTTAGAAAAAAAAACGACACTCGCGGAGAACTAAAAGCAGAAGAAGAAGAACAACGAGAAAAGATCAGAGATCTTTGGCAACGCTTTGACCAGAGCGGTGAAAACCGAAACGGGGTACGTGTACACCGACCGAAAAAAACTTAGGGCAGTCGGAGAAGGCAGCCAAGTCGGAGAAAGCGTCGCTTTTCACTGATTGGCACCAAGTCCAACATTTATCGAGTTCATGGAAAGAAAAAAAGACGGGGTTTCTGCTGCACATCTACCCGAATGATTGGTCAACTGATCGATTGCGCCTAGCTTTCCCCGAACTTCGTTCATCGGGAGGCTTCCCCGCGCCTGAGTTCATATTGCTTGCTCCAAATACACCGATGCGAGGAACCATGAACTGAATTGCTTTTTTCCCAAGGGCAGGAAGAATCATCTCATCGTTCCCGAATTCCACTTTTCCAAGTTTTCCGCCTCTGGATTTCGCTGTCGAGAGAGTTGAGAATTCTCCCGAAGAGAGTTGGAGATCTCTGAGGAAGAATGGATGCGTCGAGTTCCCCCGATCGCTGCGCTTGCAATTCTGCAATTTTGATCCCCAAGCGAGGTTTCTTGTGGGAACCATGTCGATCGGTAACGTACCCTGACTACGTTGGTGGTCGTTGAGGCGAATTGCTTGCGGCGCGCTTGCAGGACCACTAACCGCAACAGTCGCTGAGATGACATTGAGCTCACGGATTTGAATATACTTTCGGCGTCGCCTCGGGTCTTCAGTTGTCGACTTTGTTGACGTTGTCGTCGTCGCCATCGCTGTCGTCGATGCAGCGGCATTCGACGAAGGCGGAATCGATCCGTACGCTACGATAGTCTCAATCGTTGTTTCTGTCATCGTCGTCGTTGCTGACGCTGTCACCGTGTTAAGTGTTGTAAAGATAGCTGTTTTCTGTGCGAGATGCTTTTGAGCAGCTCTGATTCGTTACGACTGTTAAGTGGACACCCGACTAAATTGCCATTACCATTACCATCACCAGCAATTGTGCGTGAGTGTGTTGGTCGCTCGGTGAGTTTGTCTGTTTGTATGTAGTTAGAGAGTCTGATGTCTTTACCTGGCGCCCCGCTTTCGAACAAATGATGTTTACGACTCTTCTGCGGCCCCGACTAGAAAGAGCGGCTGCCTATCTCGGAGTCGACGATTTCTTCCACCGCGTGAACTCATTCACCACCTATCACGAGCCGTTTCTTGAATCCTTCAATAACCTGCACGCCTTGATATCGTTTTCGACATACTGTATTCCTAAATAATCCCTTGGCTGTTTCTCATAACGGACCGCGGATTCTGTTCCGGAGTGAGCGCCTGACGGAGGAAGTACGGACGTGCGGATGCCTTCTCTGGTCCCCATTGTCTGATTGAAGAGAAGTGCACCTGAGAGTTTGGGTGACGGAAGAAGCGGGACCGACGAGCCGAGCCTGAGCGACGATCTCAGTAAGCGATGCGATTCCGCGCCGTTTCGTGGGCGTGTTTCTCGTTCTTAGTACTTTTCTGGCCCAGATGAATATGGGCGGAATGTCAGGGCTATGAGAATGGCTCGGTTAAGCTAGTATGTCTATCTGTTCTAAAGTACGGCTTGCTACGAGGAACCTAACCAGTGAGATGAACTCGATCTTTGGTAGCAGCCTTGCAGGTCGGCGACAACAGGGCGTGGGTCTCGAAGGCTCGCGTCTCTCACGCGATGATCAAGATGCAGTCGGTCGCACGCCGCCGCTCACAGTGAGCGGCGATCTGGTTCAAATGTCTCCGATTCGATATGTGCTTCATGCTAGACCTTTGTTTGTCATCAAGCAAGCTCGACCAAGTGAATGTCTTGAAATGCATTGATTTGTCCCTGTCGACAACTCACTGTCTTTTGCTCGAGTGCTCATCGGGCACGTCGAGGGGTGGTTCAGCGAGTTCCCGATCAACCGAAATCAATCAACGCATCCGACTGCATCTCGAAACTTCACACAGGAAGCTCCGATTCGGTTATCGGGAGGGAAGAAGTCAGTGAACAGCGGATCCTTCATGGACGCGTAATTCAAAATAATTATGGAACTTTCCCGACGTGACCAACGGCTAAGCGACGACGGGTCGCGCATAGTTTGCGTTCAAAGGAGGGGATTCCATTCGAATCGAGGTCTTCTATGAATAGTCTCAGGATCAGACTCGACCTCAGATTTGTCGATTCTGGCGGGCGACTCGTCAGCACTCACGGCTTTTAGAGAGAATAGATTGTTGTTCCTCTTGCTTTCCGTGCTCACTGAGAAGAAGCGAGCGGCTCTGTCTCATAAAGGTCACTATGTTGCTGCCCTCACGAAGCTGCCCCGATGTCAACGCGAATCGTGACAACTCCGACCGGGAATCCTTGCCACAGCAAACAGGGCCGATAAAGACTGGAGCGCGTCTTCTTGTCGATCCTGTGGGGTGTGTTCGTCTGTCCCGTGGGGTCCCGAAAGGTCCAACTCATTGCCCTCCAGTGTCCGATGTTGACTCATTCTTCGGTCATCAATACCAAAGACTCGGAACAGTATAGGAGTATGTACTTTCATCGTCTTGAGAATATCCTTGATTCGTTTTCCTTGAAACCGTGTGTTCTGTATCGCTGATTGACTGACCGACTAGCGAGCTAACCAAAGGATCTACCGGGGCCCAGAATCTCGCTCACAGCTGAGAAGCAGCTGCAGTAACCGACGGCGAATTCCAGAACAGTTTGTAGGATACTTTTTTTGGAGTGCTTAGCGGAGCCGAGCGCTCGCCATATATTTGGCTAGTTGACTAACGGGCAGTCAGGTCGACTAACGGCCGCTCGGGTCCAGCAGTGGGGAACAAGAGGCGCTCTTGCGAGAAAGTTTTTCAAATGATACCGGCGGCAATTCGACTCGACCGGCAGAAGAGCTGGCAAGCGAGCGAGCAAGCAAGTCAGCCAGTGAGAGTCGTTGCAGACGCGGCCCGCGCCAATCGCAACGCTAACCCACAAATTTCTGGGTTAACCGTTCCCCTGCAGCGGACTGACCCGAATCCCGCGGCCGGTTCTGGCTCCGGCAGCCGCTGCAACGAACACACAGACAGCGTAGCAGACACAGATAGACAGCCGTCGAGCCGGCAAGGCGGCAAGCGAAGTCCGACCGAAAGGCGATGCACAACCGAATAACCGGGAAGTGCTGCTTCTGATGCTTGGTCTGTCCGTTTGTTTACTAAAAGAATGGATCAAAGCATCGGCGAAACATCTCCCGCCGCCGCCGAAGATTCTTTAATGGCAGCAGCAGCCGCCCAGATGGACGAATTGCTGGGATCTAGATGCTAATGAGATAATGAACGAAGACGATGAAGAGAAAACGAAGCTATAAGCGGCAGCATTAGCAAGGACCGACCTACTGCAGCAACACTTCCGGGTAGATTCGATCCGTCGTCCAATCTTCGGTACATCTGAAGGTGTTGTCGGTGCAAACTTATCTTCATCCTCGCGAAGCCATCGCGACGATGACAACAACGAAGACACCGCCGTTGCCGCCATCGAGGCGATGCGTCGCCGTTAATGAATCTAGTTGGCGTTAGACCTTGTGATCTGGCGACTCACAGAAACAGTCACAGTATTGTCTCTCTAGTTCGGGATGAAGACCACGTCAAGTAGTAGTTCTTCTTTAGGCGTCCAAGTCCCTGAAAGACTACTGAAGACCCTCCAGAAGATGTCTGAGCCGCCGCCGCCGCAGCCGCTGACCCGTCTTCCTAAGGCTCTATGTTCTCGGGGGCTTACTATTGGACCGACTAATGGCCCTCCTAGAAGTGGTCAGCGGCTGCTAATGTTGCTATTCTCTGGTGCGGGAACGTTGTCGGGGAGAATCTCTTACGCCCTTCTTGCACTACGAGCTTACCACCGGCGGGCGCGAGTATGTGGTGTTTGTCCCTGGTTTTTGGTGGCTTTGAAAATGGCTGAAGAACCCACGCTGGCCCGTTTAATCAACAAATCAAATGAGAGTGCTTGTTGCTTGCTCGTTTGACTGTCCTGACGCTAGATCATACCAGCAAGCATTTTGACCATGTTAATGACAACCGCGAGCCTGCAGCGGTAGGCGGAGGGATTGACAGACTGTTGTCGGCTGGAAGCGCGAGTCACTCTGCGAGAGAGTGTATTTGCGTATGCGAGGAGTGGGCTAATTGTCAGACCACTATTCCGTTCACTCCCTTCGGTGCAAAAAAAGTGTTGCTTGCCCTTTGGCTGTTGACACCCAACTTGCGCCGACTTCCTGCCGAAGTCCGTGGCCATCACCTTGGACTCAATGCCGCTGAAGTCAGCCTCGTTCACTCGATTGGCTTTGACGGTCGGTGCAGCGTATCAGCTTCCATTGAAGCTCCCTGCTCCGGGACACCTTGGAGATAGCGGGGCTCTTCGCTAACTCCTCTCGCGATCAAAGCTCGAGATGCTCCTGTCGTCGACGAGGTTTCTCCTCGAAATTGTCTCGGGTTCGGGAAACCTTATGCGAATATCTGTCTATTCGAAGTTGCTCGCGCCGTCGACTCCGGCAGCGGCGGCGGCAGCTGCCGTATTTGAATAGCGTTTTTCTGGATTGTCAATGCTGCTCGCTTGCTGGCTGACTCGCTGGCACCATGGCCTCGAGATGCTATTTTTGTTTGGTGTCGTTATGCAGAAGTCGTTATTTGGCTTCATTAAATCTCCGGCTAACGAAAAATTTCATCTCCTGTAATTGTTGTCAGCTGTGATACCCACCTAGTAGTCTTAATCAGCAGTGCCGTCGTGGAATAGATAATCATTTTTCCGATTCCGGTGGCGTAGTTCCGCTGAATGTTCTTCTTTTCGTTCGCGTCTACTTGAGCCTAGCGTGAGAAGAGCCTTGAGTCGCTGTCCTCAATACATCGGAAGACTCCAAAGCTTATTTCCATGCCGCGTGGTGGAGCATTTTTGGTTGGTTGGTTGGTTGGTCGGTCGGATGGACGGTCGGTCGCTCTGTAAAACGGTTAGTCGCTTGGTCGCGTGCTTCCGTGTCTACAGAACATGATGGTAAACACGAGGATTTTCGGGCCAGCTAGCTCCCAGTGCTTCAAGCAGCGGACGAGTGGTATCTTCGTTTTCTTATGGAAGTAGATTTGACCTCAGCGCCTCTTGTGGCTATGCGCAGAAATTCACGCACTTTCTCTATCGGTGTCTCGGCGCGTCTTTTGCCGCCGCCGCTGCTGCTGATGGTTGTGCTTTGGCTGCAAATCTAACGGTTCTGGTCGTAGTCGTCGTTGCGCGTCTAGTATGCGGTAGAGGAGAGCTTTCATTCGGCGACTGAAGCGGCAAACGCTTCAGCTGGCGACCCAGTTGAAGACGCTGGTTGAAGAAGCGAAAGTGGGACACATGTGCCCGACGCGCTGCCGAAGACGGATTGTCTGCAGATGGGACTTTCTTCTTTCCAAAGTACCATCTGAAGCCGGCCCGAAGAATCAGCAGCGACGACAAACTAACGGAAAAAAGAGCGAGCGAGCGATCGACCAGGGGAGCGACCAAGATGCTTTCGTGGCACAACTTTCACTTACATAGTACCTGGTTGCCGACAGACAGGGAAAGGTTGAATATATGCACCTTGAGTACTAGAAACCAATCCTATCCGAGGAAGCGAGGAGAGCTCGATATTTGTCGTTTCATATGGCGCCTGGCTACTTTGTAGCGCGTCGTGTCGAAGTCGATCGAGTTGCGAACTGTGCGAGCACTGACAAGCTTCGTGTCCGCGGCCGCTTCGCTAACGGCTCGTGTGATATATGAGTGACAAGCTGACAGATTCCAGATTGCGAATCTCTTCCTCTTCGACAGTAATCTCGAAAAATGCGCCCTTCTAATACACCAAGTCGAACATCAACAACTACATCGACAGTATTTCCCTGATAGAATCTCTGAATGTGGTTCTAAGCTACGCTTTTTCATGCTCATGATGATGACGTCAGTTTACGAAAACGAAACTAAACAAAACAGGAAGTGCCTTGGATAGCTAATGGTGGTGTTGGTGGTCATGTTGCGACTGCTGCTGCGCACCGCGTTAACATCTCGACCAAACCAAGGTCTACCCCCTTCTCCATGGCTCTTGCGTTCTCTGACGAAATGGTTCCATGTCGTGAACTGGTGACGTTTGCGCAGATTCTCGCACTCTCTGATTTATAGCTGTAGGAAATGTTCAGAGAACGCATGCGCTGCCTCCACAAGGGCCGACAACCTCCGGATTGAGTCACGACCTCAGTGAGGGTCCATGACCTTCACTTCCGCTGTTCGTACGAGTTACACTTTGACTCATACCGACCGGAGTGCAGTTTGATTGGACCGCCGTCCGTGACACCCCGCACTCATCCGCCTCGAACCTCGAAAGACCCCACTGGCCCTTAGCCCTTTCTCCCGCGGAGGAAGCTGAAGATCTTTTTCTCGTCTATCACGAAATAAGCTGACTGTGTTTATTACCATTTGAGATATGGGACGTTTTGTCTGGGCTGATGGTGAGAAAAAGACCAACAACGCTGAGACCCAGAAAACTTTCTACTGAAGGGACCGACTCAATTAATATCTCGCGAGAGAAATGAATCACATGTCAAAGTTTGGTTAAACGAAAACGGGGAGAAGTCATGTAAAGGAAGGCGAGAACTTATTCTGGTAATGCCGGTCAATTATACCGTGGGCAGGCCGTCCTCGCCGTACTTATCTCCGATGTATCGCCGCTCAATTAGGAACGTTGCCCGAATGTAATCGAAAGTGAAGTTTCCGCATGCGATTTGAGATCTTTAGTTCCTGTAGTGCACTGCTCCTACGTTATCCATCATCCGGGTGAACAACCTCCTTAGTCCTCTCGTTCTCCTGGGAGACTGGATTCCATGTACAATACAACTGGACAAAGAGAATGTTCTACAATATCGATAACGTAGAGGAATCTGGGAGCTGGAAGATCGATTTCCTAGAAAACTGGGAGGAGGAAGGATGAAAATGGAAGCAAAAGTCGTACGAAACTCTTCAATCGCTCCGCGAGGCAACTCGAGTCGATCTGCGTGTTCTCAGGAGTTCGTCGTTTCTCTACTTTGGGAGATCGGCGAACCGTTATTCGGGATCCTGTTCCGAAATGTTGAGCGTCCATCAACACAAACTCGGTCTCGGAGCGGTTTCTGGATGAGAAAAAAAAACTCTCAAGCGGCCGTCACTCACCCACTATCATCTCGCGGGTCAATGACTTCAGGTCTGAGGCTGAACTCGAAGATCTGATCTGGTTTAGCGAACAAAACTAGTCATAAAAACAATTATTCCCGCGTTGGAATTGTTTATGAGATGATCCTGGCCTGCTAGTGGACGGTTGAAGGGAAACATTTCTTCAAACATTGAGCGCATCAAGAAACAAGAGCTACCAGAAGCCGTCAAAAGTTTCCTTCGACGTTCCAAGTCTCGTGGTTCGTCGTCTGACTTTCGGCCTGAATCTCTACCAAGGTTCTCTCGACATCCATGCTATTTTGTATCTAGTTTGTTGGGTATCGATCCCTTCGCTGGCCTCAAGGGTGACGGCCTGAACATTCTTGTTCTCCTAAACATCAAGCTCACAGCAATGCAGTTAAAAGTATCGATGACCACTGGTTTCATCAGAGTTCGGCTCGTCATTGTATACACAAATCATTCATCGGTTGCATCTGAGGTTGTCGACCTTTGTCCGTCGACCTCATCCTACATTGCGCAGGAACCGAATGGACTGCCGGCTATCAAGGATATTTGAGAATGTTCTCCTGAGCTCGGTTCATGAGTTTTTTTTCAAGATAAAATTGTTGCCTGATGCACAAAACATTTATCGATGCTCTTTCACGGTTGTGTTGCTCACAAGAGTGGAAATAGTTCCTGGTTGGTTTGCTTACTTGCGCTCGCCTGCCCGCTTGCACGTTACGGAGTGAGTGGCGTATGGGGTGAATGACCTCTATTGAGCAGTGTGCTCTCTGCTACCTGGCGAACGGAGTTCGGCCACCGACCTCACTCGTCGTGCCCGTGACGATAGCCGGACGTAGGTACGCAAACGACAGTTGACTGTGCACGTGGGTGGCACTCGATTTGGTGCCTCTTACAAATTCGTTGTTTCCTGCAGTGAGTTACGCCTGAAGAGTCTGGAAAACCCTTCTATAGAGTCGAGGATTTCTTCAAGGCTCACGGCGCGAAGCTTGAATTCAGGTTGATGAGTTTAAGGACTTGTGAGGTGTCAGAGAGGATTTTGAACGACTGTCGTGAGTATCCTTTCACCACCGGCGTTCCACTGCAGAACTTCGTAGCAAATGCTCATCATCTTCAGAGCTTCGAATGCTGGGTTTCATTCGTTGAGTCACGATAACGATAAGGAGGGAATGCTGAACGGATTCCGCTTACCCCAAGTACCAACTTATTCTGCCGAAGCGAGATATTTGAGGCAGATTGTTGGGAGCCACTTCCTCTCTTGTCTTCGAAGAACATCTGATAGAGTTTCTGGAAGTGCCATCAAGTGGAGAATCTGGACAGCCGAAATCGGGAGAATGATGAGCACTGCGGAAATAAACCAACCATTGTCGTGACAATTCGGCGCAAAGTCATCTCCTCGCATCGATCGTGAAATAAGCCGAGAATTCGGATACTGTCATTGTGTTCCGGAAGACCGAAGGGTTTTTTTAGCTTATATTTTTTTTGGTATGGGACCACGACAACTTGAACTTTTCATTGACATGGGAATAATCTTTTCATTCTTCATTGCAGGTGACGCGTTCCCAAACCCAACCGTGTGTTCTTCGCATCCCGACTCACGACAACGGAAATTGGTACAGCTCGAGAATTGAGCACTCATTTCGTTTCGTCCTTCTTCTTTGTATGAATATGAATATGTCCCTCTACCACGCTTAAACGATGCAACTGATCCTAACATGAACTTCTTAACTACATCCACAGCCGGACACAATTCGATTCGACTTCGCTTTGAATGAAAATGTCACCGATATTCATCGATTCGCGGAACCCTCGTCTCAATTGCTCCAAAAGTCCCAGTCCGTTTCGGGCGGAATCTGCCTTCCTAGCTTCATAACGTGCTCGCATCTAGGATTTTTCAACTTCTCGAAGAGGAATTTGTTATCCGTTGCTAGCTCAGAGCAGTTTTGTTTGAGTTACTGCTGCTGATCCCACTGTTATCCAAAGCCTTAAGACTACAGAGTCCTGAACTTGCGACTTTTTACGATTCTGCGTCCGTTACGTCACGTCACATCAGTTAACCAGCACACATATAAACGAACAATCCCAGTTGAACCCTGAAACTTGGGTAGAACTTTTACCCCTGCACAGAAGGAGACGACTCCGATTGGAAAGAAACAATCAATCAATCAATCGATCGATCAATCAATCAATCAGTCAGTCAGCAAGAATACGAATTTGACGCGCCCACAGTCAACTAACTCCCATCGAGACATCGGCGAGAACACTCGACTCTGACCCGCTCGAAAATGCCTTTCATCGACGACGATCTTCTCTGGTGTCAGGAACAAGGCAAGACCATGACCGAGCTGACAAACCTCTCGTGCTTGGACACAACGATCACATTGGTATCACCTCAACCGACACCGGTCGAAGGCACCCTCACAGAACTAAGCCACACGGATCTAACCGGACTCGCGCCGGCCCCCGAAGCTGAGGAATCTGAGGATCTTCTGAGATCTCTGAACGATTCACATCTCGACAACATTGAGTCGATTTTCGCCGATCTTGAACCACAAGGCAAGAATCTCGAGAATCTTACCATACTTGGAGATTTACCGCCTCGTCGGAGGAAACGGAGGAAAAGTGCGGACAGCACGTCACATTTGACGCCAACGATCGCGCCACTGCACGCCGAGGATTCTTTTCAAAATGTAAGACCCGAATTCACGATACGAACACCGGATTCAATCACCTCCAGCAATTTTTGCTCGTACAGGATTTGTTCACATATGTAGGACGGCCCCCCTCGGATCGTTTAGATGTCTTACTCACTCACTACTTGCTCTTCAAGGTGCAAGTGAAAGTGGAACCTGGTGATTTGGATGGACTCGACGTTTACATCAAACAGGAGCCGAACAACAAGACTACAGCCGACAACGGGGACCTCAGCGATATACGTGAGTACTTTCTAAGAATCCAAGTTCGCAATAGAAAACGAGGTCGTTCATCTCGGATGTCCATGTAGCACCGCGGAACAACTCTTCCACAGCCGACGGCAGATTGCTCTGCGAATAGAAGTATTACTTCTATCGTTAATCCGAACTTCCCTTGAAAGATGCATCCTAGGAAGCGTTTCCCCCGATCATGATATGAAGATGAATTGAAGATACGGAATTACTTCTTTCCATCTCGAGTTGTCTCAAAATACCGTCAGCGATTTGACAAATACGCTCCAAATGAGTCATTATTTTGACACAAACTGTTGTGAACGGATCTAAACAAGACTCGAGAGTGCCTTTGGGCTACCTGATCTCCAATCTGATTACGTTATCGCTAGAATGTTTAAAAAAATCATTTGCGAGAGCGAAACACGTGACAGAGGTCGCGTTCCATTGAGGACACGATTACATCTCAACACAGACGATACCAAAGAAAATTACGTCGTTTACGAAAGATGATTCGGCATTGCTCGATGAGGTCTGTGACGCGAATTTCTGTGGATTCTTCTCCTCTGGCGATTCCGCAACAGCTGATGTAACATTTCGTCATGCGATGATCAGATCGCCATTTCTAGCTTCTGCTGTTTTTTAATTCAATATGACATTTCCTTTTTGCCCACGTCGATTGAAATTGGGTCAGCGTTGACGCTTCTACGGAGCTATGGACATCGATCTCGTATCGGACAAGACACCCGTTCTAAAGGAATCCCGTTCGAAAAAAATTCTTTCGGCAAGAAGTGCGCCGCAACCACCGCCAAGAGCGCCGTTCCAAGCGGGCGTATCGTCAAAGAGATACGCAATTGAAGACAGTCTTCTCGAGTGCATTCGTCGTGTCAAGAGTTTTATTTATTTATTTCATAAATTTTTCATAGTCAGACCTCTCTGTCTCTCTCAAAGTATTTAAATAACAAAGACTATTGTTGGGAATAAGTCCTCCTCGTCGGGATCCATTGATGTTAGAGTCGAAATTTGGTTGATGGCAGGCTATTCGATGAATCGATCGAACGAGGTTAAGACAACTCCGGTTCTCCTTCCATGAACATGTTTATGTACATACACTGGCCGACTCGCTCCTAACGAAATTTTACCAAAAATTAATCGCTTGAACGATCGTTATTGCGTCGCGTTCTTCCAGGCTTCGACCCACTTGCAGATTTTCTCCAGATTGTCCTCAAGTTGTTCGGGGGTGTCGCTGATGAGTTCGTGCACAAGTTCTTCATCGTAAGACGATCGAGCTTCATCGAGCAAACTCTGAAAAATCTCACATTGGACGTTGTCTTCGAGTTTCTTCCCTTCGTATCCGCGGCTTGCCAGTCGGTCGTAGAGCAATTTGGTGTTCGTGCGCAAAACGAACACAGCGTCGAACCAACGTTTCGGGAAGAATTCACAACCATGGTAATCGACCATTTTGCCGCCTATTTCGTCGTTCATTTTGTCTTCAATTTCGTCCATAAGCTTCTCTTCGTCAAGAACATGGCATTTATATTGGTCGTCGAACGACTCGAAACAGTTGTTCTGCTTGGCAACCTCTCCGACGTTGATCCATTCGAGACACATGGTTCGCTGTTCCAGCTCCGAACACAAGGTAGACTTTCCAGTTCCGGGGGTGCCCGTCACGAGGATGTTCGGAATCTTCCGACGGATCATTTCGGTGACGTTGATGAAGCAGCGTCGAACGCTCGAAACCACAAAACAACACTGCTCTGAAAATGCTTGAATTTGACGAATTCGATCGAGTTCACGTAGAACGTGCCGCCACGTGGGTCTCGTAGATCTGGGTGCTTACGGCAAGTGTTCGATTCCGCCATATTTGTTTGGGAGGAGCAGGCCGCCTGTTTTCGCTCTCTCTTTTTCCGGTGCGACAGCGCCATCGGTGTGTGTTTCCACAACTAAGACTTGTGGTGAATCTTTGGTTTGCTTTTTGCGCCACAAATGGCGCCACCGGTATCTAATAGTAAACCTCCGTAGGATTGAACGGAACACATGCAGCGGGCCCTGGCCGTGAAAGGGGTAGATGGAAGTGGATCGAGGCGCCGACTCAATTCATCAAGGAATAACTTTGAAAACGAAAACAGGAGGAACGCTTTCGGAAAATTCGAGATTCAGTTTTTTCTTCGACACCCGAGGCAATTCACGGTCATCAGTGGAGCGGTTCTGAAAAAGGGTTTCGGAGACATGGGTTTGTACCTGGAGAATGGAAGCCTCCTTCACTTCCTGTTCCTATGAAAAGAATGGAGTGTAGATACCGAATGATCTCCCACCAGTGTCGAGGAATGCTTTGCTCTTTCCAGATTCGTGGGTTGTTCCCGCTTTTCCCACTATTGACGTACGAGCCGAGTGTGACGAACCGATAGACACATTGTGGCTGTTTTGTTCTCGTATATCACGAGCGTTCTGCCGAACGACGACAAAACTATCTCCTAGTTACGCGGTAGGCGGGTTATTCAGCTCGTCCTTAGGTGGCCGCTGGTTGAATCCGTCGACGTGACTGTCCTCTACGACAAAGTACAAGATAGAGTGGAAGAAAACAGCCTGACCATCAAGTTGGTTTTGTCTAGACATGCAGACCTAGGCCAGTTTGTCTACTGCTGCTGTCGCTTCTTCTTCTTCTTCCTTGTTCAAGGCCATGTTGTGGCTTGAGACTCATGCGACACCAGCAGCACTCGTGGTTGCAACAGCAGCAGCAAAGAGCTTGTGGCAGCCGCAGCGGCCAATTGCAAACAGTGTGAAAAGCAAGTCATTTCCCCGTTTGCCCCAACTCGTATCAGGTGCTCAAGTATTCAACAACAGCTACTCGATCCAGCGTCAACGACCGAGAGGTTGACAACAATTCGCTTGGAAACATGAGATGTTTTCGTGCTCCATTTTTTCTGATTCGATTTCCCTATTCACGCGAGGTCAAAGAGAGTTCAGAGCTCTTCGAGCGAAACCACGAGTTCTGTACTCGGAGAAGCTTCCAACAAAACCCAAGGGATCAATAGTAGCTCCGAAAGTGAACTACGCCGAGCTCGAGTCTCGCTTTTGGATTGATATCAGCTCCCGGTCATGCCCTCGCCAACCTGGTGCGATAGAGTCGCATGAGATGAATGGTTGACACAATACGAATTCGTTTGTGGGTTTTTCTCGCTTTGGAAAGTTTTCAAAATTCGCGAGCCTTGCCGCGCTAAACGGTGCATTGGGAGTGTGAGCTGATCGCATCGCCAGATGAATCACCACTGGATGAAACAATGATTTTCCTCGGTTTCCGAATGAGCTGAGTCGACATCACGAGATGTAAACATATTCTTGTTTTAGTGCCAATTGACCCGAGCGTCGGAACATTAATGTCCGCAAGCAACTTTCTTGCCCTTATTGTCAAGGCCGTCACACTTATACGGTGCATGGCTTCTTTTTATTAGCATAGCCGTCGTATGAGAGGGTAAAAATGCACTATGGTCACTTCGTCACGGCGAAGAAGGAATCGAGGAACAATGTTTCAAACGTCTCTCGATTCCCTCTCGCCGCGATGACGAAAAGTGAAGGACCAGTTTCGTGAGAGAGATGTATCGCGCGAGGCACATGCACTACCTCGCTAACATCATGATTCATGAACTTAGAAATCGTCCGAAAATCTCTGATCAACAACAAGATATGAGAAAGCTTCTGGTTTTGTGTTCGCTGTTCGCGCGTCCACTGCAGTGTCATGATCATATCTGGAGTCTGACAGCCCGTCTGTACCTTTGAGCCGTATCCAAGAGTCGTTTCATAGATTGCCTGCCAAACTTGCGTGAGACCCTCCGATTGCAACGAGGAACTTCAGGACACATCGTTTCCAGAACTGGAAAATTCCCGATTGGGAAAAGGGGGCATCGCGGAAATCCTCGAATTGAGGCAGAGATCAAGGGTTGTGGCTTTGTTGTCCGCGACAGTGCATGAAGCTAATCCGAAATGTTGGCTGGGCGTTTCTAAATCCGAGATGATGTTCAATTATGAAGAGTGTTTAGATCGGATGGAGTTGCCGGCAGCCGGTGTACTGAATGATCCGTTCGAGAAGCGAAATGTTGTAGTTATAGGGTTGTCGGAACCAGAAGCGGCAGCGGCCATCCATGATCGCCTCTCGAGAGACCGACCACCATCTGGTCACATGAATGTCTCAATCTTCACTCGTGTTCAAGAATAGCTGAGCTGCTGTAAGCAAGCCAGCCAGCAGCAGCTAGTTCCTATTGAGAAGGAGTTAGCGAAGAATTGTGGTTGGTTTGCATGCCTGTCGCCGAGCCACAATGCTTCCGATTTCCCATGCTTTCTCTGAACATCTCGTTTCGCTCACTCGACTACTGTTTCTCGCTCCCTCGCTTGCTCGTTCGTTCGTTCGTTCGTTCTTTCATTCGTTCGCTCGCTCGCTCGTTCGATCCCGGAGATACATCACTCGAGATTTCTCCTCCCGATCTATGAAAGTGACCAGTGATGTAATCAGCTCTCGAAGTTCAGTTTGTTTTAGAAATTCCGAAGTTCTTTTCGCTAGAGCCGACGCGATCAGGTTCAGATCGCGAATCTCCCGCAGCTACCGAGTGGCCGAGGATTCGATGCATCGTCTCGCATGAGACAATTGTTCTCAGAGCGAGAGCGAAAGCGAGCGAAAGGTTATTTGGCTATTTTCGCTTGATGTACTTTTCGATAGCCAGACGTCTCGTGTGGGGGCGTTGAGGCCGCTGGCCGAAGGATCGTTTTCAAGGTCAAATGATCATCTGCTATTCTGTCGTGCGCTCTGCATCGGAGGGTTCAGCGGGCTTCTGTCCAAATGCCTTTGACTTCTGTTTGGCTGAACTCGCCGCTTTCGTTGTTGCTGTGTTTCTCTTTCTAAACTCGCTCGTTCGCCTCCGACCGGAGAAATGGTCAATGACTCGTTGTCCTTGAATACGTTCTCTTTAATCAGTGCTGGCCAGTCCGTCCGGGATGATTACAACACTTTTGTCTTGTTTTCTTGGTCCAGCAACCTTTCTTCTGTGGTTTATTGTGACCGGCCGCTGTAATCGGGGATTCGCAGCTCGTTTCGCCTCTGCGCAACAGACACTTGCCTTCGACAACGAGCGCGAGATTTTCACGGAGAGCGCCTCAAAACTTTGAACTGACCAGGATTTCTTGAGAGAACTTCTCGCTACCGAAATCAAAGGTTGGAGGTGTCAGTTCGTGCGATCAGCGGGGATTTTCCGACGACGAACACCGTCACGGAGGATCCTCTTCGTACTTCGTAACAATGTATCGTCTCGAGGAGCACCGCTGCATGCATATTCAACACTTATTTCACTTCTGTATAATTTGTGAGGCTGAAGATGATGAAGCCGAGCCGGTCTCTCGTTGAAGGTCGGACTAGGAGGAAGTTCAAGGTCGGGCGATAGGGATGGAAGTCTCATCGTTGGGATGGTAGTTAGTCAGTCAGTCAGTCAGTCACTCGGTCGCTGGGTCGGTGCACGGGTGGGAGGACAACAGAAGGGAAAGTCTGCCCGAGGATTTTTAGCCTAAACCAAGCAGAGAGAAGAAAAAAAGTTGAAGTGAAGGGCGTGGTCAGCCAACTGCGCGCGTGAGTCCGCTCTGCTCCATGGATCGGGTATTCTTGTGCATTTGTCACGCTTCTGCTGGACAAACTACAGTCGTGTGTTCTAGCTCATGGTGTAGCTGAACACCGGCTCTAGAATCTCGAGCGGTGATCGTTTCCAACTAAGATTATCAGTCTAGCACGCTGAGGGAAAAGGGTAGTGACCAGACGGACCTCAGACTTTGAGTGGCCAACATGATGATGCCCAACACGGGTTGGGTGGGACAGTCGAGACAACGACGACGACGATGAACGCAGACATTGATCATAACGGCATGTGCGCCACATGAATGAATAACTGACTGACTCTTGACCGAAGAGACAGAAGGCCTCTTGTCCCATGGTACGACGGTGTGGCGGCTGCCGCCTCGAAAGGGTGCGATGTCCGCCTCTTCCCGAAACACGTCTCGGATCCATATTTTCCCTTCCACGAGCGTTCACTTCCTAGATTGACTTTCTTTTTTTCTCCTCTCGAATATCGAGGTCATCATGAAAATGAGATTTCTTCCGCTTTTCATTTGATTGTTGCTCAATCCGCCGTTTCGTTGTTACCGTGTGGTCTGCGTTCAGGCCTTTGTCTCGTCAGTGAGTCTTGTCTGCCGCGGCCCGGACACGCCGCCGTGCATCTTTCGTGCATCAGCACTGCCGTCAATGCCCTGATGTCAAACGCTCTCGTCTCGCGTACGGGTCATTGTCTCGTGCTGGGAGTCGAGTCAAGGCTGATTCTTTGACGAAGCTCTATTGTATGAAGAGTTTCAACATCCCGTGCATCTCTCGCTGTCTCAACTAATTATAGCCGCTCTCATCAGGACGGACATTGAGCCGAAACGTTCTGATGTTCGAGCATACTCGTTGAATCGATTTCGCAATCCGTGGAATTGAGTTGGTTTCACGGTTGCTTGTGACGTCGCCGATTCCTTTTTCGCTCGATTCGTGAACAGGACAACTACGCGTGCTGGAAGTTTCGCTGGAACTGCGCTCGTGGAAAAGTTAAAGGGTCGGTCGTCTCCGCCGCTGAATGATATTCTTGGTTAACGAGACAGCAGACCAAAGGAAAGTAAAGGGGAGCACGCTTGGTTAGTTCGACAGCGTTCCCCCTTTCTAGCGCTCTCGCGGGGGCCCTGACTCGTCCGAGCCGACCGAGGGGTACCGATCGGGGAACGAACAGAAGGCAACCCTTACATAACCCATCTAAATTTCCTCCTGGAAGACCAACTGGCGTACCGACGACTGAATCGCCGCTCGGTTGGTTGGTTGGTTGGCAGCCAGCAGGCCGAATGTCCATGTAATTGACGATAGCAACATCTTTGGCGACACCGTGCAGCAGGATATCCGTCTAGATGGAAGACAGCAGATCGCTGAATCCCTCGGTTCATCTTGCAGAGATTCCAATTCAGAGTCTGTTTCCCCGGAATGACTCTTCTGCTCCCGCTGCTCGATGCTTGCGCTCGCTACGCTCGGCAAGGGAGTTTCATTTTTTCCGAGGCGCTGCAGCGAGAGGTGTCGAGTTCGCTGTAGATCTTCAACTTTCTCTGCTGTAAACATCCCCACCCCCGCCGGTCGGTCGGTCGGTCGGTTGGCTTTCATTTTTACTTGCGAGAGAAAGCGCGAAATTTTTAAATAAATCTCCCCCATGCTCTGTAATTCGTCCGTTCGCTCGGTCCCTGTATGGCTGACAGGCCCGCCGCTTGGTCGGTCGGTCGGTCGGTCTGTCTCTCAGTCGGTCGGTCGGCCGGCAGGCACGCGACTTATGTTCAACATCGGCTAGTGCACCGGATTCCCAAGCATCGAGCGCATTGTGTGCCTCGTATCCGGACTGCGAGCCTCGTTTGAAGCCTCGGTCGGTCGGTCGGTCGGTCGGTTGGTTGGACCAGAGGAGAGTAGTCCAGGTGACATGCTGACCTCGAAACTCCGCTGCTGACCCCTCGATGTCTAACGGAGCCTAGACCAGAGGCCTCGACTCTCAAATGCGCAACGATGCAAAAAGCCCTGTCTTGAAACACTCGCACTCGGTCACCGGACCGGATTCGAAGCGGATATCTCTGGACGAAGCGAGTCTTCACGCAAAGTCTTCTTCATCATCTTCTGCCGCGGCGGCTTCTGCCACGGTAATCCTCCTCCAGCTGTTCTCTCTTTCGTCTTCATCTTGGCTGTCGCCTCCCCCGACATCTCGGCCAATCCGGCAAGGCTATCTATCATAACTAAGAATTTATGCCAACACGCGAACTTCGGAATCCTCTATTTATGCCCAATATTTGTGGCCGGTGTTGAATCAAACAGTGACGGCGTTCCTACAAACACACGTTCGCACATCATATCACAAACCAGATGACTTCATCGAGACGAATCGCAGAATAGGATATGTTTGTAGGGCTTAAGAAACCGCTGGCGCCACTGCTGAGAGTCTGGAATTAATATACTAAGCAGCGGTCACAGGCGTGATCTGTGACAAAATCATCCATCCGTCCGCGTGAACTCCTTCCTTCCGGCTGGCAAGCGGTCACTCAGTCGCTCGCTTGTTCGTCAGACGTAGCGGTTTGAGGTTTTTGGATTCAACGAAAGCTCGGCGTAACATCGAGGAAGCTCCGGAGTTTGCTTGCGGTGAGCTTTTGGCTCAACGAGATTCGGGATTAGACCGAGCGCCGACATTCTAAGCACGCGGTATCTGTCTATGGTCGACTCGATCGCGGTCGACCGTCGGTCGGTCGCTCGCTCGACGGAAATCGATCGAAGGAGCGATGGTCTGCCCGAAAGTCACTCCGTGGATGCATTCGCCGTGCACTCTTGTTTTGACTCGAAAGGAATGTTCCGCCGGACGGATGCATGGCTACACTCGCGCCGACTCGTTTGCTTAAACCCCTCCAACCCTTCCGTTGACCCCTGTCCTTCCCGTTACTCGAACACTGACGATGATCAGCGTCGTCGTCGTAGTCAGCTAAGAGGACGATGACCGCTTCCGGTGTTTCCGGTGACCGGAGGCGGAACCTGTTGCTCGGTTCCTCCGACTTCGAGTTCCGTTTTTCGATCATCAATCGCTCTTTGAGGAATCACCTCCGCTCGATTCGCTCATAGCCGAATACCGGGACCAGGCTCGGCTGCCTTCCTGCAAAATGAAAGTTGGACAACAGGCTTTTTCTCAACTGTCGGATGGACATGCAACAATTTTTGCTTTTTGAACCGCTCGGGGGTCGCGGGAGCATTGTGGCCAGTGAGACTAGTTTCTCTCTTCACTTCTCTTCGTTTGATGACGAGTCCGCTCCGGATTGCAACGGTTATCCAAATCGGAAAGAAAGAAAGATGCCGTCGCGAGATTTCACTCAACTCGATGTTCTCAAGAAGATGCCGTAATGGTTTCAGTCTCTTCTCATCTCTGGGAATGGCTCAACGACGAACGGATATCTGTGGAACGTGATGAAATCCGAATTTCGGAGACGTGGATTCTATTTGGTTGTGAAAGCTAGGTTTGGAGAAGCCTTCTGTCTCGGACGAGAGAAATCCGATGTCCGTTCCTCGGAAGCGGTCATAAAAAAACCTCAGGTGTTTCCGACAACTTCGAGAGACTTCGGGGCTTGAAGCGGAGCGATGTTCGATGAGGTGTCAGACCCTTGGTCAGTGAGGGGTGATCTCTTCGATATTTAACGGGACCGCCGGATGCGCGAGAGAGAACTTCCGATTCGAATCGTAACGGCACACTCTGGCTAACCTCTGACCAGTTCAACGAACTCGCAAACCTTGTACACGAGAACCTCACGAATTCCGGAGCTGACCATGTAGATGTGTTCGAATCGATTGGAATACGAGTCTCGATCATTGCTGGTCATCGGTGGATTCCCACGTCGCGTCGGTCGTTCGATATCGTCGCAACGTCCGACATTGAATGATTTGTGTAAAAACTGGATTTCCGCGAGCCGATTCATGGTGTTACGACGCGCGGTCCGGTGTCCTGAAGGTCGCGGAAGAGGAAATATCGAACCGGTCATTCTTCTTCAGACCGCCATTCGCGATCGAGCCAGCCAGATCTGATTATCGGAGGTCATTGTGAGATCACACCCTAAGTCCCATTCTCACTTCAACAAAACAACTTGCTCAAGGCCCGTAAGAAACCTTGAAGTTATTTCAACATCGGGTGATGGTGGAGCGCCTCGGGTATCGCTGATCTTCGCTTTGCTTCTTGAAGCTATTCTGTGATTGGCGATCGAGGACATGAGGCGATCGGTTCACCCTGCTCGGAGAGCGAAGTTATGAGTTGTCACCTTCAGAAGTGACCTCGGCACTAGATGCATGTTTCGAAAGGTTTCGAATTTCGATTGTGTGTTCATTTCGAGAGTACATTAATAACGTGCGATGACCTCGACTCGGTTCCGCGGCTCGCCGGCGCGGCGTCGGTCTGCCTGTCTTGTCCTAACGAGAGAGTTTAGCGTCCAGCGGAACTAAAACGACGACTGTGATTACTGCCGGTTTCCGATTCGCGGCAGCTTCCGAACTTCTCTCGAACTGACGCATCCGTCCATGGTCTCGAAGAAGTCATCTCGATCCTCTGATACCGTGCTCGGATTCCTGTCAGCTCCGGGATGCCATGGAACTACTGCACGACTCTCCGTAAAGTTGCTAGGAAACCAAACAACCGTAGCGTCTCAGTCACTCGTTTGTCGTCACCTGGAAGAGGCTTTCCACTGGAGACCTTGCGGTTCCGTCGAGCGCGTTTTTGGGTTTGACCCGTCTTCACGGAAAACAATCGAAACTGTTCCTCGAGAGCGTTAGTTTCGTCCTCTGTTCAATTTTGTTCCGAGTCGCGGCACATGATTCGATGATGAACATCTTGATACGTTTGAGACAGCTTTTGGGACCGTTTTAGAAATTTCCTCTCAGAGGACGGTTGGTCATGATTTCTTGAAACAGATCTCCGAGAACCGTTCGACAAAACTCGAACTCGTCGTTTTGTTTTTGTGTCGCATTGTTCTAAAAATATCCGCGGGAATTTTGAGCGGCAAAATTCGGCTTGCTCTCTTCGCAAGGCGCAAAAAAAGCATTCGTTCATTTGTAAAGGAAATTCGTCGAAGCTCTCAAGGTGTTTCCTAGTAACCCAATACAGCCAGTAGTGCTCGTAGCAAAGGGTTAGATAGGCCTGATGGTCCGCAAACGAGGTGACAATGTTTTTGTGAATCGACTCGATTCGATTTTCAGCCCTCAGAAAAAATACGAGGGAGAATTCGTGTTTGAATCGAGTCGAAACACCACTCGAAATTCGCAATCCCGCCCAAGGTTGCGGCTTGTTCTCGGAACTTGTACTTGTACTTAGCCGCGGAAATCGAGCTTTTGGACTCAAAAACTACACTTCTTGATTTTTGTCGCCTTTTTTTGCGACTCTGATGCAAGCCGAGCTTGAGTTACATAAGGGTTGTGTAACCGGGAGAAGCAAGAAGTTCCCAAAGTGGCAATCGATCGAAACACTCGCCAGACTCCTGGCTCCTCTTCCTGGCTCCAAGGCCAGAAAGCCGCTGAGTAGAAGTAGTTCCTCTCTGGTCTCTCCGGTAATGTTCATCAGCCTCTGCCCCAACCACCGAATCCAAGGACATCGTGTCAAGCCTTCCGACTGGAGCAAAAGATGCCTTGGGTAGATGTTTGACATTCGGAACATGAGAAAAACAATCGAATCCTGAATCACAGGACCAGAGGTCAGAACTTCTTGAAGATTTTTCATCGAAATCTTGACCGAAGTTCTCCTCTTCCATCTGGAGACAATCCGTCCCATTGTGCGAAACTTGTTTCCTGCCACGATATCCTTGCCCTGATGGCAAATCGAGGTCGTCGATCATTTTTCCGAATGAAACAGAATAGGCCAGAAAGGTCGACGGAGTCAAGGACATCTATTTCCGGTAGCGAGCCTACCGAGCCGGCCGGGCCCGGAAGAAACACGTTGGACCAGCGGAAGGGTCTTGAACTGAATTGGACAACGGAACGGTGCTCCTCACAGCTTTGCGTTGGACTTTCCAAGAATCAGGTGAAGCGAATGTAGCGAAGCTCCTTTCGTAAGCGATGGATTTCTCCTGTTCCGTCGTTCGAGTTGATTTTGCGGACGAGTAGGAGGAGGAGGAGGAAAGTCCGGCGCGGGTAGGAGTCGACCGATGCTCTCGACGTTGTACTATGTTGTTGCCAAGTTATAGCGGCAGCTCCGGAACAGCGTTTACAACATGAGTTCTTCTTGTGACGATCTCGCTCAAAGAACCCCAATAACCTTGAATACACGCGCCGATCTCTCCGCTAGTCTTGCCCAGCCCGTGTCGTTGTACCCGTTCAGTGACCCCCTCCCAAGCCCCTGTGGCCATGACCTGATCCTTCCCTTCGCCACGGGGAGAGGACTTTACGTCTACGGCTGCTTCGTAGCGAGTGGCGTGGAGTACGCCACGGATTCCAGGAGAACGTCGGGTAGCTCGAGTGTCCCGAGGCAATTCGAATCCAGAGATCGAATCTCCGCTTGGTTTTCGATTTCCACTCGGAAAACACGGTTTCCGGAACGAGAGAGCTCCGCCGCTCGATCCGCCACACCCTGCGGAAGACGTCTAGCCGTCAACAGGAAGTACTGAGAGAGGGAACTCCGACTTGCGCAGGACACGTATCCTGTCTGGGCGGCCTTGGCTCCAAGGACGACCGTCGGGGCAAGCGACCCCCTCCCTCTCTGTATAACATTTCCCCTCGATGGGATCTTCTGCTCCAAGCTCAGTTCTCCTAAGTCTATTTTTATTCGTTCGACTGTTTCGTGTGCATTTAGCCACGTCGACCGATTTCATTACAATAACTCCTTCCTCTCTACAACAGAAGGCGAACTGTCTGTTGATTTCTGCGAGCGAGCATCTTCCCCCTGGAGCTGGATTGAATGCGCTTGTATGATGAAACTCGATATAGAATCATCTAATTCCTCTGATTTCAACAGAGTGCTTTTCAAGAGAAACTGAGAGTTTTCGAAGCGAAAAAAACACTGGAAAGTTCTTCGTGTTCGTGGCCTAGGCCGTTCACGGCCTCGAGCTCTGACAGGCTCGTTGCGATCAGATTGATCCCCGGCCGCAGGGTCCACTTCGAGAATGAAATACGGCACGACTTGCCTCAACTCGGGCTCTTCATGATCTGCGCAGCCAGAGCATAAAGCTTCACTTTGTCGGTCTGTCGGTCTTTCGGTCGGCATATCCCGAGACGCGTCCGTCTGTTTTTCTGTCGCCTCAGAGAAGTGCCCGGGGAAAGTATATAGTGATAGATACAACATAGCCTTGGCAAGAAGAATAGACTCAGGAAATCTCGCACTAAGGAGGGAGGCAGGCAGACGGCCGGCCGGCCGGCGGTCAAGTAGGCTTTCTATCTTTCTTTGGTGTTACGATAAGTAAAGAGGAGGGGGCCTGGCTAAGTGTCAGCTGGTCGCCGGCGGGCCCGTTCGCTAGGCCATCGTGCTGTACGGAGATAAATGAAGCACGATGAGTAGAGGAAACGCGTCTCGAGGTCTGCCGTGAGCCTGACCGATAGCAGGCGGTGGCGGCGGCGGCGGCAGCAGCAGCAGCAGCCTTGCTAGCAATTTCTGCGTCTTCGAGTCGGCTCGGGCTATTCGAGCTGTTTGTGTTGCTGCCGCTAACAGTGGTGTCGGCAACGGCACTATCATCATCACGATGGGCATCATCGGTACTCGCCTGCACCACCGTCACCGACTGAGCAAGCGTCCTCGCGAAGGCCGAGCGAACGAGTGTCTGTGGCAGCCTTGCTTAATTGCGGAGATGCGCTTGCATGGTTCCGGTCCGTATGCTGACGAGCCTATAATGCATTGTGGTCAAAGCTTCCGAACACCTCGATGACTGCCATTTGTCTGTACTAAGTATATTGTAAACAGAGCCAGAACAAACAGACATGCAAACAAACACACACACAAACAAGTACTTGTCGGACACGAGATGCTCCTTCACGATGCCGTACTTTCGATGAGCCCCTTTGAAAAGAATTGGATTCTTCCCGAACTTTCGGGAAACGGCCGGGACGATTGAATCGGAGGAAACTCGAGGGAAACACACAACCATCGAATCCTCGATGACCCGATCCGTAATAACCGGCGTCAAAGATTAACGGGACGCGCAGTCGATAGTCTATCGAGATCAGAATTGAGTGGCAAAGGACAGACGGTCCGTGCGTTCGTCGCTTCTCATCAATTCTAACCGTTATTTTCCCCTTCCAGGTAAGTACCGATGACAGAAGCATCTGCAAAGAAATAGGACTGGAGCTTGATATATGGCGCGTTCAATGTAAGTGCTGTGCTCGCTGGCATCTCGTTGTCTGTTCTCAGTGAAGATCGAGACGTTCCGACCTCACTTCTCTTTGCGTTTCGTGCGGTATGACGGTCGAGCACAACCCATTGTGTCAAAGGAACTCGCTCTGGGGAAAAATTGCTTTCAAATCTCAATTCTTCTGAATTAGCTCAGTTTTCCGAGAGCTCAAGACTTTGCGCAGTCGTGCCAAATTAGCACTCCGAGGCCGTTATTCAGCCAGGACTCGATACTTCAAACTGTGAAGGCCAAGCCGCATCTTGGCTCTAGTCTAAGTCAGTCAGTCAGTCAGTCAGTCAGTCAGTCAGTCATTCAGTCAGTCGAATAAATAACTTCAACTCGGCTCGACCGTCAGTCGGTCGTTCTCGAACGACGACGGCTAGAACATACGACCAAACAAGCTACTGTGACACAGTTCCAGGTTGGGTTGCGTGCATTTATCGGGAGCCGAATTCATAGGTCGTCTGTTGTGCAGTTGTGCAAGTAGCGTTTGCGATGGCTGGAATCGATCTCATCGGATCGGTCCGCATGGTCGTCGTCTACGTTCGCATCGATCCACCTGCGCCGTATCTCGATGCAAATGCAAGCAAGTGTGCCAAAAATGACGACCTCAAGGCTGCAGCAGGGCTCAGGACTCTTTGTTGGGAATCGGCCTGAGCGGCGATGAGCGGCCTCACTCACGATCGAGGCGTTGGAATCCGCGAACGTCCTCTATCGTGGACGCTGAGGCATGTGAAGAAAATATTCTAGACGCAACTCAGTCGAAAAGCGTCGGCTGAGTAAGCGGACTCTCTGTTTTAAGGGATGTGTAATGAGGGAGCACCGGTCACGCGTTGTGATGGCAGCGTAGCGGAAGTGTACCCCGTTCTGGAATGGAGATAGCGGATACGTTCGCTCGCTTGCCTGCCGTGACGTGTTTTTGGAACGAGACTTTCCTTCCTGTTGAGATTTTGGCGACGAGTTGATCCTCGTGAGCGAATGCCCGGAGACGGAAAAACGTTGACAGCGTTGGTAGTGGCGACGACGGCTAGCATCAGGAATTTTGAATCTAATAATCCCAAACGCAAATAGATTGGAACTTCGTCCCTGAGAAAATGGCTAGAGGAAATGATGTGAACTGCGCAGCGTCGGGACGACACACGGGCAAAACAGGAACAATCCCATTTTAGAATCTCTGTCGGATGGATCAGAATGCGGTAACGTGGAATCATTCTATTTTCCGCTCCTGAATAGTTCGAGCACGAATCCGGTGGCCGCATGGCCCAAGAATCAAGAGAAGAAATGCACCCACAGGAAGATTTCGAGGTGCTCGTTCGCGCGATATCTTCCCGTACAATAGATACGCAATCTCAATTGTGGCCGACATGTGTTGTCGCGGAAGTAACTCACTCAAATAAAGTGAAATCCAAGCGAACTCGACCGATGTCACACGAGAATATTTAGATTTCTTCAAAGATTGTGGAGATTCAGAGATTGCATCATGCAATGGCCGGTGTTTATGAAGTGCCTCGGTCAGTTCGCTCGCTCGCTCGCTTGGCTGGGTGCAGCCCGGTTGTTAGTTGGGTTTTACAACCTCCGTGTTCATGCATTGTGGTCTTTTCGGCTACTTAAGATTGCACAAGACCCACTCTCGGCGCAATCAACTCAAACATCGAAAGCTTGAGTTCGTTTTCTTTTCTGAGCGCCACGGCGTTTCTTCCAAGCAGTTGAGTAAAGCGATCGATCGATTGGATGCCGAAGTACTGTGTCTACAGTAGGCTGGACGTGGCGCCACCGATATCCGCATAGCAGGCGAGAGAGACATGGCGGAACACAAAGGTTGTAAAAATTCCTTAAACGCGAGGACCACCTCTCGGCTAACGAATCACAAACAACCATCTCGCTGATTATCGACCGATCGTTTTATTATTTGAATCGCTTTCGGTTTCGCTTCATTTTCTGCTCCCGTCCGACCAGTATCGGATGAATCGCGACTGCTCCGGTCGGCGTCTGGAAGCGCAATGGATTTTGTTCGAAATATCAAGCGACGGACGCCGACCCCCGCGGACCGGTCTGGCAGGTGTCCTGTTTCGTTTGCTGAAAGATGTTCAAAACTGTTAACACGGCGAATTATCCAAATGAGATGCAAACAAGCTTGCCGTGTCGATTCCGCAATCTCTGTTTCATCTCTATTGATACGAGATTACGCTCTGACGGCAGTTTTGTGTGCCTGATTCTATTCGCTTGTTTGAAACAATAAATCCCGCCGCGGAGGAACTCGCACACGAATCAGAAACAGTGTTTTTTTCTAGAGTTCGTCTGGACGGACGAGCGAAGCCGACCCTTTCCGACAGTTTTGCTCTACACTAAGCAATGAATTCAACTTGTTATTGTTTTTCGCAATTGGAGAATCTGTACCGGCGGTTGGAGCTCTTTGATTGAAGCGAAGCAACCGTGAAAAGCGAACGCTCATGACTCGAATGAACTTGAACGATATCGACGGCTGAGTACATTTGAAGTCACAGTGCTCGCCATACCGGTAGTCGTTGCTTCAATATCACAATGATCCAATGGCCCGATCGCCATGGTAGCGGGCACAACAATGTCTGTCAGCTTTCGGGTCCACTTTGATTCTCGTTTAAATACTCGATCCACCGCTATCGGAGGTCAGGTTGCAAACGAGACATATCAGCAGCTTACACTGCGCCCTACTACTGTTTCCCTTATTTTTCATCTTTTCCTACTATCATTCATCAAGACACGTGGCCGACGGTATTCGATAGCAAAACATGTTGGAAATCGCGTCGATATTCCGCATACCAAATGTACCATGTTGGCGAGATAACGGTGTTGGCAGACGGAAACTCATGCTGTCGGCAACTTGTGGTTTCTTTTTTTTTACGGGAGCTCGCGGAACGGATCTAATGGCCACTCGGGGTCAAGGTGGCGTTCAGCATGCCTCGAATGGATGACTTTAATTAACTAGACCTTATGGCCGTTGTGAGCGGACAATTGTCGTTGAGGAGGGATCAAAACATTCCTCGCACAATAATCAGTCGCCGGCTTCCGTCAAATTCGAAACGTTTCGAGATCACAAATCAGAACTAGCCGTGTTATCAAACTGCGACTGTACTCTTCTAGAACGGTGTCAGCTCTTTCTTGTAGAAGGCGAACAACGCGTTCGCTCAGATTCAGAAAGACTGCGCGGAAACAGAAGCGATCGTCAAAAAAGAAAATATCTGGTCTGAGCGGATCAAAACCGCTTCTGTCCCTCCGGCTCGAACACCACGTGGTCGCCGACCAGAGGGTTCGTATCGCTAACAGTCCGCTTTCGGACACTCAGAATCAGTCCATGAAATTTGCGGCATCGGACAGAGTTCGGATGTCGGAATGATGATTCGCACGAAAAAAAATCTGGAAAATATCCGATGATTTCCAATCGAGCCAAGGTAGACGAATCGACGGCTCACCACCAAGGTCTAGATCGCGACTAAACCGATACTGCGAATTCGCTTTGGAAGATGAAAAGAAATCTCTTAAACCTGCAGCCTTCGGTGACACTTGTTGACTTGTGTTCAGTCGACACAGTGTTGAAAATTTTTAGGCTTTGTTGACATTTGGTGCTGAGGTGATTTGACATTTGAAAGTCCGTTGGGGCCAGCAAGCCAGCGTCCGGCGGATGCCTCCATTTATTACAGAAGCCCTTCTTCCGGCGGAAATTTGTTGGGGGTGGATTCACAGATTCGGTCTGCTGCATTTTCTGGCGACTTGGCTTCTTCTCTCTCGGGTGGAGCCGTACGAAGTCGCGTCAGGCGGGCACGACACCGAACTTCCCGGATGCGTGATGCACGCGCCGCCAATGTAGGTGACGAACCGGCCTGCAGACTGCGCAGCCGAACAGAAGAGCTATCACGGCGACGACGTTCCACGTTGTGAAAGTTCCGTGGAGCCAATGAAACTACAACGCTCGAGAAATGAACTCAAGCTCCGAACGGAAAGATTTTTTTTTTGAAACAGTTTTCTGGAAACTTTTCCCCCATCGAGCCGGTTCACTTCGAATTTCAAATGAAACCGGAGTGGAAGAAATAGCGAAATACGAAATGATTATTAATCGAGATCGATCGGCGCATTACATCGTTGCAAGCCCTCGGTATACGTTGCTGGAAACGATCGCAGTGTCGCTCTCGTCGTCCGATCCGTTAAATTCCGTGCTCTATTTCTCTCCGTTGGAGCATTTGTTGCAGGCCTTGAGCCTTCACTTCCTGCCACGCGCCGAACTCGTCCTTGGAGTGGAATCGGCCTGGAACTTGGCCTCGAAACGGACAGCAGGGCAGGAGCAAACTCTATCCGCAGTGCTACGCTTTCCAACTGATGAAAGGAGGTTCTCGACGGCCAGCAGGCAGACGGGCAACCAGCTACCCGTCCGGCAAGCCGCTCGTAGCCACAAAGCACTTTAACCTAGTCAAACGCGCTCGATGAAATCATGACAGACCTAGTAAAGATCCAAAGAAGTAAAGAACGAAGAGGAAAATCCAACAACGTCACGCAGTATCTCGGGACACGCTACGAGTAGTTGGATCGCTATTGACTCGAAATCGAGGTATTTGCATCGATCACTGTGGCCAATCGAGTCGCCATAGCTTCGAGAGTTTCCCAATAGGTTACCAGAAAGAGTTGAAGAGCGCTCGTCGACGAACTAATGAGCTTTACTCCATCGAAGTTGAACGTCAGAGAGTATCGTTCCCAGAATTCCATTACAGTATTCTACTAACGCGATCGTTGTTATCGCAGCGTAACAGAGGATGGTTCTGATGATGTTTTGTTCGATCCGGGATGACGGTCCACGCGCAAGGGTCGACGACAGTGAACCTAAATTAACAACAACCGCGACACGGCGACGACCACGAGAACTAAGACGACATTGACCCCGAGCAGCCCTATAACGTAAACAGAGCTGCGCTCGAACGGCCCGCTTCCGGGTTCAGGCGTTCGTTGTTGTCAGCCAGGAGGACAGAGAGAAAAAAAAAACTAGCAAGCGGACGGGTTCAAGCGACGTGTGTGACGTCGCAGCCGCGACCTATCCACCGTCGAGCCGAGTAACATCAACTCGCTCCGTTGCCTCGCCGGGTGGTTGGTTGGTTGGTTAGTTGGCGAGACTCCTAGCTGGCTGGCTGGCTGGTTCACTCGTCCGCCCGCCCGCCCGCCCGCAGTCGTGCTGGCTCTCCTGCTCCCGTGCCATTGACATTGGGTAGATGTTGTTCAGCCAAAGTTGTTTACGGAAGTGAACTCGGAGCTTGCGTGAAGTGCCCGATCGACCCTTTCGGAACGATATTGCGATCTTTTAGAGCTTCAGCGATGGGAATATTGATTCGGATTCCGAGAAAGCGCTCGATATTCAGAAAATAACAATCAATTCATCAAACAGAAGTTTCTGCCTCGGGTTTGAAAACCACTCCGGCTAAGAATTTCTGAAAAACAACAAAGGTGAAGCTCCCGTTCTGAAGAATTCAATAATTGGCCCTGCGAGACGAACTTCCTCGAATTGAGTTCCATTGCCGAAGCCTTCCATTGTGTTGAATCTTTCAGAACATGATCTCTCTGGTCGAAAACGATTTCTACGGGTACTGCGAGATGAATCGGGCGGAAGAGTACCGTGACCGTACCAGCCAGCTCTGATATTCGGTTTTGAGCAGCAGGAGAAGAGGTTTTGACGAGAGCCTGGTCTGTTTTTAGTGAGGATTGCATAAATTATTGACAGCTATCGTCGCTGTCGCATCTAGAGAAGGTAGATTGCTGGAAGGCTTCGGAGAAGCTCAAGTAACCGGGCAGACAGCTTTGCTCGCCAGCCTCGGCTGTGAGCGAATGTCTCCGCCCAAAAACCCATAGAGTGCGCAGTCGGCCCACTCTGGCCAAGGTGCAGACCTTGAACAAATGACTTGAAGTGACGTTAGACTACGAAACAACTGTTGGTCTCCGGAGGGCGGATTTCAGGAAGAACTCACTATGAGACCAACTCACTCAGTCGGTTTCATATTTTCGTTTCTCATTTGATTTTTCGCCCTGGCTCTGGAAGAACCGATTTCTGGAACGTTCGAACCCACTCAAAGAAACGGCACGAACACGAGTTATGAGTTCGTTTAGGAGTTTTTCGCGCAGCGGTTCCGACACCGGAGAACGCTTCTCGGAAACGGGCAGATTCGACCGAACGCCCGCCAACCTGACTGTTCGACCGCCCGCCCATGGTCGCTTGTCAGTCAGGTTTGGCGTTAACTGGCTTCAAGATGTTGCTTCCTCGATCTCGGCTTTCGCTCGCTTGTCCTGCGGGATTTTCCGAAGATTACAGCGAAGAAATGAATGAAGTCGCGTCCCGACCGACGGCTGGTAATGCGCATTCTCCTGGCTTTCCTGTTACACTTCCGCTGCAAAATCGACGTCGGCTCTCAATTTCCGTTTCCTGCCTACTATGGTACAGAGTGTGTGTTCGAGGGGAGGAGTGAGACCTGGTTGGGTGGTTAGACGGAGAGAGTGAAACAGTTTGCCGTTATCGTCGGCATCAGTCCTGCAGATGCCCTTCACCTCTGTTTTGGAGTTCAATCCGATTGAATCGGCACGGACTGAACAACGAATTCCGCTCGAGCACGGTTCGTTATTACGTGGCAGATTTTCCTACTCCAATTACCGAACCGATAGAGTGTTGAACTATGCGTTAACTGCAGCGAAAATATCGACGCCGACGGGGCCGACGACACAACAAACGAACTTGATCGTGAAATCCCTCTTTGAGAGAAGGCTTTCAGTGAAAGTCGCTTACGCATATCGGTTCATCCATCTATTCGTCCGTCCTTACTCGCATCTGCAGCCGCTCCTTGGGCTGTTTTCCTTCGCTATGCCCCTGTTCCCAGCCTTTGTCGCTGGCTCCTTATTCTAGCTCGGCTCCAATTAGAAGAAGGAGACGATGTCGAAAACGGTGGCGGCGGCGGCGGCGGCGGCGGCGGTAGCCTTCGGAGGTTATTTTGTCCAGTGGCCATGAACCCGTAAGCTTTCGCCGGGCCGTCTCGTAATGCTGCCGACGAACCCCGTTGGCCTTTAGGCGTCCTGGCTGGCCTGCTAGCCAGCCACTCTCTTGTGTGCGAGTCTCCCCCTTCCTCCGCGCAGTTTCTTACTCCCTCCGTTGGCCCCTTGGTCCCTCGCTCACAGCCTCAGGCGTCGGCTATCCAGCAGAAGAACGTCGTCCACCCAGGCCCTGAATAGTTGCTTGGGGACGGGGGACGGGGGGTGGTCGTGTGGGCAGCAAGTGGGGACGGGTTGTCGACTACTCGGTCGGAGCCTCCATACGGGTTCAAGGACTCGGAGGAGCGCCCGACTGGGAGAGGGAAATAAGCAACTGGACAAAACAGGACAGAATTACACAGGCTGGCAGGCTGCATAGAAAACAGAGTATGGATAACGGCATCCCTTGCCTGCCGGTCAGCAAATCAGCACCGCCGTCACCCTCAAACAAAGCAGCTGCATCGTTCGGTGTTTTCGGGGAACACGCAGCGGTTACGCTCAGCTCGGTCATCATTGTAGGCCGGCCGTTGTATCATCATCATCATCATCATCTCTGTTAGATATCGTTCTTACGGCTACACCAAACATCACTATTTTAAGCGCGGACAAGAACACTGACATTAGCGTCGTGGTCAACAGCTTGATGAGCTGCGGCACAAGGAAAACGCATTAAAGCAATATGATATTATATTCTGGCTAAAAAAATCGCTTGCCAATCGCCGTCAAGGAAAAGGAACATCCGTGTTCCAAGCCGACGATTAAACCTCGACTGCACACGCCTCTTCGGCTTCGGGTTGTGGATCGATGATGTTCGACGAGATTTTCTGACAAACGCGCGAGGATACGCTAGGGTCAATGAATGGAATAGCCGACGTGTTGAATTGGTCAATAGGTTTGCGAGTATGCTTTATGATGATGATGAGTGGAAAATTCCGACCAACCCGATCCTAGATTAAGTCTAAGCGGCGGCTTTCGCGTCACGTCGAGGAGAAGACGCCTGTAGCGCAATTGTGTCTGTTGGCCACCTGTTTGATTTCGAGGACGGAGGAGGTCATACTCATGTTTTCTCTACTATTTTCATTTCTAAATCTTCATGTATACATGTGAGCGGTTCGCTCGACGGGCCTGCAGACCCGATTGACGTTCACTTGGCAACTAGGTGTTCCATACAGTTGCAGTTCGATGTAGAAGCTCAAATCTGGTAGATGTGTCCGTGCTCGGCCCTTTTACCGGAACGGTGAGGACGCAAGACCGGGAACTGGCTGGTGCTTAACAGAAGCTACCGGAGACAACTGAGCCAATGTGCTAGTCAGAAGCCAACACGCAAGCAGGCCCGCCGGTTGGCATCAAGAGTAAGCCGCTAGCCGAGTTCAGTGTCCTAATGGGCCTTGAAGGCAATCTCGAATCTCTGGCAGACAACTCGGCGACATTACTTTGAACTCGGGCGAACTGTCGTATGAGAGCCGAGTCGACAGACGACAACCACGAGGAGCAACTCGGCTCAAGAACACCGGTGAAGCCCCTTCAGTTTCTGAAAGATCCGGAAAGTAAATGCTCGTGAAACAGCCGGAAGAATTCGCTCGTAAAACCGAATGAAGACCAGGCACAAAATGAGAACAGAGTTATGGTCGCAGTCTCGACGCTTGTCCCGTGGACTGTGCACTAACGGTCTCGGCCCACACGGAATCGCACTGGGTCTGTCCCGACGGTCGGATGAACGTCAGCAGGGGTCCTCGCCGCTACTGCAGAGTACGAGCTACGGCCTTGACTTTGCTTTTCCTTGCTCGCTTGCTGGCTGGCTCGAACTCGTATTCTCCTCCTCGTTCTTCTTCTTGAACGAATGTTTTTACCTTTACTTCCTAGCTATCTGGCTCTAGCTAGCTCGCTCGACAGCCAGTCAGCCAGTTAGACGGACGGCCGATTCACTTGAAGACTCACCTAGTCTTCGAGTCTTGGGCCTCGAGACCTCCTGGCGACTCTACGCGGAAAACTCGATTGCATGACGTGCCGTGAACTCATCGGCGGCCGCAGCGGCAGCAACTCATCGTTTCCGAGTCGACTCCCGAGCGAACTGGCAACGAATCAGGTGGCCAGTTGCAACTACACTTGCAATGGCAGTATGAGAAAAGCTCGAGTTCTGGGAAACGGGTCAAAACTCAAGATGCTGTCATGCTTGTCGACGCCTGAGCACCGGTTTTGTGAAACTCAGAATCGTGAATTTCCCAGATAGAAGTTTTCGGTCACCGAGATCGGTATACGAATCCACGTGAGGCGAAAGGTTTCCGTGATATTTTGAGGAAAAACGAACTTATTTGATGAAAAGAAAGAAAAGCATTGCATCTTGATTCTCATCAGTCGCTGGAGTAGAAGGGTGCTTCTCCCATACACACGACTCATCCTTCGGTTTGTTGTGCCTCCTAACGATAATTCCGGAGATGATAGTGGTGATGATGATTCATGAAAGCGTCGAGTGCTTCTCGCCGGTGATCAAGTCGGTTTCGCGATGCCCCCACGTTACGTTTCTTGATTCCTTCTCGGCTCTAAATATAGCTAGCGTCACCGCCTACGTTGTGTACGTACGTATTGTTGTTGTGGTCGGTAGTGGCGGGGCTCCTAGTGCTCACCGTCTTCATCGTAAAGGCTGGAGCTTTTGTTTTGGTCGTCGCCTAATTCGCTGGCTCTTCGTTTCGTTCGAAGGATACATACACCTAATAAATAAAAATCCCTCGGTCGGGTATCGTCGGTTCGAATCAAGTTTACAGTTCGCGTTCGAACACTCGCGCGGGGAGGTAATCTCGAATTGAAGAAAAAACTTTTGCTTTGCATGCAGCCGAATGTAAAAAAGCAAAAGGTCGCTCGTGTGTTCGAAGTTATCGATGGTTTTCCCTGTACAGTCCTCATACAGACCTGTGTGCATTCGGAACTCGTTCCTCTCCAAGATGCTCGGTAGCGGACTCGGGGCGAGCTTCATCAACGGCGAGCTGGAGAATCCAAAAACCGTTTGGTCCAGAGCTGAGCCTCTCATTCTGATCTGATCGGGCGGGAGTGGGTCGGTCGGGGATCCGGAGGAACGAAGATCAATGGAGGTGTTACATAAGACTCGAATAAAGAATCGAGTCTCAAGGCGCTCGGCGGACCTCAAGACGCAGCAAAAACTTTTCTTGAGCATCGAGCTCCATTGGACGCACCTGCGAAGCCAGCTGCAAGCAACCAGAAGAGGACAAGAAGGGTTAGTTGAACTTCAATCTCCTCACAGCCGCCCGCCTGCCTGCCTACCAGCCAGTTAGTCCGTAGAAGATGGTTGGCTGGACACAAGCAACCGGTGCCAGCTGGTATGCCAACCGATCGATCGACCAGCCAACCAGAGAAACCGAAGAACCAGTCGTGCAGGCCATAGAGGTAGGGAGGGAGGCATCGAAGGGTTCGCGTCTGCTCCGCAAGATGTAACTTGTTTTTGCTTTGAACAGCTTTGAATTGTTCATTGTTGCTAACAGCGGCGAGAGAGGTCTAAGCCGCCGATCTTAGAACTCCCTTTCGTAGACATTCTTATACAAGAGCGTTATGATCATTCTTTTAATGAAACGTCTCGCGAACAAAACCCCAGTGGGCCCTAGCCTTCGGTAACTGAGCTCTTCAATGGGCCGCGGCACTGACGACAACGGCCCGATCGTCTAAATGGCAACGTACAATGACGCTTCCCCATCCAGAGCGTCGAGAGTGTACGTACGTGGACGTATCTGGGCGACGATAGTCAAGCAATAGTTTCGCATGTGCGGTTGCACGTGACGCTAATAAGTTCCTCGTTTTAGGTTACAATCACGTGCGATACGGGGTGCGAACGGACCAACGAAGCGTGCGGATTACTCCGAAAGCTGTTGTGGACTTTGCTGTTGTTGTTGACGTTGCTGACGTTGTTGTTGTATTGTACCGTTGTCGGTGCCTCTTGGGGCTTTTTCTGTCGGTTAAGCTACCTGCCTGCCCTGCTCGCCGATCGTTCTTTCGACGCACCTGTTTCACGTTGTCACGTTGCTCGCAGGCCGCAGCGCCCCCCGGTTTCAGTCACTTTCTCCGCTTCCGTGCCGTCGTCGTCGTGTCTTTCCTGTCTGTATAGGGCTATGGCGGGGCCTCTGAGGAATGCACAGATGGGCAGACGAGCGAACGAGCGACGTTTTACGCTAAGTCGCTCCTCGTCGCCTTTCGTTAACGGAACCTTATCTGGCAGAAGCCGGGCAGCAACAGAAAACGACGAAAAAAAAAAAGACACAAAAGGGAGAGTCTGCAGTGGATAGCGACTGCTTCACGACCTACGCAGTCCACGTTTGGTCTGACTTTAAGAAGCTCATCGTAGCCTTTTGCTCGAAATCGAAGAATGATAGCTTCTCTCAAAAAAAGTGAGATTTGGAGCTGCTAAGAGGAATTCTCTTCGGTTCGGATCCTCTTGATTTGTGGAAACCATGAAAACTCCGCAAGTAGACACTTCTAGATCACTGCTGGCGTTTCTCGTTCTCTCATTGTAGGGTCTACAGCTTCGTCCCTGTTCCGCGCGTTGTATTCTCCTCTAGGTTGTTCTCCTCGAAGAACACGGTGTTATTTGTAAATGTGTGTTTGTGTGCGTCGGAGTGACATGAGCATGACAACACTGGAAGCCTTGGAACAAGATCACTGGGTCAGACCGAGAGAGCTCGCTCTGCCCGTTCGGCGGTAATAGATTCGAAAGACTATTCTTAACCGCGGTTTCTATTCCACTTGCGTTTACTCTCTGATGCTTTTTATTCATACGCCGTTTCCGCTGTGCATCAGAGCCGCTCGCGGCGATGCGCTTTCATGTGTTGCCAGAGACAAGTCATGACTTTGAAGAGGGTGCCATGCATGCGGCAAGGCGCGATGCTCCTCAAACTCAAGAACCTTGCTTGCTTGAATGTCCGTCGCGAACAGATTTTTGGAGCGTCTTCTGCTCCTCTCGACGCGAGAGCCGAACGAGAACTTCGCAGTGCGATTCTTTCGTCGCCGAAAGTTCCGAGTTTCGAAATATTTAAATTCCTCTTGACGTGTTTTTCGGACCCGCGAAAAAGCGAATGACGCGTGCGCCGGATCGATGTTGCCCCAGTGACGTGAGCGATCGATATCTCCGCTCGGTTATCTGGCCCACGGAACGAGATCGCGAATGTCAGAGGTCTCCGATCGCTACGCCCTCTTCAAACGCTGCCTCCCTTCTTGTTCCAGAGACCCACCGGAACTACCTCCGGTTGGTGTCTCGAGTTTTTCGTCGGCAATGATTATTCTACTCTAACAGATAGATAGGTCCGACAAAGCGACGATGATTCCAGTTGCGTAACCTATACCTCTAGAGCAGAGGAGAACATCGAGTTGGGGAATTGTAAGGCCACAAAAAAATACGACGACCGCGGAGACGATGAGCTGTAGTAAAGCGAGACCGAAAGAGAGCTGAGACACTGCTGACCTAGAGAACTTGTTGATGCATCCGGCCGGGTAAATTCACGGTTAAATCGAGACGCCTGTGAATCGACGAGCGAAAATCTGTAACACTTTAACCTTTCGCGCTGGACCGCGGAATGACTGAGTCGCATGACTTGATTGCTATCTCATCGTTCTATACCTAGCTAGCTAGCTAGCTTGCGGGTTGGCTGGCGAGATCAAGTCGAAAACAACGGCCACGGAAACACGACCACAAAGGGTTTCTGGAAAGAAACAGAATCACCGTCGTATCTTTCGATGCCCCGCTACGCTGCGAACCCGAAGCAAAGATGCGCCGCCGGTCCGTTCCGCGTGCCGCTCCACGTTGAACCGGAGCACGTACATGATCCAAGCGTATTCCGCCTTGTCCATTGGTCTTCGCAAGAGACCGCGGGCGGAGTCGTTCTTCGAACAATGCGCTCAACGATTGAGCTCTGTCGTTCCGAACGACGAACTCGTTGTTGTTGTTATTTATAAACAGATCGCGCAGGCTGACGTTCAATGAGTGCACCTGACCCGGCGTCATCTGTTTAAGTCGAAACACATGCTAAACGATTCTTACTTTGACTCCCGAAAAGAAAAAGTCAAAGATATCAGCCAACGAGCCAGTGAGCGAGCTCGAGTAAAAAGTGCCACCTTAGCGACAATGATCGAAAAATAGAATGGATCCTCGTAATGCTGCTTGTGAGTTAGTTAGCCAGCCAGCCGCCGGCCGCGTAGTATTGGAGGCAGTGGAAGAACCGAGCACAAACGGAAACTCATAAAAAGTCCAGAAGGACAAAAAGCATGCCGTCAATAATTGCTTAAAGATCCTCCGGAACTCCGCAGCCAGTGCAGAACTGGGTCAGGTTCACATTCCCGTTTCGGTTTCCATCACAGCCGTCCAAAAGAATGGGTCGCCTCAAAAAAATCAAATCTATTTCAATGTCTCATCGAGAACCTTGAAAAACGTTTTTTCCTCCTGTTTTCTTCTCCCCCTCTTTTCCACCCGGGGTTCGGGCTCCGAGGTTGCGTGGCGTTCTAGAGAAGCGGGTCCTCCATGAAACGAGGAGAATTCGTCGACAATGTCAAAAAACCAACTCAGAACACGTCTTTTCTCTTTCCAGGTGAGTACAATTCGAGATTTATCCTGAATCCACGGAGAAACCTCGTTTCGTTTGTCGATGATTCGAGGAGGAAACGACAAAATAAGGTGCTGTTTGCCCGGTGATTTTTGAAAATCGACATCAATGTGATGAGAGAAGAAAACATCGTCACGCACCTCAGTCGCGTTCAGTTGCCAAGTTTATTTAGCGACTGAATCAGGATTCGGTATTCGTTTGTGCGGTGGCGGCAGCAGCAGCCGCGCTCGCTTCTGGCAATCGAGGTGTGCGTTTCATCGTCGAGCGGGCGGGCGGGCGGGCGGGCGGTTCTGTAGTAGTGATGCCGAAGCAAAATGACAATGTCCGCACCGAACGAAATCCTCTGCTGCTGCTGCTGCTGCCGCCGGTGTCTTGTATCATCCTTGAAGGGTCAGTCACTTTTCGGTGACGTCGCAAGCGGCTGCTGCCGCGGCCCTGACAGCGTGCGCATGCCCGATCCAGCGCCCACGGCATTCAGAACAGAAAGCGGCGCACAGACTTTGCACTTCCTCCTATTGGGGAAACAAGTCTGCCGCCGCGGTCGTTGTTGCTCTAGCCGCTGCCGAAGCTGCCGCGACCTAGCAATGGAATTACGTTTTAACTTCTTCTGACAAGCGAGCATTGAACCTTCACGATGAAGCCGCTCCGCGAACAGAAGAACGTTCAATTTTGAAGAGCTCCGGAAATGACCCGAAAAACCGTTTACTTGCCGACCGAGGAGCGGATTCATTCGTGAGGTCATCGAGTTCGGCAATGAACCTTTCAATCAATCAGTCAGTCAGTTAATCGATAAATCTGTCAAGCGATAAATTCTTTCGATTGATGGAACAATTCGTCGATCATTAATAGCTGGAAACTTAGGTTACACGAGTTGGGTATTCTCGGACGCAGGAAGCGGTTTGCAAAACCAGAACATTCTGAGTAGGAGCGCGGACATGGTCACGTTGGTCTTGGATAGCTTCGCGCGTGACTCACCTCAACGAGCAGTGTCCGTGGGTTGTCCCGAGAAGACGTCATTGCGGCACGTTTATCTCCTATTGACTCAACAGCACGCTGATACTCGCGTGACGAATGTCCTGGCACTTCTCAGCGTACTCCCTTTAATTCTTGTTCCCCGATATCGACTTTGTTTGCATTCATTCAATTTGCCCCAGGTTGTTTAAAAAAGTGCGCAGTTTCTAGCGAGGGTACTTGGAGTCGATGAGGGTGATGGCATTCTCATTTTGCCCCCCTCATAGATTAGATATCCCGCCTCAAATCGCCTTTGTGAACTCCTGAACTAGAATCAGTAGTTTCGAACTGATGCAAGGGACTGGTTATGTGCCTCGCAGGGACACCGGCCGGTTGTTCGACGGTCTCTCACCGTCGGTCGGTCGTTCGGTTGATTCATTCAACTCACCACCATCGAATTCTATACATACAGCTCGAACACGAGAGCCGGAAACATGAGTCGTCATTTTCGTTTTTAATGTTCTGTCCCCTAACTTGAATCTGGCCGGTGTTTGCGTTCCCGCACCGTCAGGTGAGAGCTTGGAATAGATTTCAAGGGCATCGTTGTCGGGGCTCTTGAACCCTACTACATGACGACTCGTTAAGGGAAGCTGCTGTTGCTGCGTTGCCTTCGGTTGCTTTCCTGCCCGCCTCTCTGTCTGTTGTGCGGCGAGCGATCGTCGCGCGCGTCGCTGACCCAGAAAAACAGCAACGCTTCTGGATAGCAGTCTAACAAGGAGCTGACTTTATGGTGAAGCTGCCGATGACGCGCCGGATTCGTTGGTCGCTCGCCTATGTTCTTCCTTAGCTCCCCGCGATCGACGACCACTGAGGATCGAAGCGGAGGAAGAACAATTGAATCGTGGCTCAAGATGCCACAGCTCACCATCAGGAAGACTTATTTCAGAAACAACGGACCGACACCGCCATCAACAGACTCGAGCGAAAGGCTCGCTGGGCCACTTGCTGGCTCGGATCATCGTCCGTAGCCGGTATTGTTTTCCCAGAGCCCGCGATCTCTCCGACGCCGTGTTTCCGGCTGTCCGGGTGACGCAACGACCGAAACACGCGGCTTACGCAGAGGATCCGCAATCATGAAATGATGCGCCTCGACGAGTTCAGCGTCGATTTGAAACGAGTCAAACTGACACTCTGGAGCGAACAGGACCTCGTGGAAAAGTCTCTCGAGAGCCGGAATGAATCGACCGAACTACGCAGAGAGCGATCATCTTGAGTACGGATGGATTCTTAGTCACAAACGCCAAACTGGCGGCGGCGGCGGCAGGGGCCGACGGAAAGGCCACGCCAGTATGTCAGTCAGTCAGTCAGTCAGTCAGTCGGACGAGAAGACGGGCGACGGCCGGGCAAGTCGCTATTTTCGTGAATATGATTCCAGCAGAATCGATCGATGTATTGATCGAATTTCCAGTTCATAGAGGAAGTGTGGCGTCTACGAGGCGCCGCCACCGGCGGTGGAGCCAGTAACGGCGGTGGAGGACCTCGCCGTCGTTGTCGACGTCAGCTAATGTCTTCCTGTAGAACGCTCGGTCCCGTTCAGTGAAAAAGCATGAAAATTGAGATTCAACAACGACGGCGAAAGACGAGACGGATAACCATCTTATCGATCCCGAGCTCCACGCAACTGAAATTCAAGATTCGAAATCCAAGTGCGGCTCTTCCGCCTTTCGATCAACGGAACATTCCGTTGAAAACTTTCAACTTTCATAACTCACACGAAAAACCTCCACCGAGTCACGTGCGAGACCTTCACCCACGCAGAAACCTCCCTGGCTTCCTCTGATTCTTTTCGAACTTTTCGCGGGTTTCACGAAGCGCGGAATTCTCGCGAACGCCGGGGAATTTCCTGCGTAGGGCCATGGAGTGGAAAACCCGTTGACGATAGCGGTCATCGCAGTTGATGCGAAAAGGTTTTCTGTTGCCATGAGCAGAAAAATCCCGCCGTCAGCCCGCCCTTCGGTGCCATGACCGCCGCATAGTTTCGGTGGTTTAGCGGTTCCGGTGGCTTTATTCGTGGCGAACTGAAAAATCCGGCGTTGCGTAGCTCTTTTTGGATCGTTCGCCATGACATCACACGCGAAATCACCGTGGTTTCGAGCAGAATGTTGCTTACGCAGCCGCACTGACAGATGAACGTCTTACGAGGACGCCTTTGGGTGTGTTGGTCGTTCTTTTTTTGTGACAATAGCAGGGATGCGGCTAACTAGACTGATATCTGAGCCAAGCATCGAATGTAAATAATATCGGATGTCTCTCGGATATTCCACAGATCTCGCAACATCACCGAACCGATCAAAGACTAACGAATATCACACGAATTCCGAAGTAGCGGCAGCCGGAGCGGCAATCAAATAGGCCAGATACAATCGAAGAAGAGTCCGTTGGGCCTTCTGGCAAAATGAGGTCGCTCCGAGTTTTTGCATCGATCGAACGAACAAACGAACGCACCTGACGCACTCGGGGCTCTTTTTCTCGTGCGCTCTCTCTGCTTGTCTTTGGAGTTTCTCTGCTTCAGCTGGCTGTCGCTCGCTCTGCTGATCAGAGCCGGAGTTCAGAGTAGGTCGTTTCGTCAGCTCGCGTGGAGGTCGCGTGGATGGAGGATCCAGTTGGCGAGCGGCCTTCAAATCTCCTTGGAACAAAGATCTCTGTCACCGGCCGGCGCAGGTGAAGCCTCCCGCTAGTTGAAGGCTACGGGTCGAGCGAGTGCCGCGCGCGCGAGCGAGCGAGCGAGCGAGCGACTGAACTCTGAGATGAACCGTTAGTTTACGTCGAAACACACTCTGTCCCAACTCTGACGAGCTCGGAGATATTTGTTGGAGATCTCTTTTCAATCTCTTCGATCAATCATTCCGATTCGCATTCGTGGTTCGGTAGCTTTACCAACTGGAAACTTTACCGTTCGACCCGCTTGATCAGCGTTTTCGATCATTTTGAATGTTCGTCTCAATTATTGTTTCGGCGGTTTCCATTCTATTTGCTGGAGCGTAAAGTGCAGAAAGCGGATGTCGAGCATCTCAGCGAAGCAAACTAGTGAGACTTTCCATAGGAACTTACGCAATAAATTGACCAACTCAACGCCCGTGAATCGCTGCAGCAACAGCCACGCAACTCTTGTGGGTCATTCTTATCCGGCATCACCTGAAGCGCCGATGCCCAAGTCCGATGTTGTACCATGCGATGGGCGTTTACGCCTTCCAAGCAACTCGAACCTTCCACAATGAGAGGTTTTGAATCCTTTCATTTGAAGATTCGCTACTCCGGACGTACGGTGTGCTCTCGGAAAACACTCTATTCCCATTTCATTCTGTGTCTCTCTCTCTCTCTCTATCCGTTTCTCGCTAATAAATACTCTATCGATGAATGGATGAATGGATGGATGGATAGAAGATAGCGTTGGAGCCGACCGACTCAGTGGATGAATGAACGAAGGAACGAACGAATGAAAGTACGACCGAACACCTTGCTACCCTCCCCTGCGAGAGCTGCTGAACATTCACTCGTTCGGCTACCAGCTGTAGTGAAAGTAGTCCAGATGATCGAATGATCTAACTGTACCTCAACTCTTAACGACCTGCAGCTGGAGCAGGCACAAAGTTCAGCAGGCACGCGAACTCGGCCTTGGCTTGCGTGGGGACGTTCTGTTCGAAAACGGTTCGCTCGTTCGCTCGTTGTTTGTACCATGGAGAACAGCACTGTTCGGAAGATTCAAGCCCAACCGAGGACGCGCTGTGCCGCAACGCTCGCTCGCTCTGAGAAGTTGCATCGAAGATGAATAAATAATCAAGACACATAGATGCATATTCATCTCTTCCGATGAGGATCGAGCGCTCCTCCGTTTTGTTCTAATTGTAAGGAGCTAATCTGAAGCCTCTAGCACCGATGGCGGCTGTGTACGGCTTGAACAAAAGAGTCAGATCGTCTCGGGGGACGATGATTCGGGACGACCGGGTTTTGGAGTACGTCTACTGAACTGTTGAGGTCTGTCCGGTCACCCAGTTGATTGGTGCGCTTGATCGCTCGCTCGCTCGCTCGCTCACTCGCTAGCTAGCGGGTTCTTGAGCCTCCCATCTCCCAGCTGTGCGTCCCTCAGTGTAATTGAGACAGACCACCAGCAGCACCACCGTGGCCACCACTGCTGCCGTTCGCTACAGAGAAAAACAAGAAACGTTGAAACCATACTTGACAGACTGTCCTGGTATCGATCCCTTCTGACCGAACATGAGCCGATCTATTCCAAACCGTCTCCGAAGTTCTAACTTGGATCGATTCTTAACATCTTTCACTCCAGCGCTCTACGGGCTAAAGCAAGCGCCCGTTGTGTTCTGTCGTACCTTTGAGGAAGTGTAGGGTTTGAATCGAACGTACACCATGTACGAAAGTGGTGGGAGGAGGTTCATTTTAGAGCTTCGTTGAGATTCGGAGACAGGAAACGGCATACGCGTGTCGGCTTGTGGGTTGCTCTTGCCGAGCATCCGTCCTAGTGAACTACAAAGTAGCAAAAAAAAAGTTGAGAAAACGCGAGCGGGGGATTCCGCCCTGAGTTTTTTTCTACCCTAAACTCCCTCGCAACCTTGAAAAGCTCAAAGGGGTACTCCTACAGCTAGACCTGGTGCCGGTCCCGTGAGCACTTCAATCGCCTCAGTAGCTCCCTAACTCCCCCTGGTTTCGTTCCTTCGTTCCCAAGATTTTTCTCATTTTGTGTTTTCTCCATTGAATTCACGAATCAAAAGTGAAATTTTATCCAAAGCTCGATTTCCATGTTTGCTCGAGGTACAACGAGCGTTCCGCTGAGTTCCAGAGAACAGGAAACCGCAGATCCGTTCGGAATCACTCGATGGAGTTTTTCTCGGAGCGTGATTCATCGTCCGGCGACTTTCCTCCCCGTTTTTCGAATGACTCAGTGAAGTCACAGGAAAAAAGTGAGGAAGTGCGCTGTCGCATCCATGATGAATCTCGTGAGTGAGCTCGTTTTCCGAGAATTCCATGGAAACATGGAAACCGCGGAGCTAGTTGAAACATTGTTTTTCTTTCGATTCTGGTCGGCGATTCGAGAGTGCCATTCTACGGGAGACTCGTTCCTCCCCGAACATGGATCGAGGCACTCAAGCAATCAGAGAGACACGAGAGCGAGCGAGTGAGCTGGCAGGCGGCAGTCGGGTGGGCTGAACCGCGGCAGACCTTGATGTACTCGAGGACTTTTCGGGGTTTTCACCGGTTTTGAAGGAAATTGAGGGTGTTTTAATTGTGATACGACTCCCCCTACAGCGGAGCTCTGTTTCCGAGAGCAGAAAAAAAAGGGTTCCAAGCCGACGAACGGGTTACAGCCTCCTGTTCCTTCTCATCTCTGCTTTCTCTCAGACGGTCTACATCCGCATTTTTCTCTGCTCGGTTCTTTCGAAATCGATCAGTTTCTGAAACTCTGACTGGGACTTTTCATGTTCTTGAGAGATTTTGGTGGACGCCCCGTCGTCGCTAGGGCTTCCTTCTCGAGATTGAAAGGGGAAAGTTCTGTTCATCCGCGGAACAGGGAAAATCCGTGGATTCAAAATCTTCACGAGATTGAAGCCATTGCGTCTCAACTGGGTGTGATGACTGTGGCAATGGTGTGGTCGGTGTCTGATGATGATTTCTGCGCACCGGATGACAGGGAAAATATCGGTCGTTAACGAACGTAGTCGTCGATTCCGTCGCAGCGTCCAGAATTCTCCTCAAGAACGCTGCTTCCCCGAGCGGATACGACAGCGAAACGCCGAGTTGCTCTTTTTCCTCTCTGCGTCCAGTTTCAATTGAGAATCCGGCGAGAAGATTCGCTGCGGTGTCCGGTGCCGTTAACCTCAGCCAATGCCCCTCGACTGTCGAAGATAAAAGAGCGAATAGTCGCTGCCGCTGCGGATGATGATGATGATGAGAACGAAGAAGCAGAACACGGAGGAGGAAGAGGAGGAGAAGAGGTCTTCTGGAATGTTCCGACCATGTTGTCTCTTCCGCCGCGCTCTTCCTCTTCGGCTGCTCAGCCAGCCAGCGGCTCGCTTCTTCTCGTTGGATAGCGAGTGGTTTGCGTACTTCACGTTGTTGCCGTCGTCGTCATCATCAACAACGGCGATCGCTTCTCGTCGGCCACGTTCTCCTTCTCCTCCTTTCTCTCGTTCACCAGAAACGGGTTGTTCATTGGAGGAAGTGGTAGATTTTTACCGTCACGCCAGACGAGGCTTGAGTCTTCAACTTCTTTTTTCCTCCCCTGGTCTTCGCCATTCTTTTCGGTATTTCTGGTTCTGGTGGCAGCGGCGGCGGTGGCGGCAACGCTAGCAGCAACGGCAAAGTGCCACCAGAAGTAGTGGCAGTGCACCAGCATCATGTGCCGGCCGGAGGTTCAGTGACTTCTCTTTTCTGCCGCTGCTGCTGCAGCGGCGGTGGCGGCGGCGGCTTCTACGGCCGACTTCGTTCACGGAGTCTTCTGCTCCGGACATCTTCTGTGCGAGCCGCGCACATATTATCGATGAGTTTGGCAAACCTCGAATGGATAGATTCTCTGATTAGAACTCAACACCAAGCATGACCCGGTTCCGAGCTTCGGAAGGAAAAGTTTTTTCTCAGCTTCAGGTAGCATCAACCTAACTTGTGAACGGCGATGTCTAGATTAGGGAATAAACGACATCTTTCGGATTTATATGAAAGAAGGATCCCATGGAGGATCTCGGACAAACCGGAAAAATTACACAGTTTCAGTTCGATGTTGTTTCCGCGGATTCTCAACTGCTTCGAAGCGGTGGACGAGAGAATTTTCCTTGAGTTTGCAAGCCAGAACACGGCATAGTCGCAGCGGCAGTGCGCGTTGCTAGTTCTATTACAATTTTGCAATACCTGGTCAGAAGACTGACGTTTCATCACGGTCGGTGGCTTCCTCTTTCGAATGAACAGGATGTGATTTTCCGTTTCTGCTGCAATATCCCTCTTGCAGCAGAGGATAGTTCCGCGACCGCTCCATGCGCTCTCCATTGGACTCTTCGGGATGTCTTCATGTCGATGTGGCACTCGTCGTCGCGAATGACTTCAAGTTCAGGGAACAGTTCCCACGTCATCGATATGGATTGCAGCCGGTTTCATCGACCCGGAACCGTCGAGATAGTACCGCGATCGAGAAACTCTTGTTTCACTTGTTGACCCGAAATCGAATGAAACTTTTCGAAAACAGAGATGAAAACATCGCTGATTTTGTTGTTGTTTGTTCAATAATGATTGTGTTCGAGGAAATGTCGAAAGTTGCACGGCAGACGGGATGCCAGAACGCTTGCAGAAATTGGCGCTCGTACAGGAACTCTTTGCATTTCACGACGACAACAGCCGCGAATCGACAGAGAGTCGATCGGATCGCGCGAATTCCGAATTCTTGGCTCTCACTTGCATGTTTCATGTTTCGTCGGGTTATGCAACGTCGGTTTGTACGTCTGCGCCGACTCGCTGTTTATCTGCCACAACCAGAATCATTGGCTCCTCGGTCTCAACAGAAGAGGACCTCTGATGACATCGCTTGTGGACTGTCGATCTACGAGCATGATTCTCTGTCTCGATCAATCCGTTGCTCTGATTTAAACGACGGAGAACTAGAATCTCAAGGAGAATCACAAACCAGATGGTAGGACAACCGAGTCTTCCTCATGGTGTTCGGGAAAATGGGGAAACGGGCGTAATTTGCTCCGATCGAATCTCTGTTACGCTCCACGATGGCAACGGCCGCGTCGACGACGATGATGATGATGATGATATCCGGCTCGCGACGGATTTTCCTTTTCGCTCGAGAGTCTCTGGAAACACCGTCCGTTCATCCGTCCATTTATCGGTTCCGTCTGCCTGTTTCGTGGAGTTGTTTCTATCTATTCGTCTATCTTTCCATCTATCAAGCGTTCGTACCGGAGCCAAGTTCGTTCTCAAAGAACGTTTCCAACACCGTCATCGGCCGAGTTGGTCCTTGAAAAAAGGAGAACGGTCCATTCTCGTGAGAATTTTCGCTACGAGAATTCATAGCCAAGCGCTGAACAGGCGGTCTGCGACTGTGGTTCTGGTGGTCCATCGCGAAATGTCTGCTAGGCTGCCTTCTGCCTGATCCGACTGCCAACCGACCGGCAGAGCGGAATCGCTGCGTAACGCAAGACGTCGCGGCCACAGGTTAAGGAACTTTCAGGGCCACAGGGGCATTGAGGTGGAGAAGAAAGCGACGTCGTCGTCGGCGGCGGCGGCGGCGGCGTCGACGACGACGGAGAAGCCTCTCATTCGTTCGCTTGCTCTGGCTTCGGTCGACGTTCAGAATAGACGCGCGTAACGAATTCTACAGAATCGTTGTCGACTGTTCTGCACTTGCACCACCGCCATCATCAGCGGCGGCGGTGGCGGCACCACCGACCCGGCACCATCATCGACGACCGTCGATGGCAGCAGCCGCGGTCGCGGGAGAAAAGCCGCTGTTTCCATGAACGGCGGAAGATGCCATGACGGGACAGTTTACTTTCGAAAACGAGAAAAAAAGCGAAGAGATACGAATGAGATCTCGGTAACGAGTCTTCTGTGCGTAAATCATGCCCACGAGACATCTGACTGTGGAGCTCTGGCCGGCACTCAACAACACTGAGTTGGCCCCATTGAAGGAGCCCCTGAACTGTTTACATCACTGGGGTACACCTACTTGTAATCTTCGTTCACCACAGCGATACATCCAAGTCCACCAGCGTCGAGTGCTGCTGGTAACAACTTCCACCCGCTGCTGAATGGATTTCGAACCCTGGGTTCAGCCAGGAACCTTGAAGCTTGTTTAAGATTTCCGTGAAGTCGCAGAATTCTTTTGCCGCCCCGGATGAGGAAATATGCCGATCGGCGAAGAAAACCGATTGGTCATCCGATATTTGCGAAACTTTGGCAACATCTCGAGATCCGGAAATCATTGTGGATAGATTTTGTTGAGTTCGTGGAAAAGGAAGGAAAACAATTGATAAATTCGCTCATTATCTCTTTCGAACTTCGCATAATTACGATCGTTGCTTCCTGCGCACTCGGGGCCAGGAACAACGAGAATGAAATGTTGCTGCTGCTATTTCGAGTTGGAACCGAGCGGATTTCATTCCCGAGTCGATTCTCGCTTTGCCGAACTCGTAGCGGCAAAACAAACTAGATTTTTTCAGGATTTTTCAACTTTTTTCTCACACAACTTTCACCAATCAGCAACAACTGGTTGAGGGGCTGGTTTTCGTTTTAAACAGGTTTGAGGATACAGGCGGCGACAGCGGCGGCAGCAGCAGCAGCAGCAACGGCGACGACGATGGGATGAGAAGAGATCTGGGGAATTTTTTGCCATTGCTTTTGCTTTTGTTTGAATCATCGCACCTCACTCACCTACAAAAGAACGAACAATCCAGCTAGGCAAGCAAGGAACCAAACAGAGTTTTGAAACTCGAAATCCTCCGTGAGCGACCGTTGGTTGTTGGTTTTGCTTTTCTCGGTGCGCATGCAATTGCTGTCCGGGTTTTGCTCTTTCTCTTCTTTTCCCATATTCCCAAATCGACCTAGAGAGCGACGAACCTGTTCTCGAACTGTTGAGCAGTCGACGGTTAAATGTTTTGTTTTTAATGAGTGTCTTATGTCAACTCCATCGGACTCTTGAGAGATTTTCTGTTTTCGGCCAAGTTCGCTTCGGTTTCTGAAAATATCATAAAGTTCCAAGGGCTTGAACCTTGGCTCGTTCGAGCTAAACGACGCGAGATTTACTTTCGCTTGAAACGATGTTTCGATTCGAAGAAGATCAACTCTGCATCTTCTCGACGGCTGTGAGCTTTCTTTTTCGCTCTTAATCGAACTCCCGAGCATTTTTTGTTTGAGAAATGTCTCGATTCGGAGAAAGCGGCAGGAAAACTGTCTCGGATTCGATGTTGCGTAAGAAGACGGTGAGATCTTCATTCGAGGATCGCACCGAAACATTCAGCAGCGAGAATGAGAATTCAAGTTGCACAAGCGAGAACAGAAAACTCCAATGACTTCATGGACTACGACAGAGTTCCGATGAAATGCGCCGGCGTGGCGCGCGCGGCTCTCGGACTGGCTCTAGCAGTTGGCTGAGGAACGTTCGGCGTGTTTCGCAATGCTAAACGCTGATCAAGACGTCTATCGCCTGTCTGTTCTCTTTCACATGAACGAGAATTAACTCAAGATTGGGGGAATTCGGCGTGCGGATCCGTCGGCGTAAACGCACTCGCGTGCGGGGTGCCGTCGGCTCCCCGTAGCGTTGGGCTACGTCAGGCAACGTTAGGCAACGGATCGCAGCGGGTAGAATATAAATAGCTAACGTAGAAGATAGCTTCATCAGTCGGACGTATATGTCTGCAACAATAAAAGCCCCTGAATGATTCGTCCTCGTTTGTTTGAGCGGTCCATCGGTTCGGCCGTGTATCCCTTTATCCACCGATGTTTCGGTCAAGCGATGAATACGATCCCGGTGAAAGCCCCGTTCGCGGATCACCGGACAAATCCCCATCGCCGGAGTCACGTCGATCGAGGACAGAACAATCCTTGAAATCACGCAATCCGTACTCGAGAACGAGGTTTCGCCGGCAGAGAAAGTGAGAGTGCCAAACGAGTGAGATTGTAGCAGTGTCTCAACACGGCGGCGAAGTGGGCGTCGAATCAAAAGAAAACCGCTACTCAACAACACAAAGCTCCTGTCGCCAGTATTGTGACCCCATGTTGGTTCTTGCCGGCAGACTGGGCTAGACGGGAAGATAGCTGAGCGCTATTCTTGCTGGCGGCGGCGGCAGGCAGGCTGGCTGCTTGGTTGGCGAGGTGTATAATTGAGACCATGATGTGCACAGATCTGACCAGATGCCAGTATGAGATGATGGACAGGCGTCGGCTTTCGTCACTGATGTAGTTCAGCCAGATTTCGAATGCTTCTCCTAATGAGCAACAGAAATGAAAACCCGAGGCGCCACAGCGTCTTGTGCTTAATTCATCCCTAAACAAATATGAACACAACAATCGGATTTGTTTCTCGTCATGCATATTGTAGCAAACTGATCCACTGATCCGAACCGTGCGATCTTCATCTCGAGGTTTCGGATCCGCGTTCATGACTCTGCGGTATTTTTTGGAATGCCGAAAGGAATCTCGGAAGATCGTCAAGATTTCGATCCGAGAGAACTCTTGCCTCATGAAGTGGTGGTTGTTGTTGTTGTTCAGTTCATAGATCATCGAATTCTCCTCCCACAAAATCAGCTCAGCTGTCATACCCGAAAACCGCATGGCTGGATCGATTCATGCATGCGTGCTCCTACGTCTCCTTCAATGTCCGGGTGGTGTCGTTTTCTCCAAAGTTGATCCTAAGCGATCGTGGAGTAGCGGAGGCTGCTGATGGACGACATATGTCTTGAAACCCTTTGCTGCTGCTGCCGCTGCCGGTAGGAACTGGATCACGAACCCTGCATCTTCAAATCCTCCTTCCGCCTCTCGATGGCTCGCTAGAGGACTTTCTCCGCGAACAGCCGAAAAGCCGAAAAGCAACCAGAAAGAGAAACTGTTTTCATTGTATTCTGTTCGAGCGAATCGACCCCCACATCGAGTGCATGCTCGAACAGTCCTGTTTGTAGCGGCCATCAAGTTCTTTGAGAGCATGCTCGAGATTGGCGTCGATCATTTCGAAACTGAAAGTTAACCGAAATATCACTGAAGTCATAGTTCCTGAATTCGCACTCGATATCATCTCTCTTTTGCGTCCATGTTCCAGTGCATCACGAAACTGAAGGTCTTTCGCCGAGCGACGGCTCGGGTGAAAACCCGAGGGTCAGAACTCGTGTACGCAAACTTTCGGTTTTTTCTTTCGGAGTTCGTCGAACGAGCAACCGCAACCCCCGACAGTGATCGAGCCACAAGAACCCTTCGGGTACTGTTCGCTGAAGTAATTTTTCAGCGGAATGCCCCCGGTTCTCGCGACTTTCCGTCCGATTCGGTTACGTGTGCTCGAGCTCGCTCTTCGCGTCCGCTTCTCGTGAGGAGCTTTGATTGAATATCTCTTCCTCTCGCGATGTTATCAATCGGGCTCTTCTTCGTACAGGATCCTGCTGAAGATTAATGTCTGCGTCCTGCAGTCCTGTTCCAATCAGTAGTTCTTTTCATGCGATTTCAATGTCATCGGAGGAATTTTTGGGCCAACTTTCGATTTCAATGTTCTTACCGGTCGACTACTTCTCCATCCGGGCCAGCAGCGCCGAGAGAAGAAAGAATGACTAGTCCACGAGAACCTAGCGAGTTTAACCTCAAAAATTTTTACGGATCGAATCGAACAGTTTTGAAAGGTGCCATGGGGAACATTTTTGTGAGGTGACTCGGCGGAGATGTTGTGCGTATGCCGACCACGGAGATCGAGCGCTCCAGCCGAACCACCGAGCGAGCGGACCACGCCATCGGTCGGTAGACAGACACTCGTTCGCCCTGTTAGAGAGAACCTACACGCGGCGTACTCTGCACGAACCTGTTTGGGCTTGATGGATGCATACATACATTTAACAGTTGTCCAAAGAGGAAAAAAATTTATGAAAAAAAGTGAAAAAAAACTAGTAAGTAACGAGAGGAACCGTAGTGTAATCGGTGTCGAGCGCGTGCGAGTTACCGGTTCCTCGAATGGAAAAAATAGTTTGCCCATTTCGAGTCTCGGAGCGTGCCCGACTTCAAGCTCTGGTTCTCGAGGGCGAAAGAGAAGAGGGAAGAACGCATCGTCAGACACGAAAACCGAATCGTTCTGAACGATAGTTTCCTCCCAAGAACCCAAATTCACTTACGACAGAAATCTCTGAGTTTGTGTTAGATCACAAATAATAGTGCACGGTGTCAGTGCTGACTGGCTAGCGGAAACACCAAAAAAATGCAGCTTTCGAGCCTCGTCGACTAAGTCGGTCAGTCAGAGTCCTCTCTGTCCGGCTTCGGAGTGTGTCCGCTCGGAAGTAACTGGACCTCACGAGGCTCTCTCTTGGACTTGCACCAGGCTTGCTTGTTTCCTTCCGAAGGACACTTCTTCATCGATGAGAACGTGAGCTTCCTCCGGTCCCGCAAAAACTACATCGCATGTAACACAGCCCGACTGACCCACCGGGCGACGAATTCATTCGATCGCTCCGATCTTTATTTCAATTCGAGCTTCGAACGTTGTGGCCTTGCACCTCGGTACCCGAAACGCGCTGACTGAGAGCGAAACTCAAAACGTAAAGCCGAAGTAGCGGGCCCGCGGTAATGGCAGTGACGTCCCGTGTGAAGAAGAATTCGCTGGTGTTACAACGAGAACGACCAAATTAGCACATGAAACACATGGAAACGAGATGCTGAAAGTAGTTCAGTGGCTAGTTTTTTACGCATTGCGATGCGCACAGGGTTATGTAATCGATGGCGCGAACGCCCGGTTGCGCTGCTGCTGCCGCCGCCGTCGTCGTTTGTCTCGCGGCTGACAAAGAATCGCGAAATCGGAACGAATTCACATCTTTTTGAGTTCGATCGACTTGGAGTTCGTGGATGGTGGACATAGCCGTAGCCGACCGGCATCGAATCTGACTAATGTGGTGACGACAGTGGTTTGTGGGAGTAGGACGGACTGTGTATCGCAGTGGCTGTAGTCGTCTGACAACTGCCGAATCTGAGAGCAATCAATCATTAATTTGATGCCGCTCCGCTGTTGACCTCAATGTCCTCTGACCACACTCGTCATTAAGCCTGTTTGTCGCTCAGTGTCTGCTTTGCTGGGTCGTTGGCTGACTGCGTGCATGGTTTACTGACTGACTAGTTAGCTCCTCTGTAGACCACCCTCCTGAAGTTTATGCAGTATTTGCATGATGCGACTCGCATCGTTATGTCGACATCGCTCCCCATCATAGCTGGGATTCTGATCGATATCCGGTCAATGGTGGTTATTATGAAAATGAAAATAAAAAAAAAAGAGGAGAAAACAGCCTCGGATGTCCGACGAGGAGCAGAGGACTCCGACGATGCATGCTGCATCTTTCGCGGATTGATCGAGCGAGTGAGCCATCCGTTTGAATCCTCGTCGGAAGAAGGTGATGATTTCGAAGCTCAAGTTGACAGTCGGAAGTTCTGTCACCGGCGCGGAGAAATTCGAAAATCTCGCTCTTGCCCGGACGATGTTTCTTGGAGACTCGTCAGACGGAAGAACTTCTGGAATTGTGCACGATGCGCACTATGACAGTTGAATGCCCGCGTGCCCGCCCGCCCGCCCGCCCGCCCGCCCGGTGCAAGAGCACCTTGAGCGCGATCCAAGATCCTTGATAAGTTCGTTCACATTTAGTCTCTGTACTTTGTCTGATTCGGCGGCGGCGGCGTCGTCGTCATTTTCTCCTCCGTCTTGTGCGCGATCTTCTTTTTTCGTTTTCTCTCTTCCGAGACAACGACGGCGGGGAGAAGCTCAAGGTCGGTCATCCAAGCAGCCAGCAGACGCAGAGCTGAAGTAGCGAACGCAGCCGCTCCGGGCAACGGAAATCTCCAAAAATGGCGCGCACGAAAACGTTGCCATCGTCGCCGCTTCAACTGCAATGACGGCGACGGCGGCGGCGACGACGACAACACTGGATGCTGAAAACGACGCCGCCGACAACAGCGAAGAGAAGAGAAAAAAGATCGCTGCCGCGACTTCCACAAGGCAGGGCCGAAATTTCGCCACCAAAGAGTTACCGATGCTACGCCTGATGCTAGACGGCCGCGGCGGTACTTCTGGCGGATATCTCTCGACGGCCACGGCCGAATCAGGAACAGCAGGGCTTTCTCTTGTCTACTGTTGTCGCTCCGAGGGCTGGAACGGTCGATCTTGTGTTTGTTGTCGTCGTCGTCGTCGGTTCGTGGTGGTTTCGGACAAGGGAGGAAGCATGCCGGTTGGTCGGTTGACCGGCAAGGGCCGGCGGTGAAGTCGCGTCGCCTCAGAACTTTCTTCCTGAGAGAAGACGTTCGTTAATTTGCGATCATCTTCAACAGAAATTGATTGGATCTCTGTAATTTTCCCGAATTTCCGTCTTCGAAACCCTTTCAGTCCTTCGGGAAGAAACCCGAACTTGTTATTTCGATCCGGATGAATCATTCTCATTTTGAGAATTTCTTCGCGAAATACCGAAAGTCTGAGGTGATCTATTTGTTGCGAAGCATCACGAGGAACCTGTAATGAATGAAATGTTTGGAAAATTCACACCACGGGCACTACCATCACAGCGATGATCACTATAGTCGTACGGAAACTTGAGGGAACTTGCGTAACGGCCCTTGGCTTCACCCATGGTCGTTAACATAGACGAAGCATGGATCAATCTCTAGTCTGACCGTGAAAGAATTTTCAACGACCGAGCTGGAATCAAGCATGGAACGGTCATTTCTTTCTCGGAAATCTTGCTCGCGCCGAATGAATACGCGACGGCGAGATTGTGACAGCAACATCGTGGATCGCGCAAAGCGGAATCTTCACGATCGACCATTTTCTATTTCCAATGATAGCCCGGCGCGGTTCAAAGTCTTTCCAACCTAAAAATAAGGCGGACTTTCTGCCACAGTTTTGCTTCGAATCAGAGTTTTGATCGATGCAGTGATATCGAGGTTTTGTTCAGAAGAAATCAATCTCAAAATCGCTTTTTCTCTCTTCTTCCAGGTGAGTTTTATGAATACCGAACCAGCAACTGCCCTTCGCTCGGAAAACAAAGGGCGGCGATTTCGCTTCCAGCTCGGAGTTTAATGCGAGGGCTTATCAAGTTTACACGATAACAATCCTCCGACAGAAACAAAAAAGACGGAGAAACTGTTCCTCAGCAAATTTACGTATCCCTAAAGTGGCGTTTCCTGTTGCCTGCGCGCTCGAAGGGGTTGAAGCCAAGAGGATAAAAATGATTTTTATCCCCGTAAGGCGGATGTATATCCAGTTCCAGACGAAGTGATGGCAAACGACGGAGCTGATGGCCGCCGCTGCCGTTTGTCTTGTTTGGCCAAAAATGTTTCCTGATTACAAACATAGAGTGCGTCGGACTCTCTGCTTATCCTTCAGTTGATCAATTCAGTCGCTTCTGGAAAAAGATGACTACCGCCTGGTACGCGGTGTGCAGTTTCCCGAATGAGATTCCGATCCTTCGGCGGGACTTGACAGAAAAAAAAGCCGTTTCCAATTATTCTTCTGTATCATCTCGTTCCCGGAGGTTCTTTCTTTTCCACGGTGTGAAACTCTTCCTTAGTAACAAACTGAATGAAACTTTTCGGACGGGGTACTTGGCCATCGACTGCCGCCCTGTGTCGGAAAATTGACCGTGTTCTCAGTATGCGAGTGCAACACGAGAACAAACCATGTTGGTTGACCATTTCGCTCTGCCGGAATGTCGTTGGCGGCCCGTATCGTCCCGTAGTCAAATATCTTGGAAGCGTCTGCGGACAGAATGTGGATCAGTGTGACCCTGGCTCGTGCAAAGACCAAACTTCTCAACGTCCAGCCCGCTCGCACAAATCTAAAGGATTGTTGGACATCATCAATGCCTGCTCGCTCTGCTGCTGCTGCTTTTCGCTTTCTTCCACGGTATGTTGTGCAACAAACTTGCTATTCGTACAAAAGCAAGCGGAGGAAGCGAGCGACTTGTTGTAAAAATCATCCAGCTCAAGACCTTGGCACGTCTTCCTTTTTGACGAACAAATGAACAAACGGACGGACATCCTCTCCTGTTGTCATCGCGCAGGGTGCTGCGTGTGTCGCCGAAAGTCCAACCCGACCGCCCGCCCCAACGTCCACCCACGGCTGATGACCCTCTGGTCGGTACTTCAATGAGAGATGAATGGATGAGCGAATTGATGGATGAATTAATGAATGAATGAATGACCGAACAGCCAAATGAGTCGCACCGCACCGCTCGTCGGGTCTGATGACATCGAGCCCGTGTCGGAGTTCGTTCCAGAACCCGAAGCTGGAACGAGAGGGGAATCACAGCCGTTTTTCTGCCCCGTGTTCGGATAGCTCTGCCGGAGCTGCAATCTGCCTTCACAGGTGAAGCCAACGATGAAACCATCGTCTGTTCAGGACCCGTGGCGCAAGCGTCACCGGCTCACATGGTCGCGTTGCGCTACAAGGTTAGCTAACACTGAACAACCGTCAGCCGAACCGTGAGCAACCAAGCAACCGGTAGCTTATGCAGTCTATTCGTCCGTCGGTCCGTCCGTCGGTCGGTCGGTCTGGATGCTCGGTTGACACTCAGTCGGTAAATATAGAGAAAGATGCGCGCAAAAATATCACCGTGTTTCTACTGCCGTTACGATCCCAGTGAGCGTCCTAGACTCATTGTTGGACTGCAACGATCATGACGACGCGACGGTGTTTGGCATTGCGCGCGCTTCGTTTCTATGTCCGGCAGAGTGTGATGACATAGTTCCGCTTTGAGGAGATTTCCTAGAGGGAAACGGACGCCTCAAGAGATCACCTTCGAGAGATACGGATGCCCTGGACCTGACACCCGTCACTTGCGGACGGAGTTCCAGGATGGAAAGTACAAAAAAAAAACGATCGATTCGTCAATGTTCCTTGCTCTACAGGCGGTGCATTCATTGCGTACAGCAGACGGCGAGGCGTACTGAACGGATTCCGTCTCATGTCGGGCGATAAACAGCAATGGCACGCCGCGCCGTTGCTACCGCCAACGAGAAGCGAAAGAAGCAGATGCCACGCTAGAGAGAAGTCGTTGGCTTTCTTTTGGCGAAGTGCCACTCACTCGTGGCTGGGACCGAAGTTCCTGGAAAAACGTCGAAGCCAAGATGAGAAATTTCTGAGCCGTTCAGAGCGAGGAAATTCAGAAATTTTGCAACGAACAACGAACGAATGAACAACGGATAGGATGGATGCCCCGACGGAAAAACCTTTTCGGCTGTTCAACCCTTCCCCTAGTCTTTCCGTTTGGATGAATCATCGTGGCGAAGATGCCGGTTCCAATAAGCATCGACAACGGCCCGATCTCTTGCGAGTTCTTCGGAAAGGTTCGTTCTCCAAAGTCGCGAACTCTATTCAGCGAAAAATCTCAAAAAAGGCGATCTATTGAGAGCTGATGGATTGATTGATTGATGGATGCGACGCCCGCCTGCTAGCTGTTATGAGCAACGACGGTAGTGTCGATGAATATCGGCTAACTGACTGGCGGGCTGTTGGCGACCTTGGTGGCTTCCTCTGTGATGCAACGCTTTGTCTTTCTTCGTTACCGACCATCAACCACCGCCGATCACGCTGTCGACGCCGACAACGTCGAATAGCTGGGCTATCCGTTCACTGGACAAAGCTTTCGCGAACGTGAAAAGCACTGCAACTCCTTGTACAGTGTTCCGTGGGTACGGTACCGTGTTGTCGGATGATCTGCTTTGCACGGCTACGAACCCCGCGCCGGCCCGGCAACGACAATCCCACACTTGCTGACGTCGGTCGATCCTAGCTGCGTCTGAAAGCCAATCACCTGGATCCGAGGCATCGAAGGGAAAACTTCTGTCTTCGTCCTCTGAAATTTCGTTTCCTCGAACCCATTCCATCCGGAGCTTCGATCTTTCTTCACTCGGGGCAGAATATAATCGGAATGAATGATGACGATCATGATATATGGTGACTAATCCACGAATGGAATGAATGCTGCTCGCTTGTCTGCTTGGTTGTTCACTCTTTCGCTCTCAGTATATTCTTCTGGGCCAGACGGGCAACTGCGGCCAAGAACAGAAGTTACATACAATAATGGCAGACGAACGCATTCGTCGTTTTCCTCGTTGTCGCCAACAACGCCGAACAGCAGCTAACACGCCACTGCATCGGCCGCGCGCGGCAGAACCGACACCGACAACGAAGGATTACGAAGCAAACGCGGCAAAGTTCGTTCACCGCATTCGCCTTGATCTCAAGGATGCCCCAAAGGAGTCAGTGCCAATAGGAAGAGCTGGCGAGCCCGTCCGCCAGCCGGTCAGCCGGCGCGGCACGTTGGCCAAGCGTCCATTCGAGGATTCCGAAGCGAAATATTCAGAATCCCGGCGGCGTCGACGCGGACCGCCATTTCGGAGAGCTCGTACGGCGTGAAAGTTTATGACTTCCTTGGTTCCCTTCGTTCCGAGGTGAAAATTCCCGATTTTGAGGCCCGGACATGGAAATCTCCATCGATTTTTTAGTTTTTGATTCCGTGGGTGTTTCACCGCTGCTGCCGCAAGCGCGGGGCAAGCCGGGAAGCGAGCAGATGAGGTCGCGACGGCAGTATCAGGCTAACATCGGCTGCCAAGTGAACGTCCTTGACACCCAGAGAGAAATGAAGATTGCTCAATCGAGTTATGTTTAAACGAAAAGAAACAAAAAGAAGGCGACGACGAAGAGGAAGGAGAACCGTGATCTACAGCTCTGGAGCAAGATTCTCGCTGTCGATTAGATTAGCAGACACGACGCAAATACGCGCTCGCTCCAGAGTTTAGTTTCGCGTTGAAATTCTGAGCGATTTCTCTTCGGAACGTGAGCAACGGAATATGCGTTTGATCGACACAAACTCTTCAGTCGCCGCTGCCTTTCGTTGGCGCAGCCCGAGAGTCAGCGTTTCGTTTTCTAGTGGTTCCAGTGCGGAGACTGTTGTTCATGCCGCTCCACAAATAACCATCTCACTTTTATGAGCGATGAAACGCGCAGTAACGAAAGTTGTAACAAGTATCAATCCACCCAGGCACACTGGAAGATTTATCTATCTCCTGGAGTATCTATTCTTCGGTGACCGGCTCTGACATCACCTTACGATCGAGCTTCTTCGCCTAAACTACTCCACCGTGTAGCTTTCGACAAACAATCGAGCGAACGAGAGATCTTTGCTTTCCGAATGATTTCGTCAGTGTCAGCTCAGAATGAATTTCGGGCTCGCATCGGAAATTCCCTCACTTCCTCCCCGAGGTAGGCCGTAAACTTAGCACGAGAAGCTCTTCGATCGAGACTCGTGTACGACGCTCGCTCTCGTCGGAACTCGCTCCGAACCTCAGAGCTGGAATTGAGGCCAAAAGCCCAGTTTGTCTTCAACAAACGCTAACCTATCGACCCACTGAGTTGGCGGAACCCGTTGAGTTCAACGGGTCTTCAAAACCGAGCGCATCCGGTTCATTGTCAATTGTAGGTGGAGCGTCAGGTGGTGGACGACAGCATCGAGCAGCGGCAGCAGCAGCAGCCAGAGACATCTTGCACTCTGATCAGAATACCATGAAACAAGCGGTTCCTGGCATCGGGTATTCCGCCAAACTCCCCCGACTCGAGCCGAGTCTCGAGAAGCAGGGAAAATCAGATTTTCTCTCATTTCGTTCAGAACTTTGTCGTTTCTATGCGTCCACTGGATGCGTCATCCACGGAGCTCGGAGCCAAAACCCGTAAAGGACCAAATTTCGGAAATAGAAGGAGCTATTCCGAAAACTAACGGTTTGCTAACCGTATCAAGCCCAAGGTCAACTTGGCTTCCTTATTTCTCCTTTTACATCTGTGGACAGAAAAACCTGCGAACGACACCTGGATCAGCTCCGCTGCCAGTTGTGCGTAGAGACAATTCAAGCGATCTAACAACAACGACGACGACTCTGACTCTGACTCTGAGCCCCGACGACGTTGCAGAAGTTCTCTGGAAACAAGATTGGCTTGGAAAGCCATCCCAAGCAAAGATTACCGCAGACTCGCGCAAGGTTTCCTCCTGTCGTTTATTTGTTATTCATCTTCTTTGTTTCGCTACAACTATCGGCTAGTTAGTCGAGTTGAAAAGATTCTGCGACCTTGTGAACTTTGTGGAATTTCGACCTTTTCAATTAGCTGAGTCCAGCCCCAATTACGCGTTGTCTCTGCTTCAATCCGCTCTTGAGGCTCATCCCATTGCTCCAGGTTCTTCTTTTGTCGTCACGGAAAACTGGATCAATGTCAACCGTTTCACTCGTCAAACATTCATCCCATTGAGCGAACGACGCCGACGGTCGGGCAATCGAGTTGTCTCTCTGTTTGGTTCGGCTGGACTTGCCGGCCGGCTGGTTGACTAGCTTGCTCGAGTGCCGCGCTGCAGCAGTTGTATGAGAAGAGCGCCTACCCGTCGGTTACATAAGAGAACCAGCGCATTGTCACGCGGCCGCCGCCGGTCCTCTTCTTCCAGCACGCTGTTCGTTATCTACCACAACGACGACCGTGAACCGTGATTCAGATTACCAATGAGCTGCCGCTGCTCACTGTGTCCGGTAAACGAGAAACTGGTGCAATCGATGTTCCCGAATGTTAAGACATGCTCGGATTGAGTTTCGCCTCATGTTGTGGGTTCGGTGGAGTTTTACACGATTCAAGCGTCATCGGATCAATAATTGGAACTTCGAGAATCTCCGGAGGACAGAACTTCGTCTGAACCGGTTTGATCGCTGCGGCGATGTTCCGATCTTCCGAAGACTTCCGAGCTTCATCTGTGACGAAATAAGGAAACTCCTCGCAAATCACAGAAGCGGCTCCCGTAGCCCACGTTTGCTTGCTGTAACGCTATAGCGCATTATATCAACGTCCTCGCCAGTCAAAAGTCGATCCACGCTCTTGACCCAAAAGCGGTGGACCCAAGGACCCGGGAGCCAGCAGCCGGAGACGAAGCGGAGGTAACATCAGCACGGGCAACCGCAGCCGCATCTTATGCAACCCAAGGTCTTCGCCGTCAGTCGAATCGCATCTGTGCGTCCTCAACCGATGCTGTTCGACTCGTTGGAGAGTTCGGGTAGAAAGAAAAAAATGTTGAATAATCGTCCGCTAAAAGGAGGGGAGAGGAAACTCTTTGAAGCGCGTTGTTGTTCCTGAATGAGGAGTCACTGGCCTCAGTTCCAGACCCCGGCTGCGTGACTGCGCCAGTCCGAGAACGCGGAAAACTTTGGATCTAAATATTGGAGCGACTTGAGCGACGTGTTTTGGCCGCCTGGAATCGGTTTCCGGGTACAGGAAACGAGGGATTCCAACAGAAATCTCGAGTGCCTCGATGATTCAGCGGAATCTCGACGAATACCCGGAATTACGGCTCAAGCATTAACTATAAAGGATGCGTTCAAAGCTTGATTCGAGCCTGCGTGTGAAGCGAATGTTTACCGTATAATTACAAGCAATCATCCGAATTGAAGAAATGCTCGATAAGAGAAAAAAGAAACGTAGGAAATGCGGTTACTACAACGAGCAGAAGCGCTAGAAGCAGCAACCAAAGCTGCGCCAGCAAGATCTCGTACTTCTGCAACCGGGGCTCAAAATAAATTCACCGCTGCTCTTGACCCGCACTGCCGACATCGTAACAGGAAAAGCCATTCAATGAAACACCACGTCATGCGGAATCCGGTCCACGCAGACTGACAGTCAGTCAGATTGACAGACCGAACAACCAACCAACCAACAGTCAGTCTCTTGAACACGAACGAGAGATTTGAATGACGTCCTTGCACGTCCTCGGCGATCTAGTTTCCAGCAAGTTCGTTCTAAGTGCGCAGGAGATTATTTGAGAAAAGGAGAGTTCCCGGAACTTCTTAGAGCTTGTCATGGCGACGACAGTCACCACCGGGGTTTCCCTTAATCAGTCAAAGATGACCCTCAAAATGTCAGAAAACCGCATCATATCCCGCAATTTCTTCGTCACGCATCACGACTCTACATCTCTGACCGAGATGTATGAGATGGAAGTCGCGATGGTTCTATCGTCTCTCTCCGATCCGATTTCTAAATTTTGCATTCGAGTCCCGTCCGGATGAATTTCAGCGCGAGAAAGATGGAGTTCGCAAAGCGGAAACGCTCCATCCGGTGCCGGAACTCTGCTGCTAGAGATCTTTTCTGTAAGGCCACACCGTAACTGTGCCTAGCATAGCGGAGTGAGGACGTTACTCCATTGGCCACCGCTGCTCTAGCAGGCAGGCAGGCAGGCAGGCAGTCGGGCGAGTGCACCGACTAGACGTGGAAAGAGCGCTTCGGAGAGGGACCTAGTATTGGGAGAGCCGCTATGAAGCCAGTAGCAGGCGCACGAGGAGTAGTCTTGTGAACGCATCCGAAACGAGCGGTCACGCTGTGCGTTGTCCGCTTATTTCTCCTTCTTGGTGTTCACTTGTCACCAACAACAGTTAGTTGTCCTCAACAACGACTCACGCATCCAACAGTGTCTTCTGTCGACATCGCTCGGCTACTGTTCCGAAAGTTTGGAAAGACTTGAGTGGCAAAAGTTCAGTGTCTATCTCACGCGCCCGCGGATAAATGGGTGCAGTCAGTGTGGACCTTACTCGACTACTGTTAGCCGCTACTGTGGGGAATAAATTCAGGATGACATCCGAGCAAGTGGTTCCGGATCAGAGTCCGGTGTCCGACGCCGACTCGATTATCTCTTCCGGCGAAGAAAGCGAAAACGAAGTTCTTGACCTGCACATCGACAGGTCGAGATCTCCAGCTAGTTCGCCCCCTCCAAGACGCACCGCCTCCCTGATTTCCTCAGACCCTAAGAGAACGACGTTTAAGAAATCCCTCATGAAACGATACCGTAAGTCAGACCAACACTGATTGCATTATTTGAGATCGTGTCACTCCGAGTTGTGACTTGAAGTAGTGATAGCCGAGAGTTATTGCCATCGTTAAGATCCTGAGACCTCTAGACGCCGATCAGATTAGAGTTAGGAGAACTTGAATCGATCGAAACACGGTTCTTCGAACGAACAAAGAAAGAAAAAGGGGGAAAAACAGGCTCGAGGCAGGGAAAAGGAAGGAAGCGACGACGGCAACAACAACAACAACAACAGTTGCTCGTTCGCTTGCTCACGAGTGAGTGAGTGAGTGAATGAATGTGCGTTTGATTCCTCTACCTTATTCAGAGCGAACCGCGTCACTTCCTCTGAGTAGAGGCGGATTTCAGTCAAGAGTTCCTCTTCATGCTTGCCAACTTCCTTCCTCATACAGCAACGAGGATCTGACTGTCTCCGCAGCTAAGTAGCTGGCTGGGTTGGTTGCCGACTCGATCAGTTCTCGTGACGTGGTAGAGCAAACTTCGAAAACCAGAAATTTTCGCTGGAAAGTACGATTTTCGGAAAAATTGAGGTCCTGGACTCATATTCGGATGAGAAATCGATTAACGCTGGGATAAACGGCCGACTGATCGATGTCATTGCTCTGCAAATGTTCTGTTGGCGATAGCTGAGCGTCTGTCAGTCAGTTAGTCCGTCAGTCTCTTGCCCTGCCTTCCTGTTCTTGCGGGTAGCCTGCTAGCTGGCTGAGTATTGAGTGCCGTCATTGGCGCTCACACGCTCAGTGCTCTCTGGGTCAATGGCACGGGCTGTTTCAAGGCCAGTCTCGCGCATGCTCCAGAGGGCCAGCCACCGACCCACGCCATTGCCGTCGTCGCGGCCGCTGCTGCCACCATCACCAGCGGCGGCGGCGGCGGCAGCGGCGGCACCACCACCACCAATACAACGGACTCCCCCGACACGGACGGAAAGGGCTCTATGAGTCTGCGTCCCTTTTAGTCCTGCCGCGCCCCTCAGGGGACGGAGGAAGCTTTCCTTCGGAACACCCGACGGACGACTCTACGGAACACCCCACGGACGAAGCCAGGGAAGAGCAGAGTCTGTGGGGAACGAACGAGCGGGCGGACGGATGGGCTTCGGGGCGGACGGGCAAACAAGCAGGGAACCGAGGGAACACGGTTCCAGGAAATTTTCCTCATTCGACAACCGCCCGACTTCCTAGGAACCGAGGCGGTGGTGGTGCGGGCGGTGCAACGACGGCTGAGGATTGGGCCTTGAATCTCCTTCTCCGTTCGCTGCTCAGGTTCAGCCTCTCTGTGATGATGAACCAGTGAAATCCCTAGAGATGATGGCGTGAGACTTTGGCCCGAGTCACGATTGATCTCTAGCTGTCCGGAAACGAACGAACGAACGAACGAACGAAAGAAACAGTCCTTGCTCCGCGCAGCTCCTTCTTCTCCTTCACTGAACTGCTACTTCTTCTCCCTTGCTCCCCGATCGGTCCCCGTCCTGCTTCAGGAAGAAATTTAGCCGCGTAGCCCGGCTGTCCTTTGAGACGGCTTGACCATTCGAATGAGTGAAAGAAAGTCATCAGTTGACCAGCGGAAAGTGGGTCCACTGGATTCCTGGATTCGGGAAGCGTTAGGAGCAATATCGCTGCCATTCTACGAAGAGACTTAACCAAGCATTACTCACCTCGCATCCATCCACCTAGGTTTGGCCTGCCTGCCCGCCTGCCTGCTCATTGGCTCCCCGATCGTATCTCCCCCACTTTTGGCCGTGCTGTTACAAATGACTTTTCTCCTCACAACAGGAGTCACACGAGTCCTCTTTCTCCTTGCCATCCTCTAACCTTGGCGAAGAAGAACTCCTTTCCGTGATTCTCTTTGCACGATCAGAGTCGCTGGAATATGGGTCTACGCTTCTCCAAAGTTGCTTCTCTGCCGCATTCGAATCAATCGGGCGTCCGAGATTCGCGGAACCGCGATTTTGAGATCTCTTGAACAAGGTTCCCATGTTTTCCCGTTTTTTTTCGCTTTTTCGCCGATATATCCACTCTACAGTGCTGAATTTCTGAAGTTCCGATTGTTATAGGCCGGCCCTGACCCATTTAATTCTCATTTCCTTATTCCTATTTTTGTTTGTTCAATATAGTCGATTGGGAATGATGATGAAATAACTTGTTCGGAATGGAGGGTTATTATCGAATGTATGACGCTAACCAATATGAGAATCGTTGTCAAGGCCACGGGAGAAACTTGCCAAGATGTGTGTCAAGATCACCTAACTGTCTTGTCGTTTTACTGCGAATCCCCGAGTAGAAGAGTTAAATTGGCTCAACGTTCGCTACGCAAACTATCCAGTACCGTAGAGCGAACGACGACGACGTATTTCTTCTGATTTGGCAACCAGATCGAGTTGGTCTTGTTCTGTTAGGTTCGATGTTTCTTGTCTTACTTGGCTCCAGTTCAATGACAGACTAACAACTCGGGATTTCAAAAGTGAACGGTTGTTTCGATTACGATGAAGAGAGAGAGAGAGAGAGTGTGTGAGATAAATATATTACTTTACTGGATCCATATCCGTATCTGGACCGAATTCTGTGCGTCGCCGATCGAAAAGCTGTACGTTCCCGGAGCGCCACGCTGGCGCTGTCGATTGGTGCTCGCTTTCGCGATCCAAACTCCCCAAATCGACTACAGCGACGAATCCCAAACTCCGGATGGATCTCGTACGCACTCAGGCGACGCGGAACGACGTGCGGGAGCCTCACTTCCTTCGCTCTGAACTGCATAGCATGGACACACCCTGCGCCGCCGTTGTTGCTACTGCCGCGTCGGACGAATGGACAGACGGATGGTCATTTTGATCTTGGTGAACTAAAGCAACGGACGAATCAGCCGAGAACCGTGCTTGTCTGAAAATAACACAAAGAACTTCCAACACACCAACCAACCAGCGAGGCAAGCAAGCAGGCAGACAGCCGGCAAAGTAACGGACAAACGCAACCCTGCCGCTTTGGGGTTGCGGAGCCACGCACTTTCATCACCAGGCTTTCGACAGACTGCTGGCCTCGCTTGCCATCATCCCAACAACAGCATCGATGGCAACAACAACAGCACCAGCAAGAGCGGAGCAGAAATAGCAATTGCTATTTAATGCTGCTCATGCTCACTCCTCCCCCATCAATTTAAATTATCGTCATCATCTTCCTTTCGATTCAAGCGGTCTTTTTTGTGCGCGATGAACGTTGATTTTCGATTTCCAAAGAGTCGATCGAGGATCGAAGTTGGAGCTCGAGTTGCGACTTCGCACTTCGCATTCTCTGAAATTATTCACCGTTATTTCTCGTCAATTGCAATTTTTTCATTTATTTTTGACTTATATTCCAAAAGTTGTGCAAGGAAGTAAACTAAATTCTACACTTGGTATTTTCAGTTGATGGAGGCGAGCTCTCAAGAGCCCACGGACGTCATCAGCGTCAGTCACCTGGCACTGACTCGAAAAGCGTCCTGGTACACAACCTCATGCTCCAGCAGCACTACATGAGCGGAGCTCTCTCATCCCTCCCACCATCTCCTGCTGATTCAGGCGTCTCGGACGTTGACTCTTCTTCAGGACATCTCTCCACCGATGAGGCCAAAAGCCGGCTTCACGGAGACGCATCGGGTGAGTTGCGCTTGCTAATCCAGTTTTGAGCTATCGAGCATCCCTCGAGAAAACGAAAACAGCCCTTCAGACACTCGAACAACGTAGAAGATCTTCAGCGATTCTTTTTTTTTTGTGCTTTTTTTTGCTGGCCCTTCTTGCGATAGATATATTTAGTGTGCTTCTATCCGTCCGTCCGTCCGTCTGTCTGTGGGTCGGTCGGCGTTTGGGCTGTCTGTTAGCCGGTCGGAAAAAGTTGTTGCATAACAACGCGAGCAATCCGTCGCTTGCTTGCCGCTAGTGACTTTGAACTTGGGATGCAGAACCAACCAAGCAGCCAGCCAACCAGCCAAGCAGGCAGGCAGGCAAGCAAGCAAGCAAGCAACCACTCGTTGGCTCACCGTCTGTTGGGCAAGAGTGATGTCGTCAGCCGAGGGAGCAGCAAGCCGGCAAGCAACCCTATAGCCGGCCGGATAGCCAGCGATTCAAACGACAAAGGGGATAACTCCACGGCCGGAACGCCATCGTTACGTCACACCACAAACGAATTGGCGGTTTAGGGAGCCTTGGTCTCCTCTTCCAGGAAAAGTTCCTCATTGTGCGTCTGCCGAGAGTGTTGAGATCGGGGGACTCATCTCTCTTCGGGGTCCGACCTCTTTTCGCATTGCCTGTCCCTACATGCAGTGCGTTGTTCCCGCTCTCGTTGGCGGACAGATCTCGCGCGCTCGCGCTCGCTTGCTTGCTCGAGGGACTCCATGCGGACTTTAGTGGGGAGTCGTAGAGGAAGACGAAGAGAAAAAAAAGACAGATAAAGAGTTCTTCCGAAAAAAGGGCTATGTACCTGCGCCCCAATGTTCCTGCTCTGGATTCCCTCGTGACACCACTCCCCCTCAAGCGACCCCGCGCCCTCGCTCACCGACTTCCCTGATCGCACTCTATCGCCGCATCGACTTCCATTCGGACCACCGACCCCAAACGCAAAGATTCTTTGAAGCCGGCTACTGCCATCGGAATGAGTCACGATCGCTCCGCGAACGAACCGCATCAAAGAACCGTGTCGCCGCGCATGCCCAAGCGTTTCAAGGTTAGAGTGTCAGTGGCAGCAGCGGCCGGGGCGGCAGCGGCTGCGGCGGCGGCGGTATGACGGGGGAGAAAGGACTACCACCAGGACGACACAGGTGGATCAGGGAGTAACACGGGGGGAATCGAGGGAGCGACGGACGAGGGAGGAGCCTTTGCTTAACAGACTCCATCCTTCGTTCCTTCTTCTTTGTTCCGCACTCCCAACTCGCGCTTGCTCCCTTCCCCTCTTCTATTGCCTGTCTCCGAAGCCTTGAACACAGTGTAACACAATGTTGCGATTAGCCAGAACTGGAGAAAACGTATGAACGAGCTCTCTGGAGCGAGCCCGGACTCGAATCCTCCTTTGTCCCAACTACTGTCGGCTCCTTCTTTCCTTCCTTGATTTTGTCCTGATATTCAACCAGGATTTCTGAGAGCAGTTGGCCCTGAAGCGCAAGTTGGGGGAGAGAGAGATAAAGGCAGAAGAAGGGTTAGGCGCAGCGCCAAGCAGACCGAGTACACGAATTGAAGAGAACGAGGAAACGATTCAGCTTGAACTTGAACTCAAGGCGAGGGGGCCCAACAGGTGAATCGTTGTTACCGGCTAGGTGCATTGTTGGAATCGCTTACAACAGCGGCTGCACCAAAAAAAAGTGAGAGCAAGAACAGAGGAAGGAGAAAACGAGAAAAGAAATAAGAAAATAAGGAAGGGTTCATCAAGGTCGTAGCGTTCGCATCCTGGCTATTTTCAGTGACGACAATGCGGAAAAGCTGTGAGAGCCGGCTTCCTCGTTTTAGGTTGCTTACCTGTTCGGTGGCTACACAAGCTGTCCAAGTATTCTTCGCTCAGAATGCAATGAAAAAGAAAAACGGAATGAAAAGAAAAAGCCGGATAACGGAGAGAATACAGCGACAAACATCTATGGGAGTATCCTTCTTCCTCAGCTTGGTAATTCAGCGTTCCTGTCCCATCTATCGAAATCGATAAATCGTCGTGAAGTTCATGCCTCATCCCGTGGTCCGCCGCGTTCGTCATGACGTGAGATGTCGGAGTCGGAAATCGAAGTTTTCCAACGACATAAAGAACCTCGCGTCATGATTCACGAACGAGTTCCGCGCACGGATTTTGTTCAGAAAAGGAAGGCAATAGAGCGCTCTTCCTGCGAACTTCCTTTAGGCGTTTGTCCGTTGCCGTGGCGTGTATCCGCTGCTTTGCTGGCCAACCGCTTGGTTTGTTGGTTGGTTGGACGGCCGGCCGGCTCATCGTTGTTCGTTCCATCCGGAGAGTCAAAGCACTCCCCAAGGTCTCCTGCTGCTGTGGCCACGGCTGCAGCCAGCTCTACCACCTCTCCACTGTTTGTCTGGCTGGATGGCATGTATGCAGTGCCGTAGCGTGCCGCTCTGGCAAGTGAGCCAGCGCCAGAACGAGGAAGGAAGAGAAGGAGCTCTACGTCGTCGTCGTCGTCGTCGTAGGCAACGATGACGACGACGGAGGGGGCCTCTCGGTTAGTGGGTGAGCCACTGAAGCAGCGAAGAGTAAGGCCGTGGGCCGACTACGTTGGGCCGTCGGAACAACCAAGCGACCGACTGAGCGAGCGACCGACCGACCAAGAGACCCACAGACTGACAAACCTGCCTACTGGTGCCGTGGCTGCAGTGTTGTGATGTTGGCGCCCCTCTTGCTATGGGGCCCCTCGGTCCGATCGGACGACTTAGACAACCGGGTTTCGCTTTTCCTTCTGATGACGGCTACTGGGCAACATTTATTTCCGCGTTTCTCTCTTCTTGGCTCGAACTCTGATTTGCTCCAAACACTAATCCCTCGGTTTTTACTTTACTTACAGATTCCGATCTTAGCGGCGTCTACACGGGATCCACGACACTGCCCTCTGTTCAGCAACAGTTCATGTACCGCCAACTGAATGGTGTTCAGATTTCGCCTTCGAATCAAGGACTACTGTCCACGTCACCTTCACTGCCCTCCGCTTCGACGCTCAACCATAGCTTCGGCGGCCAATACGAAGACCAGAAACCTTTCTTGCCGTTGGCTTTGACCAAAAACCTGCCGGCATCGACATCGATCCTGCCCGCAGCGACTTCCTCTTCCCCCAACAGCCCTCCGGCGGGCTCTCCTCCTTCGTCTGGTAACAGCTTCTTCCCGAACTACTACTTCCCAAACCAACAAGGATTGAACATTCAAAGTCAGCAATACTACCACGAGGATCTTGGCTACTACTTCGCCGATGACCTTTCGACTGGAGGTGCTCAGAAACAGAAGAAGCCTCTCAGCCCGAAAAGGCCCTCGAAACCTTACGATCCAAGCCAGCCTCAGCCTCTGAAGCGCAAAAGCCGCGAAGGCAGCACCACGTACCTGTGGGAATTCCTTCTGAAGCTGCTTCAGGACCGCGAATGCTGCCCTCGATACATCAAATGGACCCACCGCGAGAAGGGCATCTTCAAACTGGTGGACTCCAAAGCCGTCTCAAGGCTGTGGGGTCTGCACAAGAACAAGCCAGACATGAACTACGAGACTATGGGTCGCGCTCTCAGGTAATTCATAGGACCATTCCTCTATGTATCGATGTGGATCGAGCATGAAGCGAATATTTTTCTCTCATCTATTCGCCTGGCTCGCTTCTCAGTACTCGAATAACCTATTTCGATCGTTGCAGGTATTACTACCAGAGAGGCATCCTTGCGAAAGTGGACGGCCAGCGCTTGGTCTATCAGTTTGTTGATGTACCCAAAGACATTATCGAGATAGACTGCTCGGGGGCCTAAGCCTCAGACTCACATTGAAGATCTTCACATGATCACCACGAATCCAACACAAAACAGGCTCTTCAAGCAACCGCACCGTCACCGCCGCAACCGATTCAAATCGCTGTCCGGAAACGACATAGATTCGAGAGTGAAGAAAATTTTCATTTTTCTCTCGATTGGATCATTCAGAAATCTCGTTGTAGACCACAAACACGAATCGAATCTCTCTCGAATCTATTCCTTCATACCCCGGACCGAGGGAATGGAGATGGACGAGTGCTATTTTCATTTGACGTCAATCAACTTTCTGTGATTCGAGACTTGAGGTCTGTCCGTCTTGCGGACGCCGGTCGGAGGTTCGAGACCCACTCGACCGGCGCCACTGTGTACATAGTTACGAAGCGTCAGCATGAAATTATTGAAAAATATTATCAACACCGAATCGGAGGACTCGGACGAAGACGTCAACAGTCACCAGCCCGACGACGACGACGACGGCAACAACAATCGGAGGACGGCGACATCTTCAATGTGAACCAACAGTTCAAACGGTTCAACCAATGACCGAATGTCCATCGACCGACTGGAGTGACAATGCGCTGGAGACATAGTAGTTAGCACGAGCCGCGGTGCTCTTCTCGTTGAGACGCGAGGATATTTTTTTAAGTTCGCTTCAACAAGTGACGAAACAAAGATTTTACGACGAGGTTGGATATTCTTAAAGTGTGGAAGTCGACAGAGATGGAACAAGGCGAGGACCAACAAGCGAGCAACGCTACCCAAACCCACAATTTAATATTGAAACAATTAACTCCGGATCGTTCTCTATCCCCAAGCGTGGAGGAAAATTCTTCAAGGCTTTGTGGTGCTCAAGACATTGTCGCCGCCCGCGACTATACTCTCTATCCATCCAACAAACCAAGCGAGCAGGCAACCACCCGAGCAGCATTCATCGGTCAATCAATCAATCAATCTATCGATCGATTTCTCTACAAGAGACCAATTCGGATCTTCTCGATTAATTCAATAACGCTCGACGATGACGATGACCAGTTCGACGATGATGATGATGAGAGGGAGGTTGTTCTCCTTTTTTCTTCTTGTATTCCCCTATATTTTCGTCTCCATCTAATCTCTATATTTATAGTGCCTCAAGTGGCCAGGAACACTTAACATCGTCGTATACTGTAATTTATTGACAACAACCTCATGGAAAACCGGCAATTTCAATCAATGTCAGATGAGTCGTAAATTATTTTAATAACATCAATCAATGTTGAACGGGAGATAACCATAGAACAAGCAAGACGACGTGTGAGGGTGCGTTCTTCGAATCCCTGTACCGGGATGGTGGTGAACGCTCTCGTCACTGAAGCAACAAACCGCCGACCACAACAACAACAAGAGTAACAGCATCGACAACAGGAGTAACAGCAGCAAAAGCAACCACAACACTTTCTCTACTTAGAAGCAGATGGGCAAGAATCGGGAGAGATATTTTTGATCCAGAGCATATAGAGTATATGAGCGAAACCCCAAAGAAGTGCGTGAAACAATGAGAACGTTAAATGTATCTCGAACAGTTAGGGATCTATGTCGATCCCAAGCTTTGGGAAAACAGCCTAATCCCAGGTGTCGGGATCTCCTGGTATACATTAGGTTGTCTTTGTAGAGATAGCGGGGCGGCTGAAAGTATTTTTCAAAACACAAAAAGTGCTTATATTCTGGTATTGGTTACGGTCGTCATGGAAAACATTCAGTGTGACTTCGGTGTGGATCGAAACTCGGCAGAAGAGCGTGTATGCTTTCATTGAAAGTTCAAATCGAAGACTAAGTTCAGACACCTCTGACTTCCCCGACGATCGAGATATATCGAAGATTTCCAACGATACCAGTAGTGCGAAGAGATGAGAACTATATAGTTTTGTGCTATTACGAGAACATTATCGTTTGTCGTTCCAACTCATTCGGACCAAGCCGCAAACGAAACGTATTCGAGAGTCAGAGAGAAAGCTATGGGATGACATAGTTTTGCTGTTCACGTATTTTCTTAATGCCACGGGAGCCCGATGACTTTTTCTCAATTCCTCCACATCCTCAGTTGTTCGATCGATTCGATGATACCCCTTCACGCGTCGATCCGATGTTATGGTTGCTCTGTTATGATTTTCCCAAAACCGTCGTCCTGATTTCTGACGAACCATCGCGTTGATCCGCGCGTTTCTTTCACGCTGTCCCTCCGAACAGTTGATTTGCTGGGAAGCGATTTTTGTTCAAGCTAGTTTCGGACCTCCGACGCACCTCCCCGGCACTGCACGCGGCAAGCGATGAGGCACGGAGAGCAGCCGAACCAGTTACTACCCCTGATTGAGTTTCAAGTTTCAACGATCATTTACTATTATTCTGTCATTAGCCGATGTCGTCTGTCCCCCACCCGTTTGCGTTCACTCGGTTGGTTCCACGGAAAGCCGTGAAGTCTTTCTGTCCCGACGGTTTTGTTGCGTCCGACGGCGCCCGTGTCTGGAGCCCGTAGAGCGGCCTCCATCTACTGTAAATACGTCATCATGTGAAGTGAAGGCAGCGTCCTCGACGTCAGTGGCTGTTCGCGAGCGTGCTTAATGGCGTCGTTTAATGTTGACCAGCCGGATTTGATCGGTAGCGTGCGCCGTCAGCGCTGCACTAGCTGTGACGCCGCCTTCACGCCAGTGTATCTGTACATAGAATATTAAGTATATCTTATATTATAATTATGCTCACGAGGCATAACTCTATTAAAATAAATGTTACAACGTCCTTGCTTTGGAACCCGTAAGATTGAACTCGATCTTTTTTTTTCGTTTTGTAGTTCGGCATATGGACAATAGTTGGGTACGGGGGAGATCAGCCCGACATGGAAGAGGTTAACTGGATGATGATATTCAATGGAAATCCATCTACGGACAAGTTCGGGCATATGATCGGGTTCAGGCTGCATTACACATTCGGGTTCACTGCAGATCTCTGGGAATTCGCGGCCACCATGCTGGAGCTGGACTATGTAGATTTGATGGTATCTCTGAAATCATTGACCAGATTCTCTACATCTTTACTTCATCTACTCTTAATGATGGAGAATATTCTCAAGATCGGCAGATAAGTCATCCAGCGTCTACTCTCACCGAATCGAAATCATGTTTTCAGATCCAGCCCCCATGTGGTCGTATGGATCTCATCACGGATATATATTGTTCGTTAATCAAATCACTGTTCCTTGTTCGAGGTGAAATTTCCCCGAAAAAAAACTCAGTAATCCAAGTGCTTCATTGATTGCGTTGTTCTTTCATCGAGCGGTGATATGGCGGTAGATGCCATATGAATCCTCCTGTTTCGCAACCTCGGCTCAAGACTGCGCTTTTCGTCGGAATCAAAAAACATTTTAGGCGTCACTTTTCCCCCTCAGCGCTTTATTAGTAGTAAATAGATCCTATGATCACAACAACGAATCTTCACAGCGGAGGTACTCTCCCACATCAGCTTGGTGGAAAACAACTATCGTCATTGGATCGGCGTTTCGGCATTCTTGAGTCGATTTCGCAGCTACACCGAATCCGAGAGGGACGTCATTCATGTTGTATACGATGATCCCTTGGTACTTCTCAACATTTTCAGACAGTCGTGAAATACCGCCTTTCAGGACATTGTGAGCATAGAGAAACTGTTGTTCGGCACTTGGCTTCAGCCAAACCTTCGCTTTCGCATAGGGAGCGATTTGGTCCAGAGCGGTGACTTGAAGACGGAATTTCCCTAAAAAAGCAGAAACTCGGTTCTGAAGGTCCTCAGCTAATTGTAAGCTCAACGCTACGTCGTAGTCCTTCACACATTCAGGTCCTTTGATACCTCTGGAAGGTTTTGAATGCGACGGAATACTCTATCTATCTCTCTTGGGAGTTACCTTACCTGTTTTAGTGAATTTGCCAAAACAAACCCCCATCATCAGCAGCTGCTCCCGGGGAACGTTGCATGCAACTTTGAGCACCCTTTCGGAAATGTAGAAAACCCTATCTTCCTGGACGCGGAAACAATAAACTCCATCTTGACGATCGATTAACAATTTCACTGAACTTCCTATGAACTTATCAACTTTCCCGAGAACCGCCTTAGTTTCGTCGTCTGTCAAAGGTCTCATTTCGGAAGGTTTCGGATAAGAAGCGGCTATCGAACACAGCACTCGCCCGAAACAACAACAGCAACACGTGCGCGTTTCGCTCTCGAGAAACCCACACACCCACAATAATTTGCTGGTGTCGGAAAAGCGAAATCGCGGCGCGAATCTAGAATGGAACATCTGACCGGATTGGGTAAACGTTCGCATGCAGCATGCTTCTCGGAGTGCTTTCTCATGAGAACATGATTCTTGACTTGTCAGAATTTGGAAATCCGAGATGTTTCGGAGCCATCCGAGCCGTCGAAATATCGTATTGAAGGGAGACTCAGGTTTGCTTTTTTTATCGCCGAGAATGATCTGCTTTTTTGGAGGAAAAACTGGCAATCCTTGTTTCGCATGAGCGGAGCCAGGGCTGCAGGGCCGGAAGGCCTCGAGTTGAATCCGATAGATCATAATAACGCATTAGGTTGGATAAGGACTTGCCTAAGTAAGGCATGCCTAATTAAGTCGGATGTCTTGGTTCCGAAGACATCATCGATTCATTGGCGCATGGGTGGGGACCGCGCCGGGCAGCTCTTCCGAGCGGGTAGTGTTTCCGCGATTTTCGGGGCAGCATGGAACTCCTCGAAGGCATCTTTTGTGAAAATCCAGGACTAGATCTCCCAGCATCCGACCCGAACAGCATCCCGCCCAACAACACCCCTGAGTAGGGGAATGAAACGCCTGATTGAGGTTTTCATAAGGTAGCATCCAAAAGAGTGTTTATTCGGGAGTACACGGGCCACCGTTGGAAGCAACGATCTCAGGTGACCCACAGATTCCACAGATTGTCAGTTATGAGAGTTCGGGGGCTATGAAACAATTTACAGTTCTGTATTAACGGAGTCCCGAGCCGACGGGGAGGAGAATCAACTTTTGCTGCCTTGGAGCTTCTTCGCAAAGTTCTTCTTAATCCGCTTGAGTTTGTCACTTTTGATAGTCTTCTTGATCTTCTCTTTCCTCTGCTTGCTCATACGCGGAGCCCCTTTTACTTTGATCTCATGTCTGAGTGCCTTCTTCTCCAATTTCTTCTTATTAATTTTCTCTTTGGATCCACTCAATAGAGCATTTTTCGATGAGGGAGACGCAGTCTTTCTTTTTTCGACTGCTGATACGCGAATTTTTCGTCCTTTGAACTCCTTGGAGGAGAACTCCAAGGCCAGGGCTGCCGATGCAGCTTCTTTGAAGACCACGAACCCGATACCCTTGCCATTTCCTGTGCAAAGAAAAAGAATAGTGAGATGAAGCACGAGATGAAGTGTACTCGGATCACCGGGGACGGCGCCCACAATTGAATGAGGAAGATACGGCGAGCGTTGAGGAGCCTACCCGTTGTATTGTCCCGGACAACTCGAACGTAGTCGATTTCACCTGCTTCCTCTAAAAATTCCCACATTTCGTCGTCAGTTGTGTCGAACGGGATATTTCCGCAAAATATGCTTCGTTTCGCTGGCATGTTCGATGCTTCACGCCGGTCAACCCGCAAGTGATGCCCTTCGTACTCGATTCCGTTCATATTTATAGCAGTTTGCACCGAAGACACGTCTTTGAAAACAACGAATGCGCTGATCTGAAACGACCCTGCTTTGAATCTCTGGGAAGATATTCCGTTCTCTACAAAGGGGTTGGAGACGCTTTCACCGCTCCCACCACACAAAATTTACCGTTGTTCCTTCCTTTATGAGCGAACGTTTTTTCAGAGCAGCTTCAACGGGGATCCCTGATTTCGCGGGAATTGCACTGGCAAACCTCACGAAGAGAATATCTCCGCATTTCTCGAAGAGTTTCTTCATGTGTTTCCTCTGCATTTTTGGAGGAAGGTTCTTCACGAAAATCGTCTGCGGTATGTAAGTGGGGTCGTCCTCGTAGTAACGGAAATTGCGTTTTTCTTCCTCTGGAAGAAGCACGATAATGCGTGAGATCAGCACTGAGATAGATGGCCGACATGAGGCGTGGGAGAGCAGATATCCGCATAAAAAAAAACATTCATTGATACCTTTCGCTTCCTTTTCTTGTTTCTCTTTCAGAGTTGCTTTACGTTTTATACGCTTCAATGCAGCCTGTTTGTTGGTTAATTCGCCATCTGGGCCATCTTCATCGCCGTCAGGATTATCACTAGGCTCAATCTCGACGTTTTCTTTGAGAATCTCGCTTGTTTTGCGTTTCTCATCAGATTTTCTCGCTTTCTTTGGCTCCTCGTTTCTCAGGGACTCCTCGTCAGCCGTTTTTCGCCTCTTTTTCGATGCTTCTTGTGGAGTACCGACTTCGCGAGGTCTCTTCAGCGGTGTGAACTCTTCGTACATTTGTTTGACATGCTTCAGCTTCACCGGGACGTCATCTGATTTTGAAGATTTCTTCCCAAACAGAGCCGATAAAGATCCCGCTACATAGTCAGACGACATTTCCTCTGCAAAACGAAGGAGTGATTTAGGTGTGTCACCGAGTGTTGTCAAAGTTCAATTCAGGGCCTCAGTCGAGAGAGAGTGAGTGCCAAGGACTCAGAATTAGGTGGGATGTCTCGCGCAGATCGACAAATATGCTGCTAGCTTCTCAAACTCCATCAGAGTATGTAGCGAAATGTATCGCGTCTTCGGACGACCGTTTCCAACGGACTCTCGTTTGACGGTTACAACGATCAGCTAAACTTCTGAAGTGAATATTACAGTTCACCAACCTGAGCGTATGCTTCCAACTCAATTCAAACTGTGATTTCGCCAGATGCGGGCTTTCGAGAATGTTTTCACGTGTTCGAAAGTACAGAAATCAGAGAGACGACGTTCTCTCTCCTCAGCAGTATTTTCAAAACAACGATCGTCGGCTATTCTCTGTCTGCGTTCATAGCAGCAGCAAATGTGGAGAGAGTTCGCGGTTCCCCAACAAAGCCCGACGTCGATGTTGTTTCTATCCAACTGTGTCAGGAAAGATTGGCTCCGTTCTGCCGGAATACCTTTTTCACGCACATTGATTGCGACTTTGTGACTTTGGAGCTTGGTTCCTTAAGATGAAGCCAACAGACCCTTTGAACTTCCGGACAAGTGATGTAGCCCAGAGTCTCAGAATGGGTGTTCCCAACTTGAAATCCATAAAGTTCAGAGAAGAGCTCCCAATGCGGCTCAGGGACAAAGTGGGCAAAAGCGTCTCGGGTGTACGTGGTGAGTATTTTAGAGAGTCTTGAAAGGAATTCCAGAACTCCCTTGATGCTAGGATCGGGTCCCTTGGGGCCTAGCTAGCATCAAGTGGGGCAGCCAACTGAATGAGCACGCTAGCAGAGCACACGGATATCGGGACGAGCGCGGCTGACTGTCGAACCCTGCAGAATTACTTGGAAGTTTAACTCCTTAGAATCGGTTTTTCATCCTTGCAGATAAAGCGTGCCTATCGGAAATGATGCAACTGTTCACTTGCCTCAGCAAGAAGGATTTCGAAACGGCTGGGTGTCCCAAAGAAGTAACCGATCTGAATTCATGCTGGTCGAAACACTTGGTTAGTACGGAATGCTGAATTTTTCGTTCGAGCTGAATCCAGAGTCCCTCTGTGGTAACCCCTTCGCGGAGTCGGCACGAAATCTTTACGGTAGGCTTCGACTCTTTCAGGCGGACCAAACTGCAAGAAAACAGAGACATGCCCAAGTGAATCCTTTAGCTGGTACATCACTTCGAGAATTGACAGCCAAACAAGTCACTAGCCTGCTGAAGAAATATCCCATCCAACATCTCTTGACGAAAGCCAAGAAGTGAGAGGGTTCGCGACGTGTAGGAGTCCAGCACAAAAGATTGATAGTCACGGAAATTTTAATAAAATAACGTTTTTCTACACTGTTGTGTTGAAGTAGGCGTATATTGTTTCTTCCCTGGACAGTACTATCCATCGACTACCTGACTTTTGGGATGAAGCCAGCCAGCTTGCGCTTCGAGAACGCCTAGTAAGAGAGTTCTTGGGTCAAATTTAACCTATACGCTGTGATTTCATACCTCATGTCACCCTTTCGGTTCTCACGGCTGGACCCCAAGAGCTGAATCAGTTGAATGGATCCCCTCAATGGTGGAGCATAATTTCCGAACTATTCTCAGGACCCGATCTTTGGAGAATAAACGTAACTCATGTTAGACTCCAAGACGTGCATGCCGGAAACCTCTGCTTGCTCTCTTGTGGCACGGATTCCGGAGTCGGTAGTGGAGAAAGCTTTGTTCCTGATCCTCAATGGCCGAAGCAAAAAGCCCCTGAAATGTCAAGGATAATAACGCGAACGAAAACAGACAAGGGGACGAGATGAGCGTTGCAATGAAATCCGAGCACAAGAAGGACAGGGAAATAGGAGCTGGATTTTCAACTCTAGCCATTGAGGACAGCGACGACGGTGTACCACAGGATAAAGTTCTGTTCATTTATCACTCGAAGAATATTCAGTGCAGCATACCCTAGGCACATGTATTCCCTAGCACAACTTTGATGGAACTTTTTGAATCTTCTTCGTATTCCAGAAGTTCCTATCGAAAACCGGAAAGTCTGTTCCCTGGTCTAATTGACGACGGAGACCGTTCAGAAGTGGATGAACCTGAAACCAAGTCCAAATCCTAACTAAGTCCTAAACCCGAAGCAGGTTTTTCACCGTTGGCTGAAACCCGAGGGATACCCAGATCCGGAGGATGATAGACCTCTTGTAGAACTCATCTTCCAGAGAACGCGCTCTCCAAAGCCTTCCGGTTGCACGATTGTGAAACGGTAACTGCGCTGACAGAAAAACAAGAGGGAAGAGGAACCCGAAGAGATAAAAGCAAAACAGGAATCTGGAAAGGCGCCTGCCGAAAAAGAGGACCTCGATGAACTGCTGGCCGACATGAATCGAGATTTAGGAAACGAGCCAGAAGGAGAAGGAAGCTTCTAGACAGTCAGTTTCTCCAGGGATACTTATCGTGGGAACCTCTCCACACGAAGATAGTCCAGATGTATGGGTCGCTACGAGCGATTCTTGGGTTGCTAGAAATCAGAGCAATTCCTGGATTTCGACCGACGATTGACGTCTTAATGGTTAATGGCGAGCTGCGGGAAGTCGTTACGATGGTTCCGGCTGGTCTCGAAGGACTTCTTCTAACTCAGATGAGATCTTGACAGTTGCTGCAACATTCGATAGTGAGAAAACCTCCTCGGTAGTTCGAGGCGATCGAAGGAGCTCAGGGAGACAAAATTGCGGCCAAGGATCTTGTTCAAAGCGATCGCTGCTCTCAACGTGCTGGTTGCTGGAGAGAGATAACCTACGATAAAGGAGTGATAAAAGAGTATAAGTCCAGGCTCCGACGTCAGGATCTCCCAAGGCATTGCTGGTGTTCTTGAAGGAGGACTCCAGGGTTCCTTATTCCAGCATCCAAATCTATCTCTCGGTCAAGGAAGACGTTATCAAAGCATCTGTTATATTGAAGCACGAGAGTCCCATCGCGGCAATCCTCGAATTCGCCGCCGAAGCGGGGAGGATGAGAGGAGAGATATGTATTTTTTCTCAACGAGAGCGGGTAGAATTCGAATCATTTGTGCACAGGACTATCGCATATCGGAGATGGAAATGCCGACGGGATGATTTCTATCCAGTCGTGATTTCGGGACTGATAAGAAACGCTTTGAGGTCGATCGAGCCCTCAAAAGTTCAAACTTCGAATCTAAATCGGTCACTGAAGTAGTCTGATGTCGCGCGAAACTAAATTCTTCATTCAATTGTTGTGGGGAATCACCGCGATTTATTCACCGTTGGATCGAGAACAAACGAAGTTTCTTCGATCTTCATCGTGATTTGTAGAAAACCTCATTTGTCTATTTATATTAATCAGGCGCATCGGAGTGCTCAATATTGCGTGTGATCCAAAGAGCAGTTAGCGAGCTATACAGATAGACGGATCGACAGACTAATTTAATGTAAAGTTCATCATCACAGGCTCATCTATCCTGGCAAGTCACTTGGGCCATTCTTCTGGACGAATTCTAAGAGAATCGACACCGACTATTCGAAGACAGACATGTCCCTGAAGGACAGATTTGAGTCGTTCTCGTACTTGGGTCGTCGAAGGACACAGTTACCTTACAGACAGTTATCGAGAGTTAGTCTATGATCGCATAAGTTTACAATTCGAAGCTTTGCGAAACTAGTTCGGTCCCACATATTGAAGGCTGTCGCACTCGAGTGTCGCCAGGTTAAGTAGAATTCAACAAACTTTCGTCTAAGGAGCGCAGCATGATGATCCAATGATGAACTCATACCGCATACGTGCAACGAACGGGAGCGATTTCATGTAATTTTACAGTGGTGAAAGGCGAAAACCACGTCAATGAAAAACGGCCGAACACAGCTCTTAAACTAGCGCGTGCTGACTGTCGTCGCCAACGGACAGCTTCCTTCTTCAATTGTTCAATGCCTGTTTCGTCCTTAATAATTGCTTGGATCTGGGTAAAAAACATCACCATCGTGAAGATAGAGAAAAGTAAGGCCTCGAAAATTAACAGGATCAAAAGGATCATGATGGACGCTGGAGAAGCCTGTTGTGAGCAGAGACGGAACTCTTCGTTAACGCAGCCCACGAGATGTTTGACCGCGAGGAATAGCGAATGACCGGACACCAAAGCAATGTACAACGTGAACAGTACAAAAAACTTTTGGTTATTCTCCCCGATACAGTTGTTGACCCATGGGCAATGATGGTCCATCTTTCGGATGCAGCGATTGCAAACCGAGCAGTGATGAGCTCGCTCCGGTTTGATGCAGCAGCACTTGGGACACTTGTAGACCACTTGATTTTCCCGGAGACCTAAACTATCGACAGCCTCTTTGGTGGCTGTTCCTTGCGGCACAACTCCTGGGTCCGTAACCATGGTGCGGATATGCGAGGCACCTGCCATGAAACACAACGTCTCGAACACGATCAAGTTGACGGCTCCGAAAAACGTGTCGAACACTGGCGTCAGAATGATGCCCAGAACAACACACTGTGCAAAGAGAATCAGAAGCCAGGTCATAACAGCACACATGATGCCGCAAATGTCCCGTACGAACCATATCTGTCCAAATCGTGGGTGATTCATGTAGGCCATTCCCCCCAGGGATGAGGAACTCCGGGGGTTGTTCCGACTCCGGCAATCCAGTTTGCCGGTTCAGTGATTTCACATTCCTCCACAAAAGGAATTCTGGTGCCGAATTCCTGATGAAGCGACGTTTTCTCAGGAAACTTCCACAGTTTCCAGTGTCTCGTCGTTCTGTGTAGTCGTTGAAGTGGCAAGCGGCGAGCCTTGCACCAACATTTGTTGACTGACAAAAGATTCTACTGCTACTGCTTCAATACAACAACAACCGAAATCCACGGAGAACGAAGATTTGGTTGTGGCGCTTGAGCGGTGCCAGATAGCCGAGATGCTCCAGACGACCTCGAGGAAGAGAAGGGGCGGAGCATCATCGAGAATCCCGCGGCCGCGCGAATTCAAATTTTCGAAACTCGTTTCTGCTTTTTAGTCCTTTGGTACTCATTGAATCTTGTTCTTTATGTACCAAGCTTTCGGAGATATTGGGTACCTCTCCGTTCCTGATCTCAATCGATTTGGTTTCAATCATCTTCTGGTGAAGAAGTTTTTTTGCGGTGAAATCGTCTGCTCCCGTCTTCTCACACAAGCAGCCGCACCTGACAGCCTTTAATGTCAGCTGATCTCACACATGGACGGAGTGGTCACTTCAACATCTAAACTGACATTCCCAGACGACATAATTTTCGCGTAGATGATTCAAGTGCGAGTGTCCCACGGGATGTCCCTCAAGGAATGAAGCTTTTCTCGTCTCCAAATTTGCGAAATATCAGTCGAGTCTTTTGAATTGTCCGAGTCCAACGCCACTCGCGTCTGGTGGTTATTCTGACAATGATATGAGCGCCGCGACGTCTTGAGTTCAGACGGCGATTCATCCGAATAATGCTCTCTGCGCGAGAGAAACAGTTGATGACACCCCTCTATTGGGCGGCCGGACTCTTCACCTCTAGGCTCTAGGGTCGCTTAGATTAACACCGGCGCCACCAGCGGTGTGGTGCGATTCTAGATCCCCTTTCCACGCATTCGCAGCGATAGCGTCTTGCCATCGAAAACGCGTCGCCCGGCCGCTGCCAAAGAGAAGACGACGTCAACGACGTTTTCCTGCTTCGGCTGGGAGAGAAGACTTTGGATGAAGCTGTTGTGTCTAGTGAGAAGTAGTGCCTGTTGACTTCCCTGAAGTTTTCCCACTTTGTTACCCGCTATTTCGCATCCTTGAACGAAGGCAACATGGCACCTGCATTGAGTAAGCAGTTGCTGAAAAACCTGTCCGGCTTGGAGAAACCAGCAGCGGTCGCCGCAATTGCAACAGCCGTCTACATTTATTCGTACTCGAGATTTTTGAAGAAACAGAAGACGTCCCAAGAACGCGATGTCGTTGAAGTTGTGTTTGACAAGAAGGATACCAAGAAGCAGAAAGCTTACGTTGACGGACGGTTCCTCAAGCAGCTCAGTGAACTATTTCGAATTGTGTGTCCTGGAGTACTGTCAGCAGAGTTTGGATATATGGCCTTGGTTGCTCTCACATTGGTAGGACGGACGTCATGCGACATTTGGATGATCAACAACGGAACTGTGATCGAGAGAGCCATCATTTCCCGGAACTTCACTCTGTTCAAACAAAAACTGTTTGAGTTCATTCTTGCGATGCCGACATTGTCTCTTGTAAACAACCTCATGAAGTACGGACTCAACGAAATCAACCTTCGCTTCCGAACCCGTCTATCGCATCATCTGTACAAACAGTACCTCGGCGGAACGACGTACTACAAGATGTGCAATCTCGACAATCGGATTTCGAACCCAGACCATCTGCTTACGAAAGACGTCGAGAAATTCTGCTCGTCCCTGACAGACCTTTATTCAAATCTCAGCAAACCGGTGTTGGACATAGCTCTGTACGTCCGCTGGTTATCCGTATCGATCGGAGCCGAAGCGCCAGGATTCATGCTGCTCTACCTGCTGTTTGCAGGATTCTTACTAACGAATATGAGACGCCCCGTTGGCAAACTCACCATGGATGAGCAGAAACTCGAAGGGGAACTACACTACGTTCATTCGAGGTTGATCACGAACTCGGAGGAAATCGCTTTCTACAACGGCAACAAGAAAGAGAAGAAAACCATAGATTCTACATTCCATCGACTCACCAACCATCTCCGTAATTTCCTCGAATACCGTTTTACACTCGGAATGGTTGACGATATCGTTGCCAAGTACCTCGCAACGGTCGTAGGGTACCTCTTGATTTCTCGACCATTCCTGGGAAAGAAGCACATCGACCTCAACCACAACATGCGTTTGGAAGAATACTACAAAAGCGGACGCATGCTCGTCAAGTTGGCCGAGGCTATCGGTCGGGTCGTTCTTGCCGGACGCGAAATGACGCGTTTGGCCGGATACACAGCTCGGGTATCGGAGCTGAACAAAGTTCTCAAAGATGTCACCAGGGGACAATACGTCCGAGGAATGGTTAAGGACGATCGCGAGCAATCCTCGAAGAAACTGGAGCTGATCCCCGGAAAAGGCCGGATCATCACCCAGGACAACGTAATTCGATTCACCATGGTGCCGCTCGTAACTCCCAACGGAGACGTGCTCATCGAGAGTTTATCGTTCGAAGTCAAATCGGGAAGAAATGTCCTTGTTTGTGGTCCAAATGGTTGCGGCAAAAGTTCCTTGTTCCGAATTTTGGGCGAACTTTGGCCAATATTCGGGGGCGCCGTCGTGAAACCGGCCAAAGAAAAGCTGTTCTATGTGCCCCAGAAACCGTATATGACTCTTGGCACTTTGCGTGATCAAGTCATCTACCCCGACAGCAAGGAAGAGATGGAGAAGAAAGGTTTCAGCGACGCCATGCTTGAAAAGCTTCTGGATGAAGTGCAATTGAGATACTTGCTTGAGCGCGAAGGTGGCTGGGATTCGGTGCAGGACTGGCTCGACATCCTTTCAGGCGGAGAGAAGCAAAGAATCGCCATGGCTAGGCTTTTCTATAAGAAACCTCAGTTCGCTATTCTCGACGAATGCACGAGTGCCGTCTCAGTTGATGTCGAGGGCGCGATGTACAGCTATTGTAGGGCGGTTGGTATCACGCTATTCACGGTCAGCCATCGCAAATCTCTCTGGAAGTACCATGACTACAGTCTAAAAATGGACGGCCGAGGGGGATATCAGTTCGACGAGATCACACCCAACACTACAGAGTTCGGATCTTAAGCGCACTTTTCAAACTAAAGTTAATATTATTATCGGGTACTTAGGGACGAATTGAAGGTTATTATTATATTATAAATGCTCAACGATTTTTCGTGTTTTTACGATGATCATCCAGGATCGAACAACCATTGGATAGGGTGGGGGCGCGACAAGAAGGCGAAGGGCCAACTTCCATCCAAATGTAATGTTAATAAAACCAAACTTTTCCCTTTCGAGAGAAACGTCTCGTTCCTCCTGGTCGGCTGTTATTCAATGCTGGATGGCGCATCCGAAACTCTTGTTTCGGACTGTTTTTGTCCATGCCTCGAGAAGATTTTCGCGGACGGAATTTCTCAACGTTCCGCATCTTGTTATTATTTGTCAGACCGACCTTTCATGCAGGTCAGAAAGTCAGGAAAATTGCTTCAGCTCGGGTCACCGTATCAAGAAGTTGGTTTAGGTGATACAATCTTTGCTTTATTCCAACTCTACATAGGAGTTCACGTCCTTCTTCATGGCATATGGGAATCCGTGGTTCGCTTTGTGACTGACATGAGAAGGAAATCAAATGCGAGGCATTTGGGGAAGAGTAGCATGGCGTCTATTAAGCAAGGGATTCTGCTGCTCGGACGTTCCCTTTGTTGTATGAGGGTAAAGATCCGCAGCGAACTATCGCCCATGAGTTACCCGACAGTAATTCGTGGCGCTGAATTTGTTGATCGCCAGCCACTTCCTCGTATCCGCCTTGATCTCTTGATCCTGTTCTTGTGAGGGATCTATCGGGAATGTGCCGTGCGATATTGGCGGAAACGGCAGTGCTTCGCTAAATCTCTTTGCCATTTACTCGTCCGCGATATGAAGAGCAGGAAATGTCGAGAACGTTTTCACCGGTCGAGTCGGAGCGACGATTTTCCGTGATTCGATCAGCTCGCGTGCACCTGCCGCTACTCGTGAATCGATTGGACAAATGACGAGAATCTCTCACTCAAAATAGTGTAGGTTTGGGTGCAAGGGAAAGGTGTGTTTCCGGGGTTGCAGCAACATGCGTTAATGGAGATCCTTCCGTTTCGGATATTGCAGAGAGTCTCAGAATTATCAATTTACACCCTGAAGTTCTTTGGATCCAACAACATTCACAACTGAGAAATGCTTTGAAATTCGTTCTTCTCTTGGTTGTAATTTTGTTCGGTTCTTGCCTCGTAACCACATCCGGGTTATAACAGGAAAGAATCCTCGCTGCTACGGAAGCTAATAATGAAATATACCGGTGAAATGCTCGTTCGTTCGATCGAGCTGTCCTCACAAGAAAGCATGCGATTCGCGGTACCACGGCCGAATACTCTTTGAAAAAACGAAAGTTGAACAAAAATTCGAGAATCCTGCTTCCGAAAATGAATATACACTCAGATTCACAACTATGAGTTCCTCTCCGTTTCTCCCCGACCGTACTGTGATCCGGTCGTGTTAAAGCACGATTCATCATTCATCAGAATTGTGCGTTTCCAGCGAGGTCTCTTCTCGATCGGTAGGTGATTCTCGTAATTTTGGAATCATTCCTTGGGATGTTTCTTAGATCGAGTTTCGAGATTTGAAGAAGAAGCATATCGGAATCTCGAAGTCTAGAAGCCGGTCAGGAAGCCGTCGACCCACAAGAACCCCTCATACACAGTTATTCAAAGTTATTCATCCCAGGCCTATTAGAGTTTCTCTCATTTGCCGGAGGCTCCTTTCCACGTCTGAAAGTGCCGTTGCATCAATCGCTTATGCTAGTCCCCGGTCAAGACCTGCTCTGAATATTTGTGGGAGAGAATCACATTTGGAGTCTTGAAAAATTTGGATCTTCCGTCCCTCTCCAAGCACCGCTTGCTTTCCAGAATCTCTTGAACAATTTTTCTCCATGGGGACCGAACACACTCTCGCGGAGGCCGGAAAAGTGATGCCGAACTTCGAAGCACCTCCATCCCTTTGCAAAGCGACGAGACGAAAGCTGAACTCTTCTAAGCTCGACGACCCGATCCGCTCCACAATATCGGAGTCGATCAGCTGGCGGAAAAATCGTGTCTATGGTGATGTCGAAAATTGAAAATGTTCCCGGACGGAAAATTGCCCATGATGGAGCAGAGACCGCTCCGATGTCAAGTCTCTTCTGCTCAAGATTGAAAAAAAAAGACCGTATGCGTGGTTGCGTGAAAGCATGGCGAGAAGAATAACCTGACCGACGTTGACTTCCGAACTACTCGTACACTTCGGAAACACACTAAACTCTAGAAATTCGATCCCGTCCATGGAGATAACGAGGTACTCACTTGCCGTTGTCGAGGTGGCAGGGCTGTGGTCGGAATCTGTCGACGCTCCGTTTGCCCAAGAGGAGGGGTCCAATTCTATAAAACGGATACCACCCCGCAAGACCACGGGACCAGAGGACATACATATGTAACGAACACCTGACGCATGATCGCTGTGTTGCAATGTAAAGATAGAGGAGCAGACCAGATAATGGGGAAGTGCCGAATATGGGATACTCCGCGGTTTGAGCGGAACGTACGATGGGTCTTGGGCTCCTACACCTCAGGCGCACACTCGTCTCGACTGTGACACGATCCCATAAGTTGGGAGCCCAGCAGTTTTCTGTTTCTCGGACGATTTTCGTTGATTTGTTCAGTTCCGGGAGAGCTGCCATCCTGGAGTTCATTATTCACTGATACAAATTCTAGTGTAACTTGGTGTGGATAAGCTCTGGTCTCTCAATCGTTTCAACAAGACACTCTCCGATGACTGCTCTACTATTTGCAGTATTCACCTTTCGTGTGCGGCCTTCCTCTTGTTTCGCAGCCTTCAATAAGTGCTATAAACGCGCCCCTGATGTCAACGGGCCGTTGCGAGAGTGTCTTTAGCCCGAATCGGAGGTATCCCATATTGGGATAGGTCACTATCCCATATTTAGGCATGTTCTCTAAAATGGTAGATTTCGACACAGAAAGCTTTCGGTGGAATAACTGTTCGAGGTTTGCGAGATCGGTGGTCAGATAACTGGGCAACGAAAGTCCATTGACGGCAGAACTCAAATCAGGGATTCCCTGTCACCTTTGTCCGTTCCTAGGTATAGAGAAAGCTTTTCAACCGAAGGTATCCCATCAAGGGCCTGCTCTCTATCGGAGACATGGAGAAATTGTTTGGAAACTGAAAGGCAAAGGAGGTGTAGGCGATTCCAAGTCTTGGGGTATCGCAAGGACGAGTTGTGTTCGGTAACTGCTGTCCTCCCTCATCGTTTCGCGCCGGACACCGTACCTCGATGACATTGAGGCCCTCCATGCAGAAAAGCATGGTTTCAGGTCCGAACGGCCGAGCAGAATCGCAAACCGTGACTCCCAAGAACCTTGAAGCTGGTGAGCGCAATAATTCTCTGACTTCCGTTACGACTCGAAATAAACAGAGAATAAGAGTCGAAAGGAGCAACAAACGCGAAAGAATCTTGCAACGAAATTTCCCAGGCACTCCGCCAAATATCTGATGCACGACCTGTTCAAAGGCCGAACAGCCTTCATTCCACGCACGATCGATATACAGTGGACTCCGCTTCATCGGGTTTTATCGGGACCAGACCATTTTGAGCAGAATAAGCGGATGATCCGATAAAGCGGAGTTAATTTGGCTTGTGAGCATGAATCGGGACCGAACCTCAGTGATCCGTACAAGCGGAGGATCCGATGCACCGATTAAGCGGAGCACTGTGTGTATCTGACGCATTGAAGAAAAAAGATCAGGAATTTACTCGACATGAGAGAGCTCCAGCGTGGATTGGAAAATGGAAGAGACGGGGCTAACACTTGCTCAATGAAGTCGTCTCTCCGCTGAAAGCTGGGGGAAGAACCCGACTTGATCAGCTTCTCTGGATATATGCCTGAGGAATTGAGCCATCGTTTGTAATTGTTCAAATGTTCATGCAGAATGTATGTTTTGCATGAAACTGCATATATCGGGCGACGGAGCCTTAATTTCGCAACGTATATAACTCGCAAAGCGCATCTGAAATAGAGCGCAGGTCCAATTTGAGCGCACACGCTGAAACAGAGCGCAGCTATTAATAGAGCACAGCGAAGAAGTGCGCAGCTCGATGGAACGCAGCTCGGAAACACCCAAATCGGCCACATGCTCTTACAAATGTCATAACTGATGTTGTGACTTCCCACCAAAATCAGAGCTTGCCCACAAGAGGCGTGGTCAACAATTCCGGCCGGCATGACGTCGGTAGCAGTTCGATAGAATGGTCAATGGAGCTTCTATTTCACCGCACATTCCACGGGAGGGATCATGGAAAATGTCCGGCCGGAGATGGACGTGTCCGGTAACTTTATCACGATATTTCATGCTGGGGATGTTTTCAGGAGAGAAGTCAATGTTTTGACCCTTCCCTTGAGAAATTTGACCTTTCTCTTGGAATACTCTTGCGCAAACGAAGTCGCTCGGACTTGAAGGCAGCTGTGATTCAACTTGAAAATGCTCTCCATAAGTACCGCAATCAGTGATGAAAAAGTTCTCGTTTTAAATTCCCATGATACATAAACGCTTGGATTCAACATCATGGATACATATTTCCCTTGTTTTCAGTGCACATTTGCATGCATTTCCTGTTTTTTTCAGCGCGTGAACATTCGCACCCTAGTAAGCTGTGCCCATACGATAGATGCTCTCCAGAATCAAGGAATCTCTCTGAGCAAACTATAATTTTTCATTATTGAAGAACAAAGCCCGGATAGCCGACCCATCAGGCTAATCGGCGCGAAACCGACGGTGGCCGATTAAGCGGACTTCACTGTAACACCTCCTGGGCTGATCGAGAATGGAAGCCCTCCCAAAAATACATGAGCTTCCCGAAAAGAGTTCGAGAAATCTACGGACTCTGTCAGTCGGAAATGGCTGAGGAGTTCGTGGCCGTATTTGAATTGTTTCGTGTCTCCGAATGTCATGAAACGGAATCTATTTATCAGCTCCACGCTCATTTATTGCGACAATTTGACGCGAATTTTTCGTACGAATAAGAAAGTTGTGCTGAATAGTACCGTCCAGGGCACCATTAACATAGCGAGGCGTAGAAGATGATCTCTGAGGTTCCAAGTGCTCACTTCCTTTATCCTCCGCATTTCGATCGCAAATACAACCAGTATCATGGCGACCAATAAAGCAAAACGAAGTGGTCTCAACCAAGGATATGAATTCTGGTAGTACTGGACGAGAATGTGTGAAAACATAGATAAGACGACAAGTGGTAAGCAACAAGACCGTAGAGAACTTATGTCCGTTTGAGTCGAGCAATTCATCAACAATATGTACATGATGGTAGACACGAGGATTGAAATCATCAATGATGTGTAGTTGTCCAAGGGTAGCGCCTTAGCTACGAGGATTCCATAACTTATGGAGTGTCCAGTGAGATAAAACCAGCTCCAACATGATGCGACTTCGTTGTTCTGCACCAGAACTAAGCCTATATAGAACAAGATCCAAGCCAACCTGAAGCAGCAAAGTGAGAACCAATTTTTGAGATCTTTTGCGCTTCGCAACGAAATCTCGGAGTTTTAAACGTACTTTTCGGTCTATTCGAAGGGCATCTCCGTCTTTTTTCGACATATTGTGGACGCACGGTTTGTGAGAGAGCTCTCCGGATACGAAAAGCACAACGAAGACCGTCTCAAGAATAATTCCCACACATCAAAAGTCCGCACTCACGCTGAGACTTTACTGCGTTCGACCGGTTGGGACTAAAAAGACTACTCACATGGTATGGGTTGTGTTGGTTCGAAAATTCAACATTTGCGGTTTCTCTACAATTATGAAGAGAGGGACTAACTGAGCCGCAATTTGCACGAAGAGGACCTTCGTCGCTTGAGGCACGAAATTCTTTCCATGGGAGGTAGACAAACCTAGATCCGGAAGGAATAAACATAAGGTCTCCTTCGAAAAGTAACAGGACCCAAATTGTTTCCTTCGATGAGAATTCACGGTATTCGGAGTTCGAAATAGAGTCGGTGATTCATAAGGCGGTGAGAATGAGCTGATTCGCTACAGATCACCTTTCTTAGCAGAATCGCTCTGCGAGACATCCTCCATGTTGGAGTGGCAACTCGATTCACTCTAGGAATTAGTCTTCGTTGTTCACCAGGCATTGTTCCCGCTTGAAAGGGCGAAGGGTCCATGTTAACAGAATTGTTCAGGAACAGGTCAGAAAACATTATCTTTCGGTTTGGAAACTGTACTCAAAGAGAACTATAACCTCTACGGAAGACTCCGTGACCGCATTGTTTGGATTTTTCAGATTTTCGAGTTATTCGTGTCCTGACTCTACCTTGGGATTATTTTTGGTACTGGACTCGGGAGAATTCACGGTCCGAGATGGAGCCACAGGATCCGCTCGAGGGCCCATCAGCATGCCTCGGAATGCCGACTGAATAATGAAAACAATGCTTTTGCAAACTCAACTTGTTATCGATCCCTTTATTGTCCGAAGTTGTCTCTCGTCTCCTTTTGTTTGATGCTTTATCGGGAAACCTTCTCCATTTCTTTACAGTCCTGAACTTCGCTCATCTAGCAATTCATGGCCGGCCAAACGATCTTAGTTTCATCTCTGAACTACGAACTCTAGTTGCCTGTCTGAGGTAAGACCAACTTCCTATTCGTTAACATCAGAATCCATAACGGTTCGAAGAATCAATTAAGAGCTTCAAACGGCACGCCGGCGCCGCGGCGCTCTGTTGATGTGGTGCACAATGGGATTCAGCTTCACGCCCCAGTCTTGAATTCGCTATCTCCTCTTGCCCTCGGGTGTTGCGAAAAACTCAAATAAAGACGCGTCTGCTTCGCCTTCCGGAAGCTTCAAATGGTCCACATGTATATCAACTCCGTCAACCCGAAAGCGGCGCATCCAGCTCTCGATTCTCGAGAACACCTCCTTCAGAAACCCCATCACATATTTCGCCTCCGTCCACTCCATCGCTTTCAACATGTCGTACTTCGTGAGACTGTCCACCAGAATTATCACATGTTGATGCTTGTAGCTTGTAGCATTCCCATATGATCAATCATGACTCCTTGGATCGCTCTCTCCGCTGGCAAGAATCTTTCTCGACAAATATGAATCGATACCAGCCGACGTGTTCAGAAATTGCTGTGGGAGGAGGGAAGGTGCAGAGACCTTGTGTGAAACTCAATTGCGGTGTTGCGAAACGCATTTGGTAGGCACGCGCAAGGATCGGGCATGAAACTTCGTACATCGACAGATTTTTATTGAATGAGCCTCGCATAATCTCTCGATGAACCGTTTAGCACAGAATGATTCCAATCAGTGTCAATAAATAAGAGTTCTTCTCCGAAACGGTTCACATCTCCTATCCGATCTAAATTGCTGTTTCTTCTCGAGGTTGCTTTCATTTTCCACACTACTGTGTGTTTTTTTTTCGAGTGTGTCCAACGACATCCCTCGATGTTGAGGCCAAGTCCGTCCGAACGGCGCTCTCACCGGGGAAAGCAAGTATTGTATCAAGCACTGTAGCATCCGATGAAACAAGTCAACAATGAAATTTCAGAGGCTATGACGCTGTTTTGACGACCTTGGCGTAGAGCTGATATTGATCGAGATGACTAACTTCCCGTGCTCCATCAGCGGCTCTTTCAATTTCGTTCAATAACGATGACAACGAACCGCACTAGAAGTACACGACGGCCGACGCACTCTTCGCTCCAGCCCGATAACAACCAATCTGCGTGAAAAAAGAGAAGAAAGAATAAAGAGGAATAGTTTTATCTTGTTCCGGGGACATCCGGTTGGCAGGGAGAAAGTCAGCCTCCGAGTTTTCGCAGAGGACGGCGATTGAACTCGGAAATGTTGTTGTGCTTTTAGAACTTCATTTCACATCCGCTTGATGTGGAGAATCAGATTCTAGCTCCAAGGTTTGAGCACTACACTGTCGTTATTCCATGCAACGCTACTGGTAATCGCAGATGTGGTAGTCGTGCTTTGCAGTGGCTCGCTTCTTCCGACAGAACGCCACGAGGAGAATGATGATCAAGATGAGGAAGAACAGGAGCGAGATTATTCCAAGAACGCCATAAATGCTGAAGCTCACTGCGAATAGTTGAACATATCGAAGTTAGATTCGAACATTTCGCAATATGATGTCTGTTGGACATTTCATGAATGATTAAAACGACGTCGGTTTCATCCTAAGAAATCTCGACGACACTCACGACAAACTCTTTCGTCTTCACCGTCGCTGCAATCTTCTATTCCATCGCACCACAGTTCTTGACTGATGCACATCTGATCCTGCTTGCAATAAAACTCCTGATTCTCCGGACAAATCGTGAGTTCGTTTTTCGATACTGTCGGTGGAGCTTTCAGGAAGTCCAGGGGCTTGTCGAAAACACCTTGATAAGAAAGATGGTGAAAGTCAGCTTGCTTCGAATGAAGACTGAAGTTCTTTTCGAGTCGAGCAGGACCCGACATGAGTTCCGAAGATATCTCTTAAGGGCGAAAGAACACTTACGTCGAGCCGCGAAAACGCGAACTTTTATTCTATATCGTTGGTCGAAGAAGCTTCCTCTGTGATACTTTATCGAAGTGTGATTTTCTTGAGGGGAGAACGTTATCCTCTCGTCGTCACGGAGCTGTTCATAACGGCCGCAAATACGGCGATTGTTTATCTGAGGAACAATTCCAGGTGAAGAACGCGTGTCGTCTGTTCGAGAAATTCTCATGCACTTGAATCTAGGCACTCACAGTGAGATGCTCTGTTGTACAAGGTATGCTGCCGAAATTGAAATCTGCGATTCGCACAACCAAAATATTTGCGTCCCCCGTCATGTTGAAGGGAAAATGAAATGCCACGCTGCGTTGATACTCGTAGAGAACTCGCCATGCGGTTTGCGTCAAGTATATTGTGGCGTAATTGTTCACATCGATACAGTGTGTAATTGAGTCGGGGGGTCCGTGATTTTCAAGGTAATCTGAAGTTGAGAGGTTTCTGAGTTTCTTTCCGCGAAGTGATCGCAATCAACAGAACTGAAAGCTGAACTACTGAAGTGAGAGAAATTAAAGTCTGAATTCCGAAGGAGTTGGAGAAGGAGGTTCACAGTACTCGGAGACCGACGTCGAATTTGGAAACTTACATATGTGTTCGTAGGCCAGAACTGGCGCACTCAGGCCAAGGATCAAGTCTCCCAGCAACATGTTGGACCCAAACCAGTGACTGGTCACGACCACTGAAGAAACGCTGCCGTACTAGAGAAGAGTTTCTTTCCCGAGTGCGTCAGAGTCGATTCCTCCTCTCGAGTCACCCCTCTCTTTCGTAGTATCAATCACAACCGCATAACAGAATGAAGAGTGGAGACCGTGACGGTACGTGACACTGACTCCTCCGTAGATGACACATCTTACCATTCAATTGATGAGCCTTGACGAAATAAAGGAAAACCGAACAGCATTGGAATGGTTGATTTGTCATCGTCGAGAAAGACCCAACGACGAATCATCACGGAAGAACGCCACGTTCTTCGACGTTTCCCATGATTTGACTCGGAGCAAAGAATGCGTCATTCAAGATTTCCGCACTCAACGTTCCCCTCCACGCCTTGTTCGATCGGACGCGTTGCTCACTCTACTTCATTTTTTTCGTGCTTCTCGCCGACTCCTTGCGAGAGGATCAACTTTGTTGAACTAGGATCCTCTTGAGGGAGAACAGTTTTCAGTCCGTTCAGCATCAGAATACACTCCGACAAGAGCAAGTCCACAAATCGAGGTTAGAAAAGAGATTGTGGAAGAAAAGATTCCGTACCGAAGAGAGTCTCTTCGACGGATTTCCTTGATACCTGATCCTTTTTCCATGCTTGTGGATATCTTCCGATTTCAGAGACATCTTTCCCGAAAGTCAGACGCGAACCATGTTGAATGAGAGATGGCATGGCGCGATTGCGGCTCCCCGACTCATACAATAGGTTATTTCAGCTCGAGTTTGACGAACTCAATGGATTTGGCTCATGTACAAGGAATCTCGGAGTAGAAGATGATGAATGTCCAACAATCCCAATGAACGAACATCCTGAGGGATTGGCCTGTACCGGAAATCGAAAGCATCGAGCGACTGGCCGACGCAACGACCGTGAACCTGCCTCTGCACTACGCTCACGTTACAACCGTTAGGAGTGGCTAGCATGCATTCACCAAAACATTGCTCGCTCGTATAGCGGCTCTTTCTTGACCTCCTAACACGCGACTGATTGTGTGGCCGCGGAGATCGGGCGAAAAGATGGCTCTGAATTGGTTGCACCTTCGAGAACTGATCGAAATTGAGAACTCGCTTATGAGGGAGTTGACTTGATACAAACCTCAAGATGTTTCTCCTTGTATTGGGACACGTAAAGTGGACGGGACGAATTTACAGTTCGCAGTATTCCACCGACGGAAGCCTTACACCATTTGCATTTTCACGGCAACAGCTGATCAAACTTGGATGGCTAGCGGAAACTGGCGCGTTAGGCAAACGGGAAAGATTACCGACTCTTTGACCGAGTTTTCATTCTCTGAAAGCGATAAGACGGAATTCTCCACTCGGATCAGCCCTCATCTGTAGCATCAATTGAGATGAACTCCCTCTCAAACGATAGATTTCATAGAAAGAGCTTCCTCATTGGAATCCTCATCATCAGAAACCACGAGCACTAAATTTTCGGGACCGCACCTCTAGCCAGTGGAGCTAGAGGGAAATCTTGGACACCGAGCCAAAGTACCAATGAAAACAAAACTGATTGATTCTGGTTTTTGCATTTCTCCGAAACAGCATAATAATAATTTACAAGAGTTCTCGTATCGTGATTATCATCGACGACGAAGAGCTCCTTTTTCTAAAAGACAACTTTCTCTGCTTCTCAATATCTAGGCTTCGTTCCACACGTTATGTATACAATTCAGAGTCAACAGCCAGCGCTCTGTCTCATTGGACCCGTTTTAATCCCCAAGAAATTCGACTATTGCATTTGAATTACGCTCTCCGTAAATTTTCCGTTTGTAAACTCGAACTCGTATCTGTACACCCGCTGTATCATCTGGCTGCAGCCTTCTGCGATATACCCTTGGTACAATTTGTTAAAATCTCCAAACCAAAAAGGGAGACTGTATTTACAAGAAATGAACACATTTTCGGAATGGATCCGAACAAAAGAGCGGAACAACGCTGCCTTGATTTTCTTGTTCGTGTTTTAAAAGCCGCCATTCTCTTCTGAGTTAAGAAATCTCAATCTTCGAAAACATTATTCGATTTCTGTGAGATGCTTATAGAGGAACTTCGGTTTTCCCGGTTCGACCTTGAACCCTCCTAGCCGCAGATGTTGAGATCCTAGTGCTGTCGATGGAGATCTTGTTGTTGCTGTTGCTGATGTTGCTGCTGCTGTTGCTGTAGCAGAAGCCGACGAGGATCCTGCTGATGCTGCGGCTGCTGCTGGTAATATTGTCTCTGTTGGTGGGCAGGATACATTCCCGAGTGGGAGTTCCACGTCGAGTAGCGGTTCTGGGAAACAAAAGTGTTGCTGTTGGAAGTAGCAGATGCAGAGCTTGGTTCGACCTCTATCCGTTTCAAGCGCTCAAATGGATTTTCGTCTGATCTCCTTACCGAAGTCGACGTTATCGGAGACGAGTGGGCGACTTGTGGAACTTGCGAGCCCTGCTGCTGGTAAGCCGAAGCAGCCGCCGACGAGGTATAATATGATGGCACCGACGATGTCGAAGACATTGGTGAGGGGAACCCTTTCATTCCCTCGAGATTTGAGGTGTTCCTGAATCGAAAGAGAAACCTTCAGCCAGTTTCCATGGGCAGATAGGATGGAATTCTTAACCTCGGCCGCAAAAGACGTTCTCACCTTTGTTGCTGCTGTGGCTGATGCGCCTGCTGACTGTGCAGTTGTTGGAACATCTGCGCGTTCGCCACCATGGACGAGTGTTGTTGACTTTGAGAATAAGACATCTTTTGCTCACGACTTTTTGGTTGTTGAGGTTGTTGTTGGAAGGCTTCGTAAACTTTGTATGAAGACGGCATCGTCGCTCGGGGCAGCTGAGTGTTTTTCTGTTGCTGCTGTTGTTGAGTTTGTTGTTGTGACTGACTGGACGAGCGATGCGAAGACGGGGTCGACAGCATCGCGTTCGATTGATACGAGGACGCCTGTTGGTTGTAAGCATTCTGACTGCCTGCATTCACGCTGTTGCCTGGATGTGTAGAGATTGCTGTTGGAGTTAATTATTGCTTCAGTTCATAAACTGGAACGATTGATCGTCCGTCGATAAAACTAAAGCTCTCGGGATGCTTTGTTGATTTGTTCGAAAGAATCTCTCAATCTATGCGGACATTTTTCGGGAAACTAAGGCAATCGGTATGTGCACTTACCCAGCTGTTGCGTGATAATCCGATCGAAAACGTCCGCTGCCAGCAGTGGTTCTTTCTCTCTAGAGTTCTGGCTCTGTGAATTTTGAGATCCGAAATAACTCGCTGCAGAATGTGACGATGTCTGAGGATACGCAGAACTCTGGTGAGCCGGTTGCAACTGAGCTGCTTGGGATGTGTACTTCTGTTGATACGATGAGGTGGGTGCGATGGAATTCGCTGGCGACGAATACTGAGATGACGAATGGGCTGGAGTCGATGACGTCGTCTGATGGCTTGAAGATTTGTGTGCGCTCTGCGGGAAGTTCACGACGCTCGTTGTCGGACTCGCTTTCTGTGAAAACTGATGGACGAAAATGGGTCAGAAGGTCAGTTCCACATTTGCCGCACTCGAAAGCTGAACAGCCTGACTCTCAGCCTTCGATTTCCGGTTGGAAAAGAAAACTCACCTCGGCGAATGCCTGAGCCTGGAAAGCGGACGCTGTGTACGGTGGACTTTTCTGTAAAGCGGCTTGGTAGTTCGCTTTCAGCAAAGGAGTCGCCGAATGTTTTTTACTCGGAGCGGATGGCGACGCGTTGCTGACAAAAGAATCACCGAAAACCGGTGTCTCGACCTGAGGTAAGGAAGTGGGCGCATGGTACTGTTTTGCGGGGGATGACGTTATCACACTGAGATGCACCGGAGTTTCTGTCGGCTCCGATGGCGGCGGGGTGAGAAGGCGTTCCTCTTTCGAAGAGTTTAGCGCACCGGTTTCTATAAGAATGAGAGAACCTTGATCAAGTCGTGCTCCGTAAACTCCGATAAATCTCACCCTCGGTGGAAAAGAGATAACACAGTGTCGCGAATTCGACATCTACCTGAAATGACCGATTGCATCGACGCTCCTGATTCTCGGTGTTCCCTCTGGGGATGCAATGGAGTGATCGGGGATTCCTGCTTTATTTTCTCCTTGATCACGGAGGTGACGGGCAAAGGAGGCGTCATCTCGAGCTGGAAGGTCAGCGAATCGATCCTCAGTGGTAGGCTTGGGAGTTATATGGAAGTATACAGCAGGCTTTGCATAAACGTTATTCGGCTTTGAAGAGATCTACATACCTGTAAACTATCCTTGAACGAGGAATCTTTCAGAGGAATCTCCACGGACGACACTGAATTCAACCTCGGCCGATACGGCGTGCTCTGCGGCGTCGTCGCTGTAGACGCCGGTGTGGAGGTCGGCGTTTCGTTCACACTCGCCGAACCTAAATTTTGTAACTGTCCCAACTTCTTCACTTGATTGGGCGTGCCATCGTTTCGAGCACGTGGTAGCAAGTTGTCCTCTCGGATCATCCGTAGTAGCACTCGGGAGTTCATCCATCCTCGAGGCCAGAGCTTGACCATCTGTGGAGCAATCGCGGATTTTGATAAATATATGTGCATAGAGTACCCGTCGGGCGAAGAGGATAATGAGGATGAAGTGCGAACTCACGTCTATCTCGAAGAAGTTCTTCACATATTCCTCGGCTGAAGTTGCGCGGAGCTTCGAAACCTCATAGGTTTTGAGTTTCAACAGAACCACCTCGCGGAATAATTTCCTCAGATTCTCAGTCCATTCAAACTGTCTGTGAATCTGAATATCATCTTCGCCTTCAGAGTCCGATATTCCGCAGGGTTTTTGACCGATTTCCTCGCACTTCCGACGGTATTTCTCCACTTGATCGAACACCATCTGATTCAACTCGTTCTTGAACCTAAAACGAGAGTTCCGGTCAATAATTTGCATTCTGTGCTGACGTTACCTGTCCCGGAAGTGATTCTCTGGAACTTGGAATCGGGAAATTTTCTCATTTAGATTCCACTGACCTGGTCATTGGTTCCTTGACCTTGCTGTCTTCTTCATCAAGACGGAGCTTTTTGACTTTTTTCAACAATGTTTCTTTGCTACAGGGCAGATGCGCTGCCAGGTAGCAGTACAATTGCGTTCTCTGAGAGCAGGGCAGAGACTGGCGAGCCATCATATCGATCGATAACAACCTTTCGCTGACACCTTCGGGAGAAATTGAGGAAAGATGTCAACAATTGTGGAATCCTTGCGGAGCGGTTATGAACGACCAAAATGTCCAGAGGCAGCGCGGCGTCGGGAATAAGATCGACTTACCATTCGCCAGGAAGAATTTGCTCTTGCCGAGACCTTCTTTGGCAACCTTCGTGATATCCTTCACCATTGCTTCGAGCTCCGAGGGCATCCTATCCGGCAGCCGCATACTACCGGGTTCTGGGCTCTCGAGCCTGAGATCGACTTTCTCTCGTTCCTTCTCTGTGACTTTGTGTTTTTCTCGCTCGAGACGTTCTGATTTCTCCTTTTCCTTCCGTTTGCGCTCGTTCTCACGTTCCTCTCTTTCCATCTCTTCTTCTTGTAATCGAAGAACTTCGGTTTCCTCCTGAAATTCCCATGTATCAGATTGAAACACGGTCGTGCTCCACAAATGTGCGAAGTTGCACTTCGCCGATCCCTCATGGAACGCCAAAGAGAGCGTCAATGATAATAATTTGAGTTGAAATCACCTCTTCCACCTCCTTCTTGTTCAGGGCGCGTGCATGGCGAACCACTGCCTCGATTGCATCGTCAAGTTGCCGCTCTTGTTTCATGCTCAGCTTCTCCTTCTTCTCCAACTCCTTCTTGTCCAGCTGCTCTTTTGGTTCCTTCTCTTCCTCCTCCTCTTCGGAACTGCTCTCGATTTTCCGAGCCTTCTTCTTTAATAATTTTTTCCGCTTTTCGCCAGACCCTTGGTCTTTGTCTTTACTATCCTCCGAGTCGATCTTCTTTCGCTTCCGCTTTATTTTGATCTTGTCGACTTTCGAAGGTTTCGGGGATGGTTCTCTTTCGCTTTCTGTAAGTTCAATCCCAAGTTAATTAGCTGAAATCCTCAGCAACAAGCAATCATTCTAAGGAATATATTCCATTCGAGGTTATTTCCGTACGAACCTTCTTCACTCTCTTCCTCGGGCGACTCTTCCAGAGTGGCTTTAGTTTTGTTCACATCGTTTTGGTGATATTGCATGTACTGGACGGGGGGTGCATGGACAAACTCCAAATCACCGGTGTTGATATAGAAGCCACCGTGTTTGGTGTTGAGGTCCAGGGGTACGAGTTCGTCGTAAGCCTCCCGGTTATCGATGAACGAGTCGTCTTCGTCGTATCTGAAAGACGATATTGATCAATCGTGGCTCTGATAGAACTTGATGCGATATCATCCGTCGCTTCTCTTTCGTAGACGATTGCCCTACATAGGAATGCGATCGGATGTTTCCCGAGAAAGGAGAAAAATCATCGATTGGACTAACCCTTGACCCTTGTCGACATCATCGTCCCAGGCTACTTTCCCAGAGCCATATTTCTCTTCCATTTGCTTGGCGATCGCTGCAACGTCATCGTCGGAATCGAAAGGATCGTCCGCTTCTTGGGTAACCTCTGTTTTGCCTCGCTGAAACAAGAAACATCGCTTAATGATACCAAACGTGAAAGGTTTGGGTGGGGGACTCTCCTTGCACGATGGGCAGTGAACCCTGTGGTCTTCTGAGGATCCGCATTGTGGCCTCAAGTTTTGATTTGTTCTGAGCTCCGAGTTAGTGATTAGGAAAACAACGACTTCTCATTCTGTCTGCTGCCACACTCGCCAGCGTTCGGATAGGGGACGCTCCATTCTGCTAACAAGGATCACGCGAATACCGCGAAAGTTTTCCATTCAGAAAATATCTGAGCGTCACTCATCCAACCGTCTGATCAAATGTAATCCAAACGAAAGAATCATGATTCGCGACAAGCATTCTAGTGATGCAATGCAAGGCAAGCAGGGCTGAGACTTGGAAGGAATCCGTCATGCGGGTCCTGCTTTATTCGAAAGTCTGTAGCAACGATTTCTTCTTTCGCTCGAGCAATAAACCGTCTCATGGAAAAATATCAGAATCATAACAGAAGAAAAAAATGAAAGCTCAATCTCGAAGCGTTGTTCGTGTATCTGCTACGATCCGATTGGACATCACGGGACGCTCGAAGCGCTTTCAGTTGATGCGGCTTCTTGCTCGGGAGCCATCGTAGAGTCAGTGGGCAGGTCGTCCGGTACGCAAACTCCGGCGAGACATTTTCCAGACATGGAATGCCGTGTACCGTAAACGGCGACAGATTTGCTTTCTCTAGCGGAGATCCTACACTTCACTCCATCCGCGACACTGCTCTTGAGCACTCGGACGTCGCTTCGAATTTCCACTTGTCCCAAATAACCCACGGTCTGACAGGCGACTTTGCAATCGTCGTCCGTTATACCGGTCACGGCAGAGGGGTTCGCCACGGGCGTTTCGTAGTCCTCGCAACGAGAATCGCTCCTGGACGTCGAGGGAGGCAAAGTTATCCTGAGATTCGAAATCTCAATGCCCTCGTCACTGACGCTCCTAGCACTATACGGAACGTGTTGACGCAGATCTTTTTGGAAGGGAGTATCGCGGTACTCCGTTATGTCGACCGGGATGCAGTCACAGCGTTCGTTGCATCGTCCCAAACTAAACGTAACGTTGAAACCACTGAGACGAGATTGAACTGCGATGCGACAATAGCGACCCCTCGAACGACACGCGGCCACGGCTTTCCGAGGTCTCTGATCTGCAACTTGGATCTTTCCGAAAGTTCCATCCATTTGACAGATTAGCGCACAGCCGACATCTCCCGAGAGTTCGAGTTCACGTTCGTAGTATTCACATCTGTGCTGATTCCTCGAATGTTGTTCGGGCACCGATATTTCTATCCGGCCTTCGAGGCCCACACACTTCATGAGGAGAATCGCCGTTGGTACGATCCACATTGCAAATGATGCTTCGGATGCAGTGACAGAGGCATCCTTGAAGCGCCTCCGACGAGGACGCACGCATGTTCAGTCAGCCTTTTCCAAGTTGGCTGCCAATGCCAACAACTTTCATTCTTTCGATGAAACTCGCAAACGTCGATACTCTAACAAAAACAGAATATGTACAACTTCGAACGAGACCCGCAATCCTGATTGGCGCTTCGACGACGGTCTAATATCTTAGTCGCGTCCGCGGAATTCCTTCAAGATCCTGAACGAAACTCGCCAATATTGGCGTCAATCGAATCTGTAGCACAACGAGATCTCACAGAGCGTCTCCGGATATCGGATCGTGAAATTTCGGAGGGGTTCCAAAGTTCTGGAGATTCTTTCGTAATAGAGATGGATCGATAGTTCTCCACGACAACAATGTGGGAATTTTTTAGCGCTCACCTTAAAATTCCGGACGAGTTCTATGTAGTTGAATTCGTGGCACTCGCCGTCGGCAGGGTTACCCAGGTCGAGATTGAATCTCATGGTTAGTCTCTTCTTCTTTTTGACTGCCGGCTTCGTCGACCCAGGAGGTTCTCCCATCCCGAACCTATCGGTATGAGAGGCCGGTTGCAGTGAAACCCTTCGTAGCTCCGACATCGTTGGAGACTTCCTCACTCGGCGTGCATAACGATTCTGCAGGCTGAACCAACAACCCGACTGAACGCCTCTCTAAGAGAGCAGGATAATCACCACCAAACTTCTCTCTACCACTATATTATTATAAGGTGTTTTTCGAACACACTTTTGTTTGTTTACACTGGCAGACCTAAAATCGAGGAGAAGTTCGAGAGGGCAGCTGTGTTGCGGAGGGCGCCAAAATTCAAAATCAGACAGCCCACCAGACAGCCATTATAGTTCTCGTAAATCCTCTTGAGGTGGCGTTTGAGACGAACGCTTATCCTTCTTTCATCGAGACGAGACCGTCGACAGGAACGGAACCAACAGGTGAGCGATTTTTTGAGAATGTAAAATTCTATCTGCTCCATACACTCCAATCAAATTCTTCTGGATCGCAGACGGATCCTGCGACCGCTGGCTGTCCCGAGAGGAGTTTAACTATGAAGCTTTTCGCTATCTTCTCTCGATCGAATTTCATGGAAACTCGAAAGATACGAGAAGCATAGCTTTTTTTCTTGATCAATGTTCGCGCGACGTATCAGTTCGAGTTGCGCGTTCGAGCTTTTACATCAGAGCTTTTACATCTGTTGAAATTTATTCCGATAAATTCTGTGGCAACGACAATGGCTCTAGGAACCGCGTTATGATTTGAACCAAAGGGAGGACGAATGAAGGACATGAAACCAGAATTCCTATCTGTGACGCACACCGATGAGTGGTCATTGCCCAACAATTGTCGATTTCTGAATTTCTCCTCTGCTTTCTACTTTTTCCCTCACTCATTGGAGTCGCTTTCCGTCATAGAAGGCAAATGAACTCATCTATCGAATACTCGGATACCGGGGTAAGATGAGCGAATGAAACTTTTCCAGCTCATCGACGATGTTTTCTAGACGAATAACAGTTTCCCGTGAAATTTGGCCCCAACCGACGGCTCAGGTCAAATATCGCGCAAAATCGCAGTTATCGCCGAAAAGTCATCTAATCTGCTGCCGATAAAATCTGTACTTTCAGCCAGGACTTTTAAACCACTCGAAAATCATGCCTGATCATCGATTTCAAACGGAAGCCCACGCTGAACTTTACTCCAAATTCCGACCGGCACCTCCTGTGGAGCTCTTCGAAAGCATCGTTTCCAAGTGTGCATCGACCGACGCTCTCCTGGACGTGGGATGTGGTTCGGGTCAAAGCACGGAACCGATGACAAAGTATTTCTGCCGCGTTGTGGGCTCCGATAATTCAGCAGCGCAGATCGCACAAGCGGAAGCAAGGAGGAAAGAGAAGAAGATTCCTAATCTAGAATACAGGCAGGAAAACTCAAACTATAAAAACTGCAAGATTGCTTTCCTGATATCGCGTCCAATGAAAATTACGGAATTCGAGGATGTTTCATGAATTTAGTATCATACAGGGTATGTTCCGCCGATGAGCTCGTGTTCGATGATAAGTCTTTCAACGTCATCACGGCAAGTCAATGTGTCCATTGGTTCAATCTGGACAAGTTCTACCCTGAAGCGCATAGAGTGCTTCGCAAAGACGGTATTTTGGCACTTTTCGGATACTGTATCCCCGTTCCGTCAGTTGGCGATCCCGTGATCGATGCCGCGATCAATAATCGCATCGTCAAGGTAAAAAGCGAAATTCTCATGACAATCTGCGGAAATACTCCTCTCGACTGATCCAGTCTGCAGAAATTTCGGTCATCATCTCTTGTTTTCAGTTTTATCGACACGAGCTGGGCCCTTACTGGGAAGTGGAACAGGAACTGTTCGAGAAATGCTATGAGACGCTGCCAGTACCGAAGTCTGGTTTCGAGCTCGTGGAGAAGAACTTGAACATCATGTTTAAATGGGCTGCCAACATGCACGTTTACATCAACTATCTTCGATCCTGGTCACCATATGAACGTTTCCGTAGGGAGAACCCCGACATCGACATCATGGCTTCATTGAAATCCGATTTGCACCAAATATGCAGTGACGTCTTCAAGAAGAAAGAAGACATCGAATGTGAATTCAGCATCGACACGAGATTTTTCCTCTATATTTATAAGAAAACGGATTAAACTTGTTTGCTCACGTTCCTTCGTCAGAGATTTTCTTGCTGTTCAGGGGAAGTAGAGACAGGTACTCTCGGGATCTGATGTCATGTGCCGTTGATGTTTCCTTTAAGAGGTGTGAGGTTTGCATGAGAACTCCTTCCGACCGGGAGTGGCAAACGACGAATGAGTTTTGGATTCGTCTTCACGAATGCAATGAATGATTTTTGGAGGGACTTTTTTTGAATGGATAGATTCGGCGAGGGCTCGTTTGAACTCGATCTGTTTTGTGAGGACGCTCTAAAGTCCAGAAGTGAATTCAACTTGGGAATCACATCCAAGGTATTTTCTGGAGTTCTGGAGCTATTTTCTTCTTGGCATTCGAGACGAGAGAGGATTCACTTTTTATGGAATCGGTAAAAGTCAGCAAAAAGTTGTCACAAGATATCAGTCCGCTGTGTATTCATGTTAAAAACCAAAATATTTTATTTAGAAACGTCAATTTCTGTCCGAAATATCACGCGGAACTTACAGTGCGCCTCTGGATCTATTTACATGTAAATAACTTCATTCCAAGAAATCTCATTTTCCGACTAATGGATCAAATCCTTTAGGAGGGGATGCGTAGCAGCGTAATCCTCTTTCTCACACATTGTCTTAGCGATCGTTCTATACCGCTCCGAGTTATTCGAATTGCCCCTCAAGACCTCATTGACATTCTGCACGATACGATTGCTGCTGTCGTAGCAGAAAGCTTGCGCCAGAGTTGTTTCGTGGGCGGCAGTTGGGGCACCGACGCGATGGGCCCTCGAAGCGCGACCCAGAACTGCAGTCATCGCGAAAATGTCGATGACAACATCAGCTATTCTTTCGAGCAACATCTGTTGTTCGATTATGTCCTTGCCGTGTTTCTGGAGTGCGAATTCCACAATGTATTGGAGTCGTTTCGCCGAGTATTCTAATGTTTTGGCTTCAGCTGCAAGTGAGGGATGCACAGCTGATTGGAGACCCAGCCGAAGAACCGGTTTGTCTCTCTGATCGCAGAACCTGGAACAGGAAATAATTAGATCCTGAGCATTCGTGGAGAGAAGCAACAGCGTTTATATCTTCAATTTCTTCGACTTCCGTCTCAACGATCCACTCACCGATCATAGGCTTTCCCGAGAGCGGCTCCAGGATTTGCGATTGGGTTGCCCCACTTCTTCATCATTTGCTTGAGATGACCTCCGGCGTGTTGTATTCCAACGAGGGCGACGAGCATTCGAAGGATCTCATTTGTTCCTTCAAAGATCATGCAAATTCTGCAATCTCTGAACGCTCTCTCGAACGGAAGGCTCTTCAAGAATCCCGAGCCTCCGTGAAGCTGTACGAACTCAGAGGCGATCCGGAGTGAAGCCTCGGAGGCAAAGATTTTCACGCAGGCCGCTTCTAGAGGATAATCAGCGTCCTTCACATTATCGACGATGGCACAGGTCAAATACGCCATACTCTCACAGGCGTAAATATCACAAGCGACTTGAGCGAGCTTCTTCTGCACCAGTTCGAACTCCGAAATACTTTTTTTGAACTGTACCCTCTGCTTTACGAACTGAATTGTCTGTATCAAGCCGTGTCTTGCGGCACCTGCCAACGCGCCTCCCATGCCAAATCTTCCCGTGTTTAGGATGTTCACTGCGACTTTGAAGCCATCTTCCGCATTGTGGAGAACGTTCTCGATGGGAACCTTGACGTTCTCGAAGTACACGGGCACTGTGTTTGAAGCCTTGATGCCCAACTTCGATTCCGGTTTGCCTGTCGTGATGCCACCGAATCCTTTCTCGACGATGAAAGCTGTGATCTTGTTCTTGCCGAGTTTCTCAGATAGAGTCTCGTTCTTGGCAAAGACTGTCATCACATCCGCGAAACCGCCGTTTGTGATATAAAGTTTCTGTCCATTCAGGATATAATGTTTCCCGTCCGGACTCAATCGGACTGTCGAAGAGATGGAGGCGGCATCGGATCCACTGTTGGGTTCGGTGAGCGCGAACGAGGCGATCCACTCTCCGGAAGCGATTCGTGGCAAATACTTCTGTTTCTGCTCCGGAGTACCGTACATGATGATTCCTTTGATTCCGATCGAATTGTGCGCCATCAGGGTCGTGGTCAGTGCCCCGTCGAGGCCGATGGCTTCGTTCAGTCTGACGTATTCTGTGGCCGTTAGCCCCAAACCACCGTAGTCGGTCTCCACTTGCTGGCCAAAGAGACCGAGCTCTCGAAGACCCTTCATCACATCGTCTGGAATGACTTCGGTTTCATCGAGTTTGTTCGAGTCTACTTTTTCTGTGAAGAACTTCAGCACCGTATCGTGCATCGTCTCTACAGAATCGACCTGATCCTCATCTAGAACTTCGGGGAAAGTGAGGAAGCGTTTGTCGAACTTTCCGACGAATAAGTTCTTGATGAAAGGTTCGCGTTCCACTTTGCCAAGTGCTAGTTTCATGTACGGATTGTTGTCAGTTGAGCTGTGTCTTGAGCCTGCGACTGCGGCGCTCTGGTGTGCACAAGCCGCACGCAAGAGTGACTGGCGTGCCGTGTATATCCGCAGCATCTGGAATTAATGGAGATTTAGACGGTCATGGAACCGGATTTGTGAATTTGAGGGGAAACTCAAAGCTGCTCCAAAGTTCCAAATGAGTTTGTATGGTTCCACAAATCATATCTAGCGAATCATAATGACTCCGGGTATGATCTTCGCGGAAAATCTCGCTCCTTGGCTCTAAATTCGCTCTAAATCGGTGAGAAGTCGAGCGAGCTCAGTAAAATATCGTTAACTTGACCCCATAATTCTGAAGGTCCGCCAAAAATAAAGCTTCATTAGATCAACAACAGACCTTGGTCCGCGAGTATCTTTCACAGCAGCTCTTTAGGCGCTATGTGGCAGGCTTCGGAAATCTCAGTCAAATTCGTTTTACGATTCATTCGATCAGCGGACTCGGAGGAGCAGCTGTTCCTTTCTGGTATCGAGAGCAGAAAGTGCTCTGTTGACGCAGCTCCATTTGATTGCTTCCAAGTCTCACATTCAGAGCAATAAGAACGCACCAAGCAGTGGCAGTCTGTTTACGTCACTGACCCCAAGTATCAGTGACAAGCAAGCTCATTGGACTCAGGGACTGAGCCAATGTTTCCGAAACCGAATCGGCTTACAGAAGATCACCGCTTGTTTATCGCCGCACGCATTATATATACTTCCTTCTCGCTCGAAGCTTGAGTCCAGAAATTTCCTCGGTTTTGTTTTCCGATCACTTGGTGTTACAGAACTTCCAGACCGGGAAAGTCGTTCCAGAGTTTGTTTAGCACCTTCTAAACGCATCGATAAAAGCAACTCATTATCCGGAAGCTCTCTCCGAGAGTTACCGAGCTGACTGACAGAATTGACAGGAATTCACCCAGAGTTTTCATTCCGCTGAATGAGTCTATTAGAATGAAAACTCTGAAAGCTTAACTCTCGTAGTTACCTTGTTTTTCCGCCGCAATCGCCGAACAGAGAATTCCCTCAAACGAAAACGTTTCTGTGCCCGAAATCCTCTCAACCGAACACTAGCACTGGAAATCAGCGGTCCAAGAGAGCTGAACTGGTGGCTCTGTGGTGACTTGCAGGCGAACAGGCCTCAACTTGTGAGAGGTTGTCGGTGCTTCTTCCCTTCCTCGCCGCTGCCACTGCATCGCCCGTGTGCGTGTGCTGCTGTGAGCGGTCGTCTATGGACGAGATTCTGGGTTCGTAGAAATGATCTCTGCTAAGACTTAGCGGGCCGCGCGGCGCTTTTTCGGTTTGTCTCAGTTCCAAGCAGATAATATCACGCAATAGAGATTTCGCTCGTAGGGGTGAAGCGAGCGAGATCAAAGCCATAACAACTGAATGTTTGAATCAGATTCCGAGGGATCCAACATGGTGAAATTGGGAGCGACCAATTTTCGGCTTAGAATACCATCGTTTTCGAGAAATAAGCGAATTTGTCCGCAACGGAAAGATGATTTCGATCAAAATATGATTAGAGCAACTTCACTTCGAAGCCTCCGCCTCGGTGAACTTGCATTCTTGGCCATTGGGATTTCCGGGAGCGAAGGCCACATTGTGCTCGAGAGGGAGCCCGCTTCAGGCAAAGTCCAGTGCCAGTCGCAACTGCGATGACTCCGTCGCGATGAGTGTGAACTTTCGGCTTCCAATCGGTCACTCTTTTGCCTTGAAGGGGCGAACTACATATCTCGGAAAAAGTGTTCCTCACGTGTTTCGAGCAAAAGAGCACACAGCTTCTTCTCTGATTATCGCATCACGTCAATGAGAGTGCGCAGTCGGAGAAGTTTTATTGCATACCATGCGATGTGAGATAACTGAATCCGAGCTATTCCGTGAACCATGGTTGATCAGCTCAGCCACAGATTGAGTTCGTCCTGAAATTTCAGTATTTAAGGGTCAGCCATGGAGTCAATCTTGTGCGAAAAGCCGATTCGAGAACTGAGAGCAAATGGCACGAGCACAAGATGAGGGGTTTCTTATTGGGGGCATCTCATTCCTAACGAGCTTTGATCGATACCTTCTTCTTAGCCGTTTCCGGAGAGAGCCAGAGGTGGATCTGCTTCGGGCCCCAGCGGCTCGGAGACTCCCTCGCCCATATCATGAGAATCCCATGAGAAGTTCACACATTCGACGAATTTTCCAGAGCACTGAATAGTAAAGATAGGCTTTCCGATTCCTTGAGAGGACAGAGCTTTGCCACCGTTACGTCTAAGCGAATATCAGTCAAAACAGAACATCTTGTAAATCCGACTGTACGGAAGGTAGATCCTGCAGACTCATTTATTCAAGCCCTATGGCAAGCATGATGTGGATATTTCAACCTGCTACCCCGGAGATGGACAACCATCAATGTCCTGCTCATCAATTAAACATCCGTAATAGAAGATATCAATTCAGAGAGTCTCGTATTCAAATTACTATACGCGTGTAGCGCGAGCGAGTGACTCGGAGCGAAGCATGGGGGTTCGAACGGAGGACGCATCCCTTGATTTCCACATGAATATTTTCTTCGACAAAACCGACAAAAGTAGTCTTCCAGCGCGTTTGGATGATCGGTGATCAGTTGACCGATTTTCGAGCATGTATCTAGAACTTTATCTAAGGCGGGTTGAACTCGTCGCTCGCTGTAGTTTTCTCTATGCTTCAGAACTTTCCAAAAAGTCAGATGATTGATCCTCAACCTCAATTTAGATATCATGCACTGAGAAAACAGGGGGAACTCAGAGCACGATCAGTAGAGCTTGGAAGTTTAGGCATTATTCATTAATCAGCCTCCATCAATCCATGGATATATTGATCGGAGGTTGATTACTTCGATGATATTCGCCCAACAAAGTCATGGGCTGGAATAGTCAGGCACTATTTCACTAAATATCCATCAATTCATATTGATTGATGGAGGTTCAAAAATGATTAATGCCTAAACTTCCAAGCTCTACCGATCAGCTCCCATGCCCCCTATATGCTCGCTGATTTGTTCCGGAATGGACCTCTACTCGAGACGTGCACGAGGGATAGGACTGTCAGAAGAGCTTCTGCCATCGAAACTACATGGTTGGAAGCTCCGTAACTCGGATTATCCGACAACAGTTCTGGACTACATCATGGTTGGAATAAGCGCTTCTGAGCGCTACTGTTTGTACAATAACTATTTGATAACCCGATTGTGCCATCCTACATGGAAATTCTGAGTGTACTCACGAACAAGAACGAGCGAATCGTACCCCTCTGCTCCGCTTCAACTCCCCAACCCGGTGGAAAGCGCTGAACAAAGAGAGGTCGAACGTTCACCTTCGGCAAATTTCAATCTTCAGTAGAACGTATTTGTGACAGCAGCTCGTCTCATTGATGAAATTCTCAAATCGAAGAATCGAGCTCGTCGCTTCCAGAGTCCTCAAAAGCGATCCTTCGCTTAGGATAACTCCGAACCGTGCGCTCGCTCCTTCATCTCAAATGGACCCGTCTCGTGGGCAGTTCTCATCGAAGAAATGGTGTATGAATCAAATCAATATAACCTTGCAGAGCTGCCCGAACCTCGTGTTTTTCTCAGTTTCCTGAGGAATCACAAGTATAGATCCAAAAGCAATGAGCATCTCAAATTTCGCCACTATGCGCCGAGATTTGATGCATCTTCGCAGTGTCATGCCTCAATTAACGAACTCAGCCCGTTCCTCGGGGTCGTTCGCAGTGGAGGCCCTGAAATATGTGAATTATTATGCCTATTGTAGAACGAGAATAGGCGAAAATCACGGAAAAAAAACGGGAGAAACGGCATTTCAGGCATTTGCCTGNGAGATTTGATGCATCTTCGCAGTGTCATGCCTCAATTAACGAACTCAGCCCGTTCCTCGGGGTCGTTCGCAGTGGAGGCCCTGAAATATGTGAATTATTATGCCTATTGTAGAACGAGAATAGGCGAAAATCACGGAAAAAAAACGGGAGAAACGGCATTTCAGGCATTTGCCTGAAACTCCTAGTTTGTTCGAGACCCGATCCGAGATCCTCCTTGTCAGATCTGGAGAGTGCATTTTACTGACGCCCTTCCGATACATCTTTAAGCGACGCGATTTCAGAGCTTGCCTTCAGACCTCTCCGGGACTCTTCATCGGCGTGGCCGGGTCTGTGATTTCGATCGTCAATCTATCCCTCGTTTTGCCATATGATTTTCAAACTTTGATAAGATTTGCGGCACCCTTCGTAAGCATCACGGGAAATGATTCCCGACGTTGAGACCCTTCAAAGTTGGTTCCTTGATCGAATCCACATTGGTCTGCGAGGAAGATTTGATTCAGAGGAAAATTTTGAGTTGAAGCGTTTAACTGAGCTGGTGCCCCCACGCGCAGAAAGGTTGCTAGTACGGAGCATTTCCATTTCGAGATTCGTTTGGAGTGAAATTCCAAGCTTTCTCGAGAATATCGGGTTACGGTGTCACGGTTTTCATGCGGCTTTGCTTGAACTTTGACGAGCGCTGCCCTGTCTCAGGAAATAAAAACGTTGAATCACATGTTGCTCCCCTCATTATCATTTAAGCTTGAAAGTTCAGGCATTGACAATTCATATATAAATTGTTGGATAAATGAATGAATGCTGCCTGATTATTTCAGTTCACGTCGTCATTGGGTGAAAATTATCGACGTGATCGACTGCCAATTAATTCATCCATGGATTGATGGAGAGTGATAAATGAATAATGCCTGAACTTGTAAGCTGATCATTAGAGCCTGTAAGTTCAGGCATTAATCATTTTTGGCCCTCCATCTATCCATATGAATTGATGGATTTATGAGAATTTGATGCTTGATTGTTCCAGCCTAGGCCGTGATTGGGCGTAAATCATCGATGTGGTCGTCCTCCGATCAACTATTCCATGAATTGATGGGGAGTGATTAATGAATAATGCCTGAACTTCCAGGCTCTACTGATTATCATGGTTTAGGTGCGTCCTCATTTTGTGTGAGGTGAAAGTGATAGGCGCTGGTTATGATAGCCCCTATAGCACATCTACAGTGATAACATTCATGAGAAACTCAGCTCCTGGACGTGACGCGAGAACGATAAAGTACTCAATGTACATATAGCGCCTAAGGCAGCTACGGAGGATAAGATTCGAGAAGAATATTTTGTAGAAGAGGGACGCTTCATGATTTGAATGCATCTTGAGCGTAATACATTGAAGCTTTCTATTGATTCCTTGAACATGGCACGGCCCCATAGACGGAATAAAGCTTGATTAGGGGATCTTCCACAGTTCGGGGGAAACACCGTCTGCCCTCGACCCTTCACAACAGTCTTCTCTAGCCTCCAGCGCGATGCCGGGGCACCTGAACGCTCGATCTCTTCGGCAAAGGAGGGGGGCGACCTCAAAGGGGCATTCCAAGAGAGTATAGGATTAGCAACGCCTGGATTGAGTTCAAGGTTTTCGAAGACGCGTCAACGTGAGTGTGGTTTCACAATTGCATTCGTCCTGTTCTTATCATGTCGGAGATCGCTGAACTTGGTCTTGATCTCTAAAAAAACGCGTCTCGACGGCCGGCGCAGACGGTAATCCCGAACGCTTGATTTCGGACAAGGAGTCTCCAACATGGTTCTATCCTGGTAGCGATCGCAAGCAGCTCACGGGGATCGTCCCGCTCATTAAAACGTACATAGGGGGTTTGCAGCTTTAAACCTGATACTTTGAATGAATCAGCTGATGATATCGGTTCCAGGAGTCATAGCTGTCATTGCCTTGAAGTTGAAAGCCGGACCCTGAACGCACGAGCTTTCATCCTTAACTTTGAAGTCGTTTCAATTGGTCCAGAACGACGGACTCGAGCTGGACCACATGGGTTTGTCAATTAGAAAACCCACGATTCTCGAAAAACCATCAGGAAGATCATCGCCAGCCTGTGTGAGAGTATCGACAGCATAGCAATTATCTCGTCAAGGCGGCCCCGCTGTAACAGATATCCGAAGCGTAGAATACCTTTTCAGGTAATATAAAGACGATTGAGATTTTGTCCAGATTCAAGAAATCGAATACAATTAGAGCCGAACTTTGTGGTTCTTGTCTACAATGGTGAAATAGTGACATGACATACCACAGCTATCACTGGTCCGTGATGTGAGTTGATGAAATTTCAAAAAATATTGAATAATGTCTGTGCCTCCCAACTCTTCACATTATATCGAATATGAATCAAAATTCCTACTCAGATACCGACTCAGCGTGTGGTCACGGCTTCAAAATCAGGAGAGTACATTTCGTTTCTAGGCTAACGCACAAGGAATCTCTAATTTCGAGGCATTCCCGAATGTTCTGGATAGACATGCAAAGAGCGAATATTCTAAAGCAGCTCAGCATTGGCCAGAACCATGACTTCCATTGGTTCAGATAATCCTGTGAGTCACGGTCCTCGCGGATTCTGCAGCGGGCGTACGTTGTCTTGACTTACCTGAATGTCCCCAGTTATCACATTCCAGGGAAGAAATCTCGGACGGAAAGAATGACTTTGCACGTGTTTTCTCCAGGGTCAGTCGCCACCCATCCCAGAAGTCCATACAGTTCCGTTTCTGCGTCTTATGAAGAATCCTACCAGCAACTAGATCATCCACAACCACTTTGATCATGCGACCTTAGGGAATATAGCTGTCAGCTGATGCTGAGCACCAAAGTCCCTCTAGGTTTTCAACTACCGAGGACGAATTTAAATTCAAGCTCGAAACCCTCGTCCGAGCAGTATATTAATGAAAGAAGGCCAAGGATTCAGTATCATTACTTCGAGAGATGGCAGTTGCGCTGAAACGATTTCACCAAACTGGCGGCCCTCGGTATAATTTATTAGAAGTGAATTTGAAAAAATCGCGCACGAAAACAGAAAATGTTTAAAATTTTCCATCCATTTTCTTTTCCTCTTTATTCTCCGCCTTGCTCAACTCCATGTTCTTATTGGTTCAACCGAACGCCATATCGTTTTAGAAATTGTTCATCAGTTTAAGATTAAGATGTAATTTGTTGGGTACCATTCTCTCTTTCTTTTTCTCATTCTCTTGCTTTGCATCATGTAAGCGCAGTTCCAGCTACTCTCATCTTTCGCATTCAGGTGGTCAGAGGTTCGTTAAGCGAAAATCGCAGCACGAAAATGGTAAAGGTCGACGATGCTGTTGCTGCTGCGACTGTTGTTGATTTCGCTCGGAATCGAAGAGGTTAATTCTGCTGGTGTTGAAGATGGTGTTGTTGCTGTTGTTGTTGTTGTTGTTGTTGTAGCATCTTTGTTTCGGTGAAAATCGTTTTGGATCGCGTCGTTGCTGAATGTTGATTTAGTTGGTGTTTTCGTCGAAAAGAATAATTTAGAAGCACTTCCTGTGGACGATGGAGGGGCCGGATTCATCATATTCCTGCTTGGAGATCCACATCTGCTGGAAGGTGGAGAGCGAGGCGAGGATGGATCCTCCGATCCAAACGGAGTACTTCCTCTCAGGAGGAGCGATGATCTTGATCTTCATGGTTGAGGGAGCGAGGTTGGTGATCTCCTTCTGCATGCGGTCAGCGATTCCGGGGTACATTGTGGTTCCTCCGGAGAGGACGGTGTTGGCGTACAGATCCTTACGGATGTCGACATCGCACTTCATGATCGAGTTGTAGGTGGTTTCGTGGATGCCGCAGGCTTCCATACCCAAGAAAGAAGGCTGGAAGAGGGCCTCGGGACAACGGAAACGCTCGTTTCCGATGGTGATGACCTGAATTGAGAGGAAACCAACATTAGAGGGAGTTGACGAACGGAGTGTGAAGCGAATTCTATGGGGATAATGATAATGGAAGCAAAATAATGAAATATATTGAGAGAAGGTGTTATTTCTTCGTTTACCTGGCCGTCAGGAAGCTCGTACGACTTCTCGAGCGAAGATGACGAGGCTGCCGTGGACATTTCCTGCTCGAAGTCCAAGGCGACGTAGCAGAGCTTCTCCTTGATGTCACGAACGATTTCGCGCTCGGCAGTGGTGGTGAAAGAATAACCACGCTCGGTGAGAATCTTCATGAGATAATCGGTGAGATCACGTCCGGCAAGATCCAGACGGAGGATAGCGTGAGGAAGAGCGTATCCTTCATAGATGGGAACGGTGTGGGAGACGCCATCTCCGGAGTCGAGCACAATACCGGTGGTACGACCAGAGGCGTACAGCGACAGCACTGCCTGTATGGCGACGTACATGGCGGGGGTGTTGAAGGTCTCGAACATGATCTGGGTCATCTTTTCACGGTTGGCCTTCGGGTTGAGGGGAGCCTCGGTGAGCAGAACGGGGTGCTCCTCAGGAGCGACACGGAGCTCGTTGTAGAACGTGTGGTGCCAGATCTTCTCCATATCGTCCCAGTTGGTGACGATACCGTGCTCGATGGGGTATTTCAAGGTGAGGATACCTCTCTTGGACTGCGCCTCATCTCCGACGTACGAATCCTTGTTGCCCATGCCGACCATGACACCCTGATGACGGGGGCGACCTACGATCGAGGGAAAGACGGCACGGGGTGCGTCGTCCCCGGCGAAACCGGCCTTGCACATGCCGGAGCCGTTGTCGACGACAAGAGCGGCAACATCATCGTCGCACATTGTGTATTATTTAACAAGGTATTTCGGTCTGTAAGCAGAGAAGCAAAACCTAGGTTAGTGTCGATTCGGATTCCAGGGTTTCTCACGCCTTCACCTAGCGTAGTGCAACCCGTTCGCCGTTTTGGTAGAGCTCGAGTGAGCACGTCCGAGAATATATTAAGGAGAAACGTCGGACGACAGCTGCATTGCGGCGTATCGTTCACTACTTCACCGATGGTTTTTTTTTCTGCTGCTGAGGGGTCGGTGCCACGTCAAAGGCCGTCCGGTGAGCCAACGAACCAACCGGCATCGCGCAAGAGAACAGACCAGACAGCGACGGCAACGACGACGTCGGCTGCACAGAATTCCGGCTCCGTTGCTCGCTCGAAATCTGGTGACGGTTCTTGAACACGGCTCGCTTGTCACCCATGAAACGCATCTCAGTGACCCCGGTGGTAAATAGTCGACGATAGCATCAGCGTTGTCATCATCAACGAGAAAATGAGAATCGGTGTCATTGGCGACAAGGAGCGAGTCGGCCAGACCGGCTAGCGGTCGGGTTTGCCCGTTGCAGAAAAGGATGACATTCTTAAGAGCATGGTCCGGAAGAACGACCCCAACAATCGAACAAACGGTACTTGACAATTGTCAACATGCCAATATTCCCTAATCAATCGCTATAGATCAACATTCAATAACTCCTCCTTGGCGCGACTGGGGCACAAAACGCAGCACTCCTCTCATAAAACAATGGTTCTATTGTGAGGGCACTTATGATCTAACTCAGAGAATAAAGATCCACCCCTACCACGAAACACGCGTGTAAGCATGCGACGTGAGCGATTTATGCCTTCGGCGAACAACATCGAAACCGATCGGAATCCGTCTCGAATAGCTCGACCCGAAGGAGCGAGACTATGCGCGACGACCGGTGCGAGAACGTTCCATTCCGCTACTTTTTCTTCCATTGAACCGATGTCCTCCAGAAATAGAAACGCTGCTTTCAGTGTGCCGCTCTCGTTCAGAACAGCTAGTCAGGTGTTCCTGACTCTTCCCCAATGGAGAAGGGAAACGCGGAAGCGCAACGCCCCGCAGTTCTTCCCGCAATTGCGCAAGGCAATGCCCACCACTCTTTGCCTTGCGTTACCCCTCCTCCGAACCGGCTTCCAACCACCCCGCCGACAGCTGAACTCGAGCGGGAACCCGGCAGACGGTCCGCAGACGAGAAGCCCACCCCGCCCAACGTGAAGCCCTCCAAAGCAGACCGCACCCAATTCTCATCCTGAACCGACAGAATACTGATAACACCAAATACGGCGTCGATGACGGCGATCCGGTTGCTCGGATCAGCTCGGTAGAAAAGCTGGCTGACTCGAGTCGCGCCGGTTTGATCTCCTCTCCAAATTCAGAAACGCCCCCATACGAAATTCTTCGACCGAATCAAGAAACAACGTTGAAACAGCGTTTTGGGCTAACCGGCCCCGCGCAACCGATTCAAGCATTCGATCGAAAAACACTCGGCGAGCTCGAAACGCGAGATTTCCCCACCGACGTAAACTTCACTATAGTCTTGAACGACAACAGCGTAACGAAGAAACCAGCGAAGTCGATAGTTGCGAACTATCCGAAAGATGAAGAGGGCGACTTTTGCCGGCCACGCGTTACTCAGCACAAGTCGGCATGCGTCACCCGTGCCGGCCGGCCGGCCAGTCGGCGGACCGGCAGACCGGCCGGCTTCTTCTATATTTGGCGACTCCGATTCAGGGGAATGAATCCACAAATCCATCGAAAAGCAACGAAAGCTTCGATAAGCGTGAATACAGAGAGAGGGCGAAATGAAAGCTAGGAGAATTAGAGAGCCGCTAACTCTACGAGTGAGAAGGCATGACCGGGAGGCACGCCCTGCTCAACGCCTCCACCACCAACACCACTACCACTGACAAGCAGTAGCGGCGGCGGTGACTGTGGCGGTGGTTGGAACAACGACGAGGACGACCACCTTGTGTCAAAACTAAATGCATTCTATTTATCCAGCGAGCGAAATACGCTCGGAAAATCGCTAATCAGAACACAGACACAATGGCTGATGCCGTTGAGGGACGCCATTCCAAGCGGCTTCGAGGCACGCGGCGTCTCACTTGAAGCGACGCGGTCCGAGTCGGACCGACCGACCGGTCGCCACGCCATCACTCGACACCGGAGCGAAAAATGAGAAAAATGATTCCAATGCACTGGCTGAATAGAGTGTGGACATCTCTGGCGGGACGAGGAGTTCAGCGTTCAGGAGACGAGTATCCGATCAAAGGTTGTCGTCGTTTCAACAGCTACTCAGACCCACCCGGCGGCCGGCTTGCACAAGCGCCGTCATCGGAAAGCCACGACAATGCCAAAATTAACTAACTTCAACAGAAATGATAGCGCAATCGAACACGCTCAACTCAACGGCAACACAACTGCACACTAGCTACTGAGAGACTCGACTTCGTTTTGCTCCTAGAAGAACTTAGCTCGCTGTTCAACTTACACGAAGAACAAGTTGTTCACAACGTAGCTGCACGAGCACGCTGGATGGCGCTGGCCAAGTGACTGAGCCTTATACTCCCCTCGTCCAAGCAAGCTGCCGGCGTCAGGTGACGTCGGCTCCAAATAAGGCAATCCCATTGGTTGAGCGGGAGCGCCGGAGCCGGTTCCACCAATCAGCGGTCGGCTTGCCATCATTGACCATATATGGTATGGTGATGGATCGGGCGCGAAAATTTGAATCCAAGCTCCAACTTTGACAGTCACGTCAAACTCAGCTTACTCTGAACGGGCCATTGCGGTGCTTCTAGACTACGGATCCACGGAGGAACCGTTTACGTGCAATCAGCGGATGAATTCCAGCCTGGTTTCCTCTGCTCTCCGGTGAAGCTCCTTAAAACGTGCAAGTACCGCCATGGAGCACGCCTCGTCAACCGGCTTCGGGAAGTACGTTATGTCACTTTTGTGTTGTGATCGGCATAAAGTCATGATAATCGTGTTTTCGGAATGCAACTAGAATCCAGTTCACTTTTCATCGACTTCACTTGGAAATTGCAATCCAGCGTGCGCTTGACATCCATAATTGAAACTATGGCGTTCTGGCGGCAAAATTCAAATTTTCCGTTGGAGACTTGAGCCATGCCAGCGGTCGGCGGGCAGATGGAACGTTGGAGAGTCCTTGAATGTACTGATTGAGAAAAAAACAGACGGTTCTACTCCAACGGCCGACTGCTGGCGCGGCAGCGTATTCGTTCGTTTTTCGGTTGCTCGGCGATATTCAAGAGTCATGCGGACGGCGCCGGCGGGGGTGATCCGCTGAACACATTGTATAGCTTTGATTGGGGTCTCGGTCCAGAAATTCTTTGAGACGGCTGACGGTCATGTAAACGCTGCGAGTGTATACAATCACAAAACATGGAGTCGTATTACGAGAGGGACGAATAAATTTTTTCGCCATGCTCTTCATCGAAAATGTTTACTGCTGACCGCTACGACGGACTTGAATGAGTGGTACACAAATGATGAACCCATCGATGTAATGAATCAATTTTATTCAATCATCTCTCGATTTGTATCAGATTATCGAGAGGCAGCGGTTCATGGAATTTCCTCGAAATGCGGGCTGACTTCCGATCCGTTTCGAGAATATCCAGCGATTTCTCCTCGGGTGGTCGGACAAGGTTTCATCTCCAGATATCAGACGAATAGAAAATCATGCGCAGCCACTACAACTGCAAAATTCCACTACAGCGGTGTATTCTCCTAAGGAGTACTGAATGGCAACTGTATCGACATTTCTCATGTTTTTGACGACTGGGGAGCCGTCTCACATGTCGGAGAATCCTCCGAAACTATTCTGTCGCGTGTGCTCCGTCCGACAGATTCTTCGCATTTTTGGTAGCAGTCTTCTTTCGACGGCTCCGCTTCTCACTCCCAAACAAGCGCACACAGGTGCCATGTTAGCTTAAAAACGCCTTGAGTGTTTCTCCCTTTAAATGAGAATCCCGGGTGGTCGGACCTCAAGGGATCCTGGGATACAGCTTCGCGAAAAGTCTACTCTTTGTACTGTAATCTGCAGCTATCAAAGGAGGATTGGTGGAAATTGTTTAGAATCCATCGCTTTGCCCTTGGACGCTTTCCCAAACCGTTTGTTCCAATTTTTCATATCCTAGTACTCTTCTAATGAATGACAAATGAAGTGTAACGTGGATTAGTCAAATGGAGAAATTCAAAAATTTATTTGAAAAACTAGCAGTTAGGGATATTATGAGGAGAATAAGAGACGCCAGTCAAGCTTAGAAGAAATCAATCGAACGCGTCCTCTCGTCGAACAGCCAAAGAGTAATCTCTGTCACAAGTAAACTATCGGCATTTCTCCCTCTAAGAGCCTCACCAAGGGCCTCGAGATAGACCGGCAGCGAATTCGACGCCGACGAAAGCACACGCTGAACTCTTCTGAATTGTCTCAAGTCTCAAGAAACAACGTGTCAGTGCTTTCTATGACTTCTAGCTCGATCGTTGGTTTTGTCTTCCAGAGTTGTAGATGATGAGCCATCTAGGAGACTAATGCAAATAACAGTAGTAATTAGATCAAGGACACACGACAGCCTTTGCCTGTTATTGTGCTTGTAACATAGGCGACAGCGTTAGCCGGCCTGTCCGATTTTAATCTCTTTGGATTTGCTCAAAAACCACGATTCCAGACGCAGTTTTGAATATGGTATGTAGCTCTGGAAAACGTCGAGTTGGTGACTTGTTGCTCACGGGAAGCGATTCCTAATTCCACCAAATCGATGTAATAATCGAATCTCCGGAGTTTCTCGCATGAGTCACGCTGCTTGGTCGACGTCATGACGAGAAATGGAAGTGGCGACGAAAAACACTGCCTGGAATTCCGCGCATATCTCTGGTTATCAGCTCGCTCGCTAGAAACATTTTCGTCATGTTCTCTCCAGGAACACTCGAAGTAGAAGAAGAACTTCCACAGGTCGCGCGGTTACCGGGTCAGCAGACTCCCAACTCTCCGCTGTCTCCGGCTTTGACATTGACCTAGTGCTGAACGAACGATCTCTTTGATGAAACCACCTTGTGGAACAGACGCCCTGACAGTGTACATATTCATGCAGCGATCGTTTCCAACGCTTCAGTCGGAGAAATTATTCATTACGTCTCAGCCGTCCTACTCCTTCTGAGTCAGGCAGCTTTCGAGTCTCAAAAAGTTTCGTTTATCGTCGCCTTTCCGGGTGATATCACCCCGTTCTAAGAGGCATGACTCGCGCTACTCGACAGTGTGCGTACGCAGCAGCCATTTACCAGAAGATCGCAGCGCCGAATATTCCTCCACCAAACTACGACTTTCGATTTCCGTCTCCGTCAATTTTGAGAATCCATGCGAAAAAAACATTAGAGCAATTACTACTTTCCCCCATTCCGTCCATGGTCGTCGATACGGGATTGATGCACTTCGAGAATTACAATCGAAACCTCAGCTGGTCTCGCGCGGTTTTCACTCAGATCATAGGTTACCGCAGTCGAGTGTGGTTGATGCGGTTCATTTTCGTTTCGGGTGTTGGTTGCGGCAGTGACGGTGGCGCCGATTGCTTGGTTGTGATGTTGCGGGTGGTGAGACGAGTTGGAACGACGGAATGACTCTGTGGAACTGTCCCATTCAAGCCTTATTAGGTTGAGTTAGAGAACAGAAACGCTGAATATGGACGACCACGTTCGGCAATCGGCCCGATTCTAGAACTGTTTATGTTGTGGCTGACTGGCTGGCCGACTGGATGTTGCAGCTCTCCAACTTTCACTATAACAACAACATGTCGGATCTACCATCTCTGTGTTTTATTTGCGCTACTCAGAAACAGGATGATTTTGATGAGGAATAGTGTTGATTACGAAACCCTTCTCCTTGTTCGAAATTCACTCAATCCCATTACAATTCAAGCGTACGTCTTATTGTCAGACTCTCCGTTCAGACGGCCACTGTGCTCCCGAGGTATTTCGTTAGAGATCTCCCTTGAATGTCCGCTGCAGAAAGTAATGGTTTGGGGCTGTCACCATCGACGGAACGCATTCAAGTCATTAAACAATGCTCATTGATAAGTGAGGAGCTGGTGTTTCCGCAATCATTGGTTTGTTGTAGAACAGCAATATCTCGTTTCTTCCTGACCACGGATCCTTGAGAAAGGTGTCTGAGCAAGATGTCTGTCACCATCATCAAGAGCCACCGCCGCCACATCAGCTACCGCCTCATCATCGGCGTCGTCATCATCGTCATGGCGGCACGCTCAAGTGACTCTCATTCATTACCGTTCTCTATAAGGCACTGGGCCATCGGTGCGTGTCCCGATATTTACTTATGTAGAATGACTCGTATTTGGATTTCTATACTGCGACTGAATGACGGCATTGTTGTTAACATTCAAATTAGTGATCCGATTGGACCAATGATTCACACTGATAAATCATTCAACCTCCCCGACCTGGGGTGCGATTGAAGCTTACGCGCGAATTTCTCCGCTGAGCATTCGTGGTATTTTTCGGCCGTATTCTAAAGGCCAACTAATCCTACAAAGAGTCATACAAGCGCTCGGTAGTTTTCCGAATAATTGACTGATACTTATGGGCGCGAGGTTTTCAAGGCGAGCGAATTTTCAGTACGCGAATTTCATTTGCTAAAGAGGCTCGAGCAAGCGGACCCCAACGCGAATATTCCCCATTCTCAGGAGTGAATAATCGTGGGATTCTGACTTCCTTCACTTCGAGGCTTCCGGTAGCAAGGTTTCCCGTTCCACGGTTGAAAATTCGTGTGACGTTTCTGGAAAATATGCCTTATGAATTGTCGCTTGGCTGGAAAAAGAAAAACGGATTAAAGCGTTATTCTTTCGGTGGTTATCAGTCGCATGTTTTACGACGAAATATGTGTCTCTGGAAGGAACAAAAATCGCCTCTCAATTGCTCACCAAGGTCCACGCTCCAAAAAAACGACCATTTGCCGAGGCTTTCGATGCGAATCCTCGTGATTCTATTTGAGTATCGGAACACACTGTATCCGATCGACCTCACAACCCCGACAGACATTGGACAGGAGCGAATTTCTCATTAACTCTTTGAAGAACTTCTTTCCTTTAAAACTCTGTTCTCACCAATTGTCAGATCAATATCGAATGCTGTGCATAGTTTTATTTGAAAATGTTTTCGAGCCGATCGGAACCAGCCGGAAAGGATTTCCGATCTAACGCACAGCAAGAAATATCAAAAGGATGAACTCTGTGATATTGAAATGAGTAATTTCCTGCTCTCAGTCAGACGAAGGAGAATGCGTTAACCAACCAACCAACCAAGCGACGTTGATTCCGCCACCGAGCACGTTCCGTTTGTTCCGACAGCTGACGCCGTCAAAGTTCACCCAACGATATCAAACTGAAAAACGTTCATATGCAATGATCACCTTAAAATACTAGTCATAATCTTGATTTAGGGTACTTCACCATGAACAAAAAAAAAACTTATGCCTCTGGTTGGATCAACGAGCGCTGATACGATATATGTTGAGGTCGTGTAACCTCTCCGTGACTGTCTCCCACAGCGGCTCTTCCCGTTCACGACCGTTGACTGAATTTGGGGCCAAAACAACCAGATTGTTTCAAATAGCCTCTAACTTCAAAATCTCTTGAGCCTGCGAGTACAATATAAATATTCTAGGCTCACTCGGTGAATCACGCAGTCAAACACGACCCTGAAGGTGAACTGCCAGCCAGCTACAAGCGGAAAACACCCAATGGAGTATGCAAACACGATTTACGAGAGCGTACTCACTATTTGCCTCAAACAGAGTTTACCGTAATATCGCAGCGCATGCCGCGACTGCAGGAGTTTGTGTAATTGGTTTATCGGTGATTCTTTAGATGGAAGAAGACCTCCAAGAACAACTGTCGAAAAATGATAATAACACGCCTAATTGGGCGACTCATCCGCACTCTGTATCGGTCGTTCTTCAGAATCGTGTTTGTTGTAAACATCGGATTGCTTCCTCATGTGTCGAAAGCCCTGCTCGAAACGATTGGTCGACACAGAATTGTTCTGAGCGCCGGCATGCACTCTGAGCAGTCGTAGATCACGGTCGGGGACGATCCTCCTCCGTAGGCTGTCGGGCTTCCGGATGCGCCAAAGAAGGCCCGTCTCACTAGAATGCTTTCGCCCAAGGAACATCCTTGGCCAAGGCCAGTCAGCCAGCCATCCGACAGCTTACTTCCCGTGTAAAGCTCTTAGCATCGGCAACATTTTGACGATCCATGATGACGATCGGTTCGAGATAACACCACAGAAGTTTCCATTCTTTGATGTGACTCATTTTGACATCGCGGCTTCGATATTTTGATCGTTCAATCATTCTTGAATCTTTCCAGCTTCCACTGATTGGAGTCACTGAATGAATTTCAGCGAAGATCGAGGACAGAGTTCACAGAGAACAAAAACCATAAACTCGATCTCGGCTGATTGTGAGACTTAGTCTAGTCAGCAAGACATCTCGATCGAAGAAGGCATTCGCATGGACAGGTTGTGCATCACAGGATGGAATACTTGTCTGTAGAGCTTTCTCGGAACAATCATCCGCAGTCGTCGGTGCCATTCATTCCATCCGTTCTGCCGTCCGCGTGCCTCTGCAGGCCGACTGAACCTACTGACTGTAATTGTTCCAGCAAGAACGTATCCTTCATCCTAGATCCGCAATGAGCCACGACATTCTGGGCTCGTTTTTAAACCATTTGTTGTCTTCAGTCACGTGATCAGGACTGGACGATGTTCTTGAACCATCCTGAAACGTAAAAAATCTTTAAAATATCTTTGAAGGAACCGAGTTTTCAAAAACAAGTATATTGCCCTCATTTGAGCTCTTGTGTGATCACGTAAACGGGCTCTTTCCCTGGAGAACCTGTGGGGGAAAATCATCGAAAGCTTCTGATTTACCGGACCGGTTAAATCTTGTGATTGACGAAGTCAGCAGAATAGTAGGATCCTGTCGGGGGTCATGCACAGAGTATAACATTGTGGATGTGAAATGCATAAGAGCAGCATTTCTCTTAGAATAACTAATTCGTCATCCAATTGTTAGCACGATCGATTCTTGTTTCGCTCGACAACATCTTATGGATGGAACAGGAACGATGATTGCGGCGGAGATTCAGTTTTGTGCGGGACGATGGTAAATGTGGGACGAATTCCAAAAGAAACCGAATTCGCCACCAAGCCAAGTGAACCAAAGTCGCCTTACATTAGACATCAGCCGTTCTATCTCGAGATTCCGTCCATTCACTACCCATAACACGTGCCGATGAGTCGCTCAGCTGGACACGTGATGCAACGTACCACGACGAACTTCCTTGCGCCGCGGCGTTCCTCTCCTAGCGTAGAATCGAGAAATGCTCTCCTTTCACTCTGGAATGATCAAGTAAGAAAAGAGTTTTCAGACTCCGGCGATCACTTTCCTGACCCTTCTAAAAGCAATCCAATATCGTAAAAGTAGGTGAAGATGCCGTTTTCTACATGGTAGCTTCTTCGACCGAGTGGAATTATCGGAAGGCTCCGATCACGAGATAGCGGGAATCGTCTTCCCGTGCCGTGTTCCCCGCGTGGAAGTTCTCGTCGGCGCGGTGGATCTAGATTATTGCGTTAGGCATCGCTCCCCGAGAATTCCAGTGTTTGAGATGTTTGGTTCATCTTCAGCTTCGTTTTTGTTCCTTTCTCTTAGGCGGCGCGTCGGTTGAAGCCGAAACATCACAAAGCCAACCAGTCTACCCGTAAGTCATCGTGCCCGCTGGCCGGCCGGCCGGCCGGCCGGCCGGCCTTCCCGCCACGAGTGGCAGCAGCAGGAAGTTCGTATCTTTAATTGTTTCGAATAGTTAAGACAAGCGTGGCCGCACCGATGGGAAACGACTGCAGTCGCTAGATGTGCTTCTGCACTCTCTGCTGCCTGTGCCGCCAGTGCAAGAGAAAATTTGAGCGAAAAAAACTTGAGCCTCGTTCCCAACATCCCGGAGAAGCTGGAGGCGAGTGTCAACGCGTAGATGAAACCGTCTGTCGGAAACAGTTGTTCGGCATGCTTTGCATCGGCGCTCAGTGGCACAGAGAAGCTGCTCCGTAATTTCTTCTCGTTGACTGCGATTCCTGAACCTTCGGAAACTTTCGCCAAAGAGTGGGAACTGGGAACTCAATATGATTATATAATATTGTTTGATTTCCAGTACCCGAATCCACTATGAAATCATTGGCGTACTAAGCAGAAACCCCATACAAGTAGCGCATTCTGTGGTGCCGCCATCGGAATGTCGGTGTACACGCCGAAGTCGGAGAATACGATATGGCGGCCGCTCCGGCTGGCACAGTACAGTTAGTCAGAAGTCCGCCGCGTCATTGATGACGTAACCGCAGTGCGCGAGTCATTGATAAAACGTTACCATTTATGTCGGAATGGATTCCGTGTTTGGACAACAATGAATCACGTCAGTCCGGACATCCCTGTCGCCGCTAAGCTTTTCCGGAATCGGTTCCTAGCTTCGGCGTTCTGGTCCAAATCGATTCGAGTCCTCGCACTTCTCCGCCCGATTCCCCACGGAAAAAAACGGTGGTTTCTCCCAAATCACAAGCGAAAGGAAATTCGAGGAAAATACCTAATTATTATCGGCTCTCTTCTAATTGTAAGAGAAGCCTCGAAATTCTCAACTCTCAAGGTCTCAATCAAATCATTTTGGGAATTTTCGGAATATCTCAGACGAGGATTTCGGGATGACGCTCATGCGAAATTTCCGCTTTTTCTCCTTCAAAGATGAAGCCAACCGCGATAGCAGCGGAAAACAGAACAATGTATGAATGCGGCGATTAGCAGATGAATCGAAAGCTTCGATACCTTCGGTTTCGGTCAAAGTAAACAAGGAAGCGGCCGCATCGAGACTTTCCTCTTTTCTGCGTGAAGATAAACGCGGCTTTTGTACAAAAAAGTGGATCGATACTTAAAACAGGGTTGGTCGACTTTCCTCCTCCCTCACGATGTGCAAACTTTGTAAAATAAGAAAAAAGGTAGATTGGCTTCTGAAACTTCGGCTTTCGTCGGTGTCGCCGGCGAGAGAGAACCACGTCGTTGAATGATTGAATCCCATTCTTCAGAAACGGTATTCTTTGCGGTTCGCCGCTTTTATTGACCAAGCTAACGGTGACCGCATTTTGGTTTCTTTTCCCACCTGACGGAATGAATATGCGACAAATCGGGTGGACACTCGTTACGGCTGTGGCCGGAACGATTTCGAGCGTGCGCAGCCGTCATAACGGCTGATATCTACCGAAAGACCTTGATTCCCGAGAGAACTCAAAACGGTTGGATTCGAATCCCTCGAATCAAGCTTTGTGTATGCTGATAACGTAGGGATTACACGGAAGTTCGATAGGTTCGATTGTGAGGTTGGTTCGGCTCTTCCGAAACTTTAAGGAATCTAAACGGGGCAAACTCTTGAATATCGGAGCTATGATTCTATGAGGAAGGACAGGAATCCTCGCATTCACTTTGCGCCACGGCACCGCCGTCTAAATAGTTATCTTAAGAAGCGTCCTCGCTTCTGTTGCGATCTAGTGACGATTCTATGTTTCGAGTTTTGCTATGATTTTTAACAATCGACTAAGGGAGAATAGCTGTTTCAAGCATCATATTTGGGAAGTGTTAAAATTTTCAAGTAAAGAGTCAGCATTGAGTGTTGAATGCATCGTCTGGAACACGACGGGAATGGGACCCTTAGACATCACCTACGTCTGGGATCCCAGACCCTACTGCTAATGTTCGTGAGCAAAGATTTCGGACTTCTTCCAGTTGGTCTTCTTCGCAACAGCTCTTAGGCGACAGATTCTGGTGTCCGGGCCAGCTGACCCGTACGTCAGACGGGTATCGCGAGCCTCAGAGCCGCCGTTGCTGCCGCTCCATCACCCTGACCGGCGGCACCATCAACACACGTGAATTCGGCGGCGTCACAACCTGGCTGGCTGACTGACTGAGTGAATGAATGAATGAATGAATGACGAGCTGAGTGAATGACAATACCTGGTTTGCTCGCGCTTTTTGGAAACGCCAACCGAGTAGAGATATCTCTTGAAGAATGGGTGGATGAGAAGAGAGTACACTGCGCTCTTTGTGCTCATGAAGACGGAACCCAGCGTTGGAGGCGGTTCTTCCAGGAGGCTCAGTGGAAACCAAATAACCACCGGACTAGCCTAGCCGACCCGCTTGCCGCCGGGGAACGGACCAGTTACTCCTCGGCTAGTTAAACAGTCGGGGACTCGAGAGCTGAGCGTCTGGAAAGCGACTCGTGTCTTGACAGCCGCGAACCAACGCGTGCTTCGACTTTTGTCCGGACTGCCAGTGATTCACAACGCGGTCCGATGGAACACTTCGCGGGCGGGTCCGGGGGAGACGGCGAAGAAACAGAATTTTGTTACGATAATCGCTATAGATCGCGAGCCGACTACGAGCAAAAACCCTCCAGGCTCGCTCATATTGAGCAGCGCGTCGCTCTTCAACGAATAGTTGCTCTATTTCCTGACTAAATAAAAAGTTGTGGACGCGGGCGGAGTAGCAGCAGCAGCAGCTCTGTTGGTCCATTAGCATCGCCTACTTCGGTCGTTCATTCGCTCCTTCCTTTCTTCTGTCTGCGTGATATCCAGTAGAGAAGTTTAATTGCAACCATCGCCGCCGCCGCCGCCGACACTACCACCGAGTCGTTTCTTCCTTTTTTTTTATTTCTTCCATAATTCTTCTTCCAGGGAGGAAGCTCACCCTCACTTGTTGGTTCTGGTGGCCAATGACTTAGAAACATCACGGTGGAACTACGTGTTCCAGGATTTCTCCACTCCATTCCCTTGGATTCTTCTTTCTGTTGCGTTGCAGACGTGGATTTCTATCGAGCTCTGGAAAGATCTACCACCGCGAGGCAGTTTGACGTCGTGCCATTCAAGAAACCAAGAACACGAACTCGCACTCGTAACCATTTTGGAAGGGCAAACATCCGTTGCGAAAGTTGAAAAGGGAAGAGAAACGGCTTCCTGAAGTATTATACTGAACATGGAGCCTGAGACCTGGACAAAAGCCGCAAATTCTTTAACAGAGATTGAGTGGACGTTCCCTCATTGCGGCAGAACAGAAGTGAAGAGAGACGCATCCTAAATGCGTCTTCATCAACGCGTGATCGTCTCGTGAGTTTCCAGCGTGGACTGCTCCCCCTATAGGTATTTCCTTCTAGATGAGCCCTCCGAGTCAACCGAACTCTTCACTCATAATCAGTGAGAACACATTTATTCGTGACTCAGGGGGCTGTGAAGATTGACTAACGGTTCACACTTGATTCGTTCTCCATTTGTCGAACTCGATACCTGACGATTATTCAATGACGTAAACGTCAGTTTGGGGTGCGCGGCATCCAACCCAGTCACCGGAGCAAGGAGCGCGGCATCGTTCGGGACGAATTCTGAGAAATAGAGTTCAACCTGTATAGAATTCTGCAGAAAATGCCCCACGAAGACCCGGTTTTAGCTCTGAACGGTGAAAGACGCTGTGCAGCGAAGCGCAGTGTTCTTCCCTAATTGAAATAAATCGCCATCGAAGCATCAACTTCAAGCGGAATAATTTGTTCTCCGTAATCAGCACGGACTCAGGGTCGGGTTTTCGAAGTGTGTCAACGATTTAAACTTCGGCGCGGAGTTTCTCGAGTTTTTTTTTTCAAAATACAGACCACCCAGCACATCGACTTTCATGGCCACAAACCATTGATAGCTATACCGCCGATGAGTCTATCAACATGGAATTAAAGATGACTTTTGGGAACAAAGAAATCGAAGATCCTCCTTTGAATGGCTGAAGTGGCTGTAAATGCCAAGAACGTAGTTTTGCGTCATGAGTACCTATGACGACAGCCATGACTCACCAGATGGAAATGCTTCCAAATTTTCATGTCAACTCTGCAGGGAACTCGAAGAGAATTATCTTCACGACGGTCAACTGAATTCGATCGAATGTCTCCATTAAATGGGGGAAACAGGATGTTTCACCAATGCGACCCGCAGCGTGATTGTCCCGTCGTTGTACAGTAGCAAAACAAGAACATTGGCTCGGACCGAAGTGAATATGGCAAAAGAACCAGAGTACTACACCTCGTTATTAGATCTATCAACTAATTTCGGCGAAATGAAGACCGTCTGGAGATTTCGGAGAGATATCGTACTGGGTGCAGCCCATTAACTCATGGTCGCGGTTCTGCACCGTCACGTCAGAAAGCAAATCGTGGAAAATCTAACGTGATGTTGATCCGTGAATGTAAAGAATGATAACAGTTCAACCAGCAGCGGGAGAATCGGCAACCCAGAGATACTTCGGCCGGCCTGCTCCGTGAGAACAACCAGACCAGAAAGAGAAGAGCGAGCCGGTCGCAAGGCTGAAACTCCCACCTCTCTATGACATGAAGACTCTTCGTTCGTTTGTCTTGTTCGTGCGGATGGCAAACGGTTTCTTGACTGAGATTTCACTTTCCCTGATCGAGTTTTGATATGAGCTCGATGTCGACTACGCCTCCGGCGACTCGGAACCGTTGCGGAATCGTAAGTGGTCGCTTTTGTTGTTGCCACGTTGCTAGTCGATGTTTTTTTCTGCAAGTCGAAGAACGATCATCTTGACCCATGAGTCCCTCCCTCCCTCCGTCCGTCCGTTCCCCGCTCGCTCTGTCTTCATGGACGTTTCTCTAACTTATGGCTCGCTAACCCGCCGGCTAGCTTCATGTGGGGTGGAATGTTTGGGCATTCGGCAGACCATTCCAAAATGAAATGCACCAGACACGTTCGGACGGGAGGGATTCCTGCGCACAAACGACGCTCGCACACACTGACTGCAACGGGCTTCGTGTGTTCGTTCGTCTGTCAGTGCGAATCTGCGATTGTCTCGCGTTCCCTTCTGTTTTATTCCAAGCGCTCACACGTAGCTTCGGACCGAGTTAATTTAAGTAGCTTTCTTCCGTTCCAAATTGCGACCTAGTGATTCTATTTGCTTTCTACCGGTCTAGCGTGTTGGTGACCGCCCGGTTTCGCCGTTCCAAGCTGGAAGCTGCTAAATGGAATCGACGCGCAACTCTGCCGTAGTTTCTTTGGCGTGCGATGTCCGGCCGAAGAGGCTGGAAGACGACCGACCGGGGACGCTTGGCCATTGTTTCTATCCGAACAAGGAGAAAAAAGTACGAGAAAAAGAAGTGACCGGCAACTGCACAACTACCGCGAGCAACAGCGCCAGAAACAGCACCACCGCCGGCAACGAGAAGGGGACCGATGCTGAAGAACGTTTTTGCCTCCATTTCTTCTCTGTCCGTCTAATTGCAAAGGGCCGAAAATTGTTGAAGATACAAAACACACTTAGCGAAAGATAGGTCTGGAATCGTCGGCAACGAAAATGTGAGAACTTTTTGCGGGGAGAAAACTTTATCTGCGATTCGGGTGCGGTTACGTTAGTTCCGAAAGTTATTCTCTCCAGATAGCTGATTTCTCTCATCCATTTTGGATTTCTTCCGATTATTTATCAGCCCGTGAACGTTGATGGACCTCGTGAGCTTCTGTTGCGTTTCCGCCGCTCCTGCTGATGAGTGAACGAGCGAGCGAGCGACCAAATGCTTTCTCAGGGTTTGTAATTTGGAATCAGCTCACGGTTGATAAACTAAGCGTCGAAACAATTTTTTTCCAGACTGGAGAGCTTGCGGATATTTTGTGTTGTTCACAACAGCTTCAAAACTTCACTTTATGGAACATCGTCTACCGCTCGTTTTCATCGTATCAAACTTGAGTTCTTCTTCTCTTCCAGCTTTTCCAGCAGATGGGTGTTTGAGTTTTAGAACGCTCGATGTGATGAATAGCCCTGGAACGAGACGGCCAAGTGGTCCGCACCATCCGTGCACGTAGTCCTAGGAGTTCGAGGAGAAGTGCACTATCTGCGGAAATGAGCAACGGCCCTTCATCATCGGGTAGGAACCTGAAGCCGATTCTGATTGGATTCCCGATAATACTTCTCTGAGATTTTCGTTACGTTATTAGTAGAACCTCAAAGTTTAGGCATTATTCAACAATCACTCTCCATCAATTCATCGGAAAGTCGATCAGAAGTCGACCACATCGATGATTTCCGCCCAATCACGGACTGTGCCGGAACAATCAAGCATCAAATTCTCATATATTCATCAATTCATATGGATAGATGTAGAGCCAAAAATGATTAATGCCTTAACTCCCAGGCTCTAGTTATTAGTTATTGTTTGAACTCCCGAAGGATTCCACAAATAGCTCTATCTGACCAAGCGCACCTCGTGCTAGAGGAAAGTTCTCTTCGATAGTTTGCGTGACTACGAAAACGATCGACAAAACGGGTTCAGGCGCTTCTGGTCGAGTCTCACGAACCCTCAGGAGAGTTCGGCTCACCCCGCGTCAAATTAACGAAGCAGGAACTGAACATAAAAAGTAACAACATCTTCTCACCAGAATCCCCTGAACGATACGTTGTAGCAATGGTTGCATTTTACGAGTGGGATGCTTCCAAAGTCAGTTTCTAGTAAGGCAACTCGCTTCTAGCAAATCTGCGAGAGTGAAAAAAAAACATACATTAAGTTCTGAGCGAACTGAATTGCTAATGAGGGGCTTCTTGTATGGGTGGTTGCCGGTCGCTGCTTGTGATACAAAATCAGCGGACGGATGGAACAGGATGAAGCAGAAAAACTATTCCCGTAAAAGTAAACGAGCCACGGATCATCTAGATCACCTCCCCTATTCTTAGTCGTAAGCAGAAGATGTTGGCCGGTACTTAACACTCCCGGTTTGCTCCGGCTTCTAGCGGACTGTCTGAGCGACTAACTGACCAACAAAGCGAGCAACCCGCCGGCCATGAGCTCATTCCGCCGTAACCTGACAAAGCAAAATTAGCCGCCTGGCTTGGTGTAAATAAAGTCCCGAATCTCGAAGCTTACGCCCGCGGTACAGAAGCTGAGTCTAGAAAACGGTGTCTCGATGAATGCTGCTGCTGCTGCTGCAGTACTTCACACAGCCAGTGGCCACCACGTGTTAGCTCTACTCATCTGTGTAATTAAGGGTGTCTTATCTTGTGCTAGCACCTACTATTAACATTACAACTCCTACCGCATCGCCGCCACCACCAAAACCACCACCCGCACAGCTCGGGTCCCGGTCGACAACGCCTTGTTTAATTGTTTACACGAACGCCGTAGTGCGAGGCTTCGGCGAATTCCAGGAACATTTATGTCGGCACCTCTGGCGCTTCGTTATATCCCACACGTGGCTATCGTTGATGTCCGAGAAACGCTATAAGAGAAGAAAAAAACTCGCGAAGAAATTCTGCAACCTGTTTCCGGCTTTTGCTCGAAATTAATTTCAGGACCATGAGAATCACTTCGGAAGTCCGTCTGGACGCCAGAGGCCTTCGAATGTGGCATTTGGGGGACTGGATGAATGTTTGGCTAGGTACGAGCTCGACTCGATTCGTCGAGTTTCTCTTCCACCCGCTCAAAGTAGACGGACGAGTGGTTCGGTCCTACCCACACAGTCTTCGCCGATCGGAGAAGACGTTCCCCAGTTTGAATCAACAAACAATGGGCCGTGTCTGCTCGGTTAACTGGAAAGACTCATATGCGGATGCATAGCAATCTAGCGAGTAAGCCACCGACAATCCAGTCCGTTGGCTGAAATGTGTGCTTCATTTGTGCAGCGCGAGCTCTCGCTCTCTTTCTCTCTACTACTTTGACCCCGTGTGGGAATCGGACCCAACCGGTTGGGTCCGCGAGCAGCGACTGCCTAGCTTCTGTACACGAATAAAATCATCAATGAGATGGATAAGTTTTGACGGCATCTTGTTCGAGTCCTGCTCCAAATTCAGAAAGCGAGCGATCGGATCAAAACTTTTTGACAGCTCTGCCGCGAGGCACTCTGGCTGAAGACTCGTCTTGCGTTTTCCAGTGCGCATTGCTCGATCGTCAGGGAAAAATCGTGTTCGATTATGGTGTTATTCTAGGCCGAATTCAATATTGAGTTTTGATTTCGGCCTCGATCCTCCGTCGTTCTTCGCTAGTTCCCGTTTACAAACATGGGATTCAAGTCCTCATTTCAGCGGTCAGTGATGAGCGGGAAACAAACGAAAGCTCCTCAAGGAACCTGCCGAAGAATCCTGAATAACGGTAGATTTGCCGTCGATTTCCGAGAAGGTCGAAGGGAAGTAGCAAACCGGGAGCTCGCATAAGAAAGCGGAGGCGGCTTCTTCAACAACACAAAAAAAAGACCCAAGATAGCGGAATCGGCTATTCGCTACGATGCGGGGAATCTCCGTTTACTTCGTTTGCTACAAGTCAATGATTATTGCTCGTTGTTGCTGCTACTTGCTCGCTACCAGCGACGATGCTCTGATGCTTGACGAACACACCATCAAATCAACGAAAAATAAGCCGTGAGAGAGTCCCTCCCAAAAACTAAAAAACCATCAGACGCTAACCAAGTTCCTCACTTCTCTTGACAATCGGTCCTAGTACTCTCAGATAATTACCAAATTCGTTTGTTTATTCACAAGAAAATCCATTGTGTGCCCCTTTCGGAGCGCGCTTTTTGCCACCGGACATCGCAGGGAACGCTTCGAACTTGATTACTTTTCTTGGAGAAGAAGCCGAGAATCCTCAGGAATCACCGAAGAAGTTCTTTCTCTACACGAACTAGAATTCTTCGTTCTCAGAAAACTCGGGACGTGCTGATTTCAGAGCCACCGACTTTTGCAACCGGCGGAGTTTCAGCGCGAGGTCTGGAGCAACACCGAGCTCGGATCGTTCGAATCGAGCGAAAACGTGTGCATCGCCAGCAGCTTCTATCGAGGCAACGATTCGCTTTCTTGTGACAGATTAGCTTTTAACTGCAGCAACAGCACACTCGCTCCTGCGGCTGTTGCTCGCTGGCTTGCTGGCGAGCTACCTCGCTGCTCCCCTTCAACCAGAACCTTCACGGAAGCTTTCCACTTTATTTGACCACGTCCGTTCGCGGAGCCGGCGGATTCCTTCGGCATTTTTGTTTAAACTCTTTGCCGTGTAATCGTTGGTTCGACAGGCGACGTGCGTTATCCTGTACAAGTGATCTGAGCGAAGTTTTTCGTCCGAACGCCGAGGTTTACAACAACGAGGACGGAAACTTTTTACCCTCTTTATTTACCAGCTTTGACTGTCATAGATGATTTCATTTGGTTTGCACGCCTTTTGCGACCATGTCTCCAAAAACACGTCCGTTCGCGTCACAGAGTTGAGCCACGTGAAAAAATCGGAGGATTGCTTCAATTCCGATCTAAATCGAATGACGAGTGATCATTCGTTGAACGGCCGACAACGATAGCTCGTAGAGCACGCCAAGAATCGACTGCTTCTGTAGCAGTAAACCAGGCGGTGGCGATGGTCATCGTTGCGTAGAGAATGACCCGCGCGCAGAAGTCAATCGAGTTACCTCGTTTTGATCACGCCTCCTTCACCCTTCTTGACATTCGATAATTTCCTCATAGGTGAGTTCTTCGTATCAACCCTAACAACAGTCGACAATCTTCATGAACAATGCACATTGGCACCTTCTCTAATAGAAGTGGTTATTTTTGAGCGTTTTCGTGAATCAATCTTCTGCTTCGGTTGAACACCTCCTCGGATGCATGGGAAAGATCCAGTTCCTCATCTGCTCAGTGTCGAGTCCGAGTTCGAAGTGGTCCGAGGTCGAAGTCAATGGTAATTGTACGAGTTTTGAGCATACAAAATCATCGTCCCGTAGAGGAATCGTGACGAAATCAGTGCGAACCTTGTCCTGGTCGAGATTCTGTTCATCCGGAACGCAGTCGAAGATCCAGCGGAACGCACACGATGATTCTGGGAGCATTTGCGTCCGCGTATGACTGCGAGCGTCCGTAAACCATGAGCCGGCTGAGCAAGCCACAGTTTTGAGAGAAATGAACCCTTCTAGACTAACTTGGTAATGAGTAAATTCACATCGCGCAGGGTGTGAAGTTCTTGTACGCGTTAAGCACTTGACCTCAATATAGGTTGTTCACAAAACAGTTTGGAGATTTCGATTCGCCGGCGACTGTTTTGAGAGGCTCAATGTTTTTTCACCACTCCAAATATAGCATCTTACACCCCTGCGAGTGACACCTCGGCGGACTCTGCGCTCGGTCCCGGCGGAGCAGCCGATCGATTCTCGTGTCTATAAAGGGTTGTCACCTGCGTCGAGTTCTTCGTGGATCAACGTCAATAACAGTATGATTTGAAATTTCACCCATGGCTCAACTTTCAGTCCACCGTTCTTAAACAATGAAAAGAATGAATCGAAATCAACAATTTAGTTTATTCAAATAAATTAAAATCGAACTTCTTCTTGATCATCTGGATCAATTCTTCGAGCGCTGCATTTCTCTCAGTATCGACCACTCATCTCAAAACAAACATTACTCATTTACGTCAACTATCTATCGCAGTTGAAATAAAAATCAGCATCTCTAGGAGTTGCTCGAATCGTCTCTTGACTTTAATCTTCACGCTATTCTTTCAATGATCGCTGATCTGCTCTCAATGAAATGAAAGATCTCGCTGTACTCCCCAAAATCGATTCACTTCTTCAGAAGACTGACACCGCCCATATCTTCAGGCTTGTCGAAGCCGAGAAGATCGAGAACCGTGGGAGCGACATCACAAAGGGCAGCATTGTGACTAGGCTTTCCGAATTTCTTGTCGCCACCCTAGAAAGTGAAGATTGAAATGATCTATCCGCTCGCGAGCGTGAATGGGAAATGGTCTCATTTTCAATCGGCAAGCGCTTCGGGCTCTACCCCATCGGAAACTCACCTGCATGACGAAGGGGACGCGGTTCGTGGTGTGCTGAGTGATGGGATTCCCCGCCTCATCCATCATGAGCTCAGCGTTGCCGTGATCAGCGGTGACGAGAAGCACCACATTGTTCTTCTTGCAGCATTCCGCTACCTGTAACAAAGTATCAAAATCCCTTGAATTTCTTATACTCGGCTCAATGCTTCCCGAAACTGACCCAGGTTATGTTTCGCCGCGACGAACTATTCTCAATTTTCAGTTTGATTCATCTCACCTGACCAATCGCTTTATCGGTGGCCGTGCAGGCAATGACAGCGGCATCGTACTTTCCAGTGTGGCCCACCATGTCAGGTGGAGCGAAGTTGCACATGGTGAAGGCATACGTTCCAGACTCGATGGCCTTGCACAGTTCGTCCGCAACTCCTTGGCAGTTCATCTCCGGTTGCAGATCGTAGGTGGCGACCTAGAGGAGGGGGCACAATTTGGAATTCGGTGACAGGTATCCTCCTCGGCCATCTCATAGGAATGGAATCAATCATAACCCGGTTATTCGGGATCAGCACTCACTTTTGGCGATTGGACCATACAGCGTTCTTCACCCTCAAAGCTCTTTTCTTGACCACCGTTGAAGAAGAATGTGACATGAGCGTATTTCTCAGTCTCGGCGCAATGAAATTGCTTGACAGACTTCTTCGCCAGCCATTCGGCCAAGACGTTGGATGGCACGACGGGAGGATACAACATTTTTAACTTGAATTCCTTCTTATACTGCGTCATGGTGAACAATTCAATGTCCTGCAATGGAGCGTTGATTGAGTTCATCGGTCCAACACTTCCAGATGACGATGGCTTTGGAAAAATTATGGAAGCGATCATATATTATGTAATCTACGTTCGGAAATCGTGGAAAGTTGAGTTGCCGAATACAACCTTGGGGATCACTGAGGTCTCGAACGGCGGTTTTTCACCCAAAGCTTGGCTGAGCTGCCTCGCTCGGTCAGACCGATAGTTGAAGAAAACGACAGTGTCACCATCTTTGATGAGACCCTCCTCGTTGATGATTATGGGCTTCAAGAACTCATCGGTTTGCTTCTGGGATTCGTCGCTTGCGTTGTACCTGTTGATATCTGGATTGTTTATCGCATATTCTCAGAAAATGAAATGAAGGGCCGTTGAAGACAGGAATTCAACCTACCGGCCCTCGACGACAGAGATCACTTTCTCCAGAGTGGTTTTCTCGCCCTTCCCTTGAGTGAGACCTTCGAAAGCTATTTGAATTCGCTCCCAACGCTTGTCACGATCCATGGCATAGTAACGGCCCACGATGGAGGACAACTTCCCGAAGCCAGTGCTCGCTAGTCGATCGATCACCTTGGATAGAGCCCGGTTAGGTAGGGGATTTCTTCGCCTATCGATTCTGTTCTCTGGGCGTGCGGGATTCACGCCCATTGAGCCGGAGCCTGTAGTTCGTGACTTACTTGTTTGATGTAGGTCGTCGCGCTGGTGGGTCTGGTGTCGCGGCCGTCGCCGAAAAAGTGGACGTACACGTTTGGCACTCCGAGTTTTTGAGCACCGTCGAGAAGAGCGAAAAGATGGTCGATGTGTGCGTGGACACCCCCGTCAGAAACCAAGCCCATGAGATGGAGGCGACCATTCTTGCCCTTGGCGCGATTGCACGCTTCGGCGAAATACTTGTTTTCGTGCATTCGCGTAGCCGCGACATCTTTATTGATGCGCACGATATCTTGGAAGAGAACTCGTCCGGCTCCGATGTTCAGATGGCCCACTTCCGAGTTTCCTGGAGATCACGAAGCGCAAATTTGAAAATAGATCCATGATCTACTTTCTTTCATGCACGATACCAGTCTCGTCAAGCCATGAATTATCAGGACATGAGGGAATGACGGTGGCTACGTACCCATCATTCCATCAGGAAGTCCGACAGCTAAATCAGATGCTTCCAGAGTCAAATAGTTCTCCGGTCCGGCTTTTGCGAAGCCGCTCATCACGGGAGCGTCAGCATTCGCGATAGCATTGCCCTTCACTGTGTCTGAGAGTCCCCAACCGTCGATGACGATGAGACAAACTTTTGCCATTTCTTTCACCTTTTCCTCCTGCGGTGAATTTGTAGAAATATCAATTTCAATCAATCTAAGTGCTCGATTCATCTATACCAAGGACGCTTTTAGGGTTTTCCTTTCTTTGACAGTGTACCATCCCGGATCCAAACTACAGAAAATGACGGGCATTCATCATTCACCTTTTGACCTATGAGAACTTGGTCAAGTCGTCTCAAAATCAGATGCTTAAAGCAATGCCCTTGAAAATTTCTCTGTCAAGCGATTAACAGAAAGTGAACATGGAAAGATTAGCAAGCGATTCTACGGAACCGTTAAGTTCACCGAGAGATTCCCACTTCGTCGTTTAGACACGTACACAATTCAGGGTACTCACGTGCCGGTACTCTGAAACAGGATGCGCGAAACCGCTGTGTTTGATTACGTGAGGTCTAGGACATTGGGTCGGTGTTTACATAAATGGATGGATTTTTAGAGGGACACCAAGATGGCAGCCAGGCCAGAAGGTAGCCGGCAGCTCGTGTAGAGGGTGCTACGGAGCCATCCGTCGAGCAAGCCGTACACCGCGCTGGAATCACGGTTTTATCGACTCGATAACGGAGAAACGGATAGATAAAATGCCGAGATACAGAAAAGACTGGATATCCTAGGTACGAAGAAGGCGGTGTGCGGTGCTGCAGAGATCGGCGTGGCGCTGCTCACGCGAACGAGGAGATGAATATTCGAATAAAAGCTTCGAATAAAAGGACCAATTGTAGGCCCGAGAGCATGCTAGAGCGCTAATCTTCGGTATTCCGACTGAAGGCGATCTTCCATCTCCCCATCAGTATTCCTAGGTCCTCATTGAAGTGAATGATCTTGCGAAGATGAATGAGCTCACGCGGGGGAGCAACGTTGGACAGACCCCTCATTTCCTCTCCGTACCAGATGGAATATTTTTTCGGAAAGGAGTCAAATGAAAGACTGTTCTGTACGCAGGATGACATGTTCTCTCGGATCACTATATCTCCGTCGCTCCTCCGAGCCGACCACCTCCTTCGAGCCACCAATTCGAACGAGATCAATTGCTGAGAGCTGAATCTTTCGAATAAACTTATGAGATATCAGCCAAGCCAGGATTTGTTCACCCTTTCTCCGTGGAGCTTCACTCGGAAATCGTATTTTGAGAGAAGTAAGAATTTCTTTTTCTCCGTAGCACCAAGTACGGCCTGTTCGACGGATGAATCACCCTAGAGCGCTAGATGCAGCACCCTAGACACGAGTTGCCGGCTGCCCGTCGCGCTGGCGGCCGGCCGCCTTCTTGGTCTCTTTCAAAAATGCATCCATTCATGTAAACACCGACCCGATGACCGCCCGCCACCGATTACGTGCACCGAGGGCAGTGGCGTACCGTGCTAAAGTGCCGCCCGGGGCGGTTCACGGTATTACCCAGACATCCAACTTTTCGGAACGCAGGAACGCCGTTCCTCTGGAACGCAAGGAACGCTATCTTAAGTATGCGTTCCTTCGGAACGCAAGGAACGCACGTCGCAAAGTGACTGAAATTGGTCTTAAATGCTAGGTTGTGAGATGTACTGAGGCAGACGAGTAAAATATTCAGAATGATGATGATGATCTCTGCTGAAAATGAGCAAAACATGGAAATTCTGAGACTTTTCCTCATTTTTTGAAGAGGGAGAGCAGGAATGAGAGAAAAGATGAATATTTTCTCAAAGATCGCGTCCAGACGAACTATTCAGTCCATCGAGCTTTTCCTCGTGTCTCGAGCCATTCTCCCACGAAATACGAATGAGAGTTCAAAATGAGGCAGAGTCCTCGGCCGAAGAACTCACAATCAGTTTCAAAATCAGATGGGCACTTCTCTCCGCTGAACGTTGCAATACGAGAGAAAGAGATGTTAATCTCTTTTCAGAGAGGCCTGCGCCAATGAGGAAACGAAAGTGAAAGTAACTCGCGCTGAGCATCTGCTTTGAACTTCCCTGATCTACATATATTCGGCAGCTCGAGTAGACTACTCCTTGGCTTCATAAGAAGCATCAATCTCAATACTCAATATTTGCTATTCGATATTTATAGCTCGATATCCGAGGATTTGTTTGGTGTGAATCATAGTCTGGCTGATCGAGCTTTGAACAATGTACAGCTGATATTTCGCGAGGGAAGCTATGAACGCTTTGATCTACGCAAACGAAATAGTGCCATCAACTCAGCGTCATCAGCGACTCGTTCCTTTCGATCCTTTACCACAAGGGCGCAATGTGGAAGACCTGCAATACAGGGAAACAAGTATTGAACAAACAAAACCAAATTTGAGTTCGGCAGCTAACCAAGCCTGAACATTTCTCGACGTTCTCTTACGGTTCTCGATACTGCAACCAGTGAGTGTACCTTGTCGACGGCCGATCCTCCTTTTCCAGTCGGCGGGGTCGCTCTTTCCGCAGGACCAGAGGCGCGCTGGTCGTCGTCATACCGTATTTCTCCATAAAAGCGTCCCATGGCTTGTTGTGGACGTAGAAGTCCCTTAAGGTGAGTTTACGCGAGGCGCGGTCGTCGTCGAGTCGCTGTTGGCGAGAACTGCGTTGGTACCCCGCTTTGCTGAAAGTTCGTTCTACAGAAGCACTTGTTGGCCGAAGCGTGTTCAGGAGCGCCAGCATGTTTTCCGGGAATTGACTCGCAGCACTGTTTTCTTCATCGGCCTTCTCAACCAATTCCATCAGGAGTCGCGCGCGTTTAGCTGCACTTTCGCGAACATTATGCCCTCCCGCACGACGTCTGGCAGATTGTTGAGTTTTCATGAAACGTTTAGAGAAAGCTTCATAAGATGCATTTGGGTCTTCCTCTTCTTCATCCGAGCCGTGCGATGCATGCTCGTTTGCGCCTGCATTTCTGGCGTCGATGAAGAACTTCGTGATTTCCTTTTCCACGGAGCCGAGGTGATCTGATTGATCTAGCCGATGATCAAGGAATGTCAGCGTTTGCTGCGTCTTCACATACATTGCGCATCGCGAACCGATTGTACGTCGCTTCGCGATGTGCTTTTCAAGATTTGCGACAAGGTTTTCAACGAAGACGTGTTTGGAATCCGATGACAGCTTGTCTAGGCGCTTGAATGCATACTAAAACAGAGATTATTCCAGCTGTAGATCTAGCTTACAGTTAGATAAACACAATATAGTGCCTTTCGATCATGCTCTATGGAGATCAAATATACCCGACTCACCGATTGGTCGAGTTGGGATTGGGTGCCAATGATTATAAAGCAACGAAACAGGTGAATGTTCAGTGTTACTGACTCGAAACCTTGAACCGTGATAATATACGCAGAGAACAAGAACGAAGTAGCGCGAACTTCTTTCTCGTTCCTTTCTCCATTGGCAGAGGCCCTGGAAGCCTTCCTGAACCCTGAATTTATGGAGTGCTCCCAAGTTTTCCTTGATTTCAAGAATTAGGACAACATCTCTTTCACGGATCACCTATACAGCAGTAGCAGGACCGGATTTAAAAAATCGCCGCCCTGAGACTGAAGAAAACTTGCCGCCCCTAGTCTGAAAAAAACTTGCCGCCCCACTTCTGCGCTTAGCGCGTTCACACGTGTGCCTTTGTGTGCCAACTATTCGCTCATTCAAATGCCCCGCTCCGTAGATTTTGAATCGCTTTTTTTTTCGCCCCCGAAAATTTGCCGCCCCCGTAAATGTGTCGCCCTAGGCTCTAGCCTAGTCTGTCCAATGGTAACTCCGGCCCTGAGCAGTAGTGATCCGCAAAATAAAGTACGGATCCGGTTCCGTGACGGAGTTTCTCGGCCGAGTACTTCGCCTCATGTTCGACTTTTATCCATCTCTTTTTTGGAGTGCGGCTCGAGATACGAGGATGAGCTCGATAGACGAAATTGTTGGTCTCGACGAGTTTCTTAAGATAAACATCATCTTCTCCCTCATTCCTGCTTTCCCTCGTCAAGAAATGATGAAAAGTCTCAGAATTTCCATGTTTCGCTCATTTTCAACAGAGATCATCATCATCACTCTAAATATTTTACTCGTCTGCCTCAGTGCATCTCACAACCTAGCATTTAAGACCAATTTCAGTCACTTTGCGACGTGCGTTCTTTGCGTTCCAAAGGAACGCATACTTAAGATAGCGTTTCTTGCGTTCCAGAGGAACGGCGTTCCTGCGTTCCTGCGTTCCGAAAAGTTGGATGTCTGGTATTACCGCCGCCGCCGCCCCTCCTCCCTTTCGTTATCGAATTGATGTAATATGAGGCTTATGTGTTCAGGCGAAGACGACTGATCCGACTCAGGATTAATCTGTTCTTTATTATCGTCTTGAGCGTATAAATTATCGGTCTTCGTTGCCGTACTTCTAAAATGGCGGCTTGTCAGACCGCCTTTTGGATATCGGGAGTAAAGACGACTAGCTGATGTACTGAGAGGCCCTTTCCTTTGGAACGGAACCCATAGGATTCCTATAGCGTTCCCCGTTCCATTTGAACGGTATACTTCAGCATCCGTTCCTCCGTTCCAAAGGAACGCCTCGCTCAGTTTTCTCCTCCGATTTATTCCGAAGACACTGGGAAGATAGATTCTTTCATATAGTCGATCGAATCTCCGACGCATATTTCCGGAAACACACTCGATTTGCTTCTTGCCACAAACCCTGAATTGGTGAGGGAATTGGCTCTCTTTGCGAATCCCGTCCCCTCTGATCTCCTCGCCATTTGTTTCGAGCTCATTCTCACACCGATCCCGAAAACAACCATTTTTTCGAGACCAGATTTCCGCAACACGAACTGTGAAGCAATCGCCCTTCACCTCGATAGCGTCGATTGGAACACCGTGTTCTCCTCATGCACCTCCGTGAACGAAATGTACTTGGAATTCGTTGCTTGCTGTAAGTTTCTGGTTGAGCGCTTCGTGCCCCGCGGCCCCAGGGGAGGACTATCAAGAAACATCTAGAGACACACAAAGGGCCTCGAGAGGAGATTGGCCCGAGACGAAAATCGCACCGATTCACTGACCACACGCCTCAAAAAGGTTGTTCTCCGCCAACGCTCACTAGATGAGCAAAAACTAAACTTCAAGGATGCACGAGCGTTCTTCCGCTACTCGAATTCGCGACCCAAAAGTCGGGAGGCGTTACTCGCACTGAGCTCAAACCGAAGGACGATCACCACGCCTCGAGAGAAGGCAGAACTTCTGGCTGACCACTTTGCTGCCGTATACAATCCCCACCGGGNATCTCCGTCGCTCCTCCGAGCCGACCACCTCCTTCGAGCCACCAATTCGAACGAGATCAATTGCTGAGAGCTGAATCTTTCGAATAAACTTATGAGATATCAGCCAAGCCAGGATTTGTTCACCCTTTCTCCGTGGAGCTTCACTCGGAAATCGTATTCTGAGAGAAGTAAGAATTTCTTTTTCTCCGTAGCACCAAGTACGGCCTGTTCGACGGATGAATCACCCTAGAGCGCTAGATGCAGCACCCTAGACACGAGTTGCCGGCTGCCCGTCGCGCTGGCGGCCGGCCGCCTTCTTGGTCTCTTTCAAAAATGCATCCATTCATGTAAACACCGACCCGATGACCGCCCGCCACCGATTACGTGCACTGAGGGCAGTGACGTACCGTGCTTAAGTGCCGCCCGAGGCGGTTCACGGTGTTACCGCCGTCGCCGCCCCTCCTCCCTCTCGTTATCAAATTGATATAATATGAGGCTTATGTGTTCAGGCGAAGACGACTCATTCGACTCGGGATTATTCTGTTCTCTATAGCGCTCTCTTGAGCTTATAAATTATTATCGGTCTTCGTTGCCATACTTCTAAATTGAGCGGGAACATAACCATTCCGCAAGCCTGGAACTTCACAACTACGAAAAAGGCTGCTGGCAAGTCTGCATGTTGCAAGTTCACCGGTATACAAATGTACAAGTTGGCAGCTAACATACTCACACGAATATATATATGTTCGGCAATTGAAAATTTTGATGGCAAAGACCCAACGAACTTTCTTGTTAACGAATTCGGCTATGATCTGCTCGGAGTCCAGATCTTCCAGAAATCGATGCCTTTCCGTACTTTGTGCGCTACCCTGCACTGTTGGATAGATGGAGACGAACTCTGAAAGCCGTCGAGTGCGGTCAGTTCACGCTTGATTATGCATCAAATCCGTGATTACGGATTATGGAATTCGGAAGGTCTTACATGCGTATCTTTGCAACCGTGCTAGGAAAAAGGAAAAGGAGTCTTTCCAAACTCAAGCTCATAAAAACCATCTCAGATCTACGATGGGTGCTTCTCGGTTGAACAATCTTGCCATTGAGCACAAATTGACGAATGCTATCGATTTCGGCGGAGTGATTCAAGAGTTCGCGGAGAACAAAATGCGCAGGACATCATGAGCATGGAGCATATCTAACAATAAAACATTGGTAGTGGTCCACTTGACTCCCACTGTTGAAAACGCGGCGAAATGGATATCGGGAGTTAAGAGGACTAGCCGATGTACGGAGAGGTCCGTTCCTTTAGAACGGGACCCATAGGAATCCTATAGCGTTCCCCGTTCCTCCGTTCCAAAGGAACGTCTCACTCAGTTTTCTTCTCCGATTTATTCCGAAGACACTGGGAAGATAATTCTTTCATATAGTCGATCGAATCTCCGACGCATATTTCCGGAAACACACTCGATTTGCTTCTGGCCACAAACCCTGAACCGATGAGGTTATTGGCACTCACTGCGAATCCCGTCCCCTCTGATCACCTCGCCATTTGTTTCGATCTCATTCTCACAACGATCCCGAAAACAACCATTTGCTCGAGACCAGATTTCCGCAACATGAACTGAGAAGCAATCGCCGTTCACCTCTATAGCGTCGATTGGAACACCCTGTTCTCCTCATGCACCTCCGTGAACGAAATGTACTCGGAGTTCGTTGCTTGGTGTAAGTTTCTGGTTGAGCGCTTCGTGCCCCGCGGCCCCAGGGGAGGCCTCAAAAAGGCTGTTCTCCGCCAACGCTCACCAGATGAGCAAAAACTAAACTTCAAGGATGCACGAGCGTTCTTCCGCTACTCGATATCGCGACTCAAGAGTCGGGAGGCGTTACCCGCACTGAGCTCAAACCGAAGGACGATCACCACGCCTCGAGAGAAGGCAGAACTTCTGGCTGACCACTTTGCTGCCGTATACAATCCCCACCGGGAGTAACCTCTGTCATTTTATCTGTCAGACAGTAACCCACCCTCTGTCGTCAAGTATCCAGATCAGACGGTTGACTTCTCGGAAGATGTCATACACCGTTCCTTAAAATCTCTGCCGTCAAAATGCTCGATCACTCCGGACCGTATCCCCCGGTGTTCCTCAAAACTTTTCGATTGTTTTTATGTGAACCACCATCTCTCATATTCAAACGTTCTTACCACGACGTTACGGTACCTGAGCTGTTCCGCGTCGGAGTCGTAGCCCCGATACACAAGAAAGGACCGAAAAACCTTGTTTCAAATTATCGTCCCGTATATCAGCGCAGCATTGCGTGTCTGGTGTTCGAAAAAATCATCGCCTTCCACATCATTCAACACCTTTTCCGGAACGACCTCCTCGACGAAAACCAACACGGTTTTGTTCCCACAAAGTCTACTTGCACTCAGGTCCTTTCCATGACCCAAGACTACGCCAAGTTCATCAACGACAAGATACTTTTCCGCGCAATGTACTTCGATTTCAAGGCCGCGTTTGATAAGGTTGACCACGAGCTCCTGCTCACAAAGATGGCCAACCATCCACGACAAGACTGTTGACTGGTGCCGTGACTATCTGAGGGACCGCTCTTTCAGTGTTAGGGTAGCCGAAAGCAAATCGAGCCCCCGTCCTGCCCCGTCGGGTGTCCCTCTAGGAGGGTCTCTTTCCCCCCTGTTGTACGTGATCTACGTGCTGGACCTGCGAAGGTTCATACCCCCCTCGGTCCGATACCTTTTGTTCGCAGACGATCTGAAGATCTTCGGACCTGCCAGAAACGAAACGGAGCACCGCTCGCTCCAAGCCGCCATCGGCGTTGAATCGTCGTTGAATGGTGTACCCTGAGCTACATGATACATGCGCGGTCCCCGCATCCAAAGAAGAAAACGGCGCAATCTTCCCCCGCTGCCTCGCCGCCGGTGAAGTTCTTCCGGTTGTCAAAACCGTACGAGACCTGGGAGTGACCATATCGGCCGAACTCGATTTCACAGACCAGGCGTTCGACATTTCGAAGGCTGCCCGCGCGCTCGTGAACAGCATTTTCCGCTGTTTTGTTGTGAAAAATCCTCTTTTCTACACGCGACTCTACGATTCACTCGTCATCTCCCGTTTGCTATACTGTAGCCCGGCGTGGGCGGTCCGCCCCGGGCGGCACATTTCTGGAGGCCTTGGGGGCGGCATTTTGGTCCCTATTCCTGTTTTTTTGGTTCGCGTCTTCTTCTTGGGGCAGGCGCAGAGGGCGGCATTTTCCGTTTCGAAGTTTCCGCCCCGGGCCGCCATAGCCTAGTTACGCCCTTGGATTCAGCTCGCGTCAGTCGAATCCATCCTCTCGGCTAAAGACACGCGATCGCTGAGGCGACTGATTGCATTGGGGTTAACGGATCACTTCTTCAATATCCGCGGGAACAATTTGAAAAGCCGATGCACCGTGCTTCCAAAAGGATTAGCTCGAACAGCTACGATTGCAAACATGTTTCCGTGGAAAATCTGCTCGAAAGTGACGAGCAAACAGATACCTTGTCCGATCTTTTTACTGTCATTATACGTTGAAATATCTATGAATATTTATACACATAGAGCCCCCTTTTTTGAATAAGGGAGATTTTGAAACTGGTTTCATCCTCAAATTCTGATGAGCGAAGTCATTTCGGTATCCTCAACGCCAGCTTCATAGGGCTCAACTGTGGGGTAAACACTTCGGAAAGAGTAGTTGCACGTTGTTCAAATCGACGTGCAAGTCACCGACGCCTTCGCGAACCACCAGGAACGAGGAATAGTCGTTCTCTGTCATGGTCGTTCAAATCTCACGATTTATCGACGCGATGGCATTGGTGATCAAAGCAGTTCTGGTGTTGTTGTTATGTTCCGAATGGTGTGGAGCGCTACCATGGGGAGCTCCTTCATTCTCTTGCTCCACGATGAGTCCCTATCATTTCGCATTCCAACCTCAACCATTGGAGGACAGCCCGTTTTCTGTTCGGCAGTCGAAACTGAGATACACTGCCGGTAACGACACAGTTGTTGTGGCTTTGACTTCTTCCAAAGATCGCACCTTCAAAGGATTCCTCGTGAAGGTAGTCATCGATGATCATTTGATCGAGATTCAGTAAATAGATGATCTAATAGTTGGGAAGAGAGCGATTTGCTCGTTTGAATTCGAGAAAGATCTTCACGAAGACCGGTTGCGGGGTATTATTGAACCTTCAACTCCCTTCCAGGCTTTCAATCCAGTTTCGAATAGGCCCATCGGGAAATTCCGTACTGAGACTGCCGTCGCTAGTAGAGATTCCTGTCATGCAGCAACGCACGTCAACGCAGAAGAGAAAAGCCTCGCAATCGTTCACTGGTTTGCGGATGATGTTGAGGAGGACAATGACTTTGTGGTTTTCGAGGCGACGTTCGTTGAATCCTTTCGAAAATTCTTCGTTGGCGTTGAAAGCGCGTTTAAGGGACGACCAGCGAGAAAAGAGATTGAATCGTTGAGGTCGAAAACCAAGGAACAGTAGGTCCCTACGAAGTCCGAAGTGCCGCGCCTATTTTGGCAGTGATCACGTTCACATCACTCACCAAGTCAACGAAATGTTTACTCCGGAATCTGACTTACAGAAATCACATTTTAACCCTAATATCATTCGAATGTAATTGGTGTCGTGAATGAATGACTTGTAGATTCGAGCAGGCAATCTACAAACTCATACTGAAATCTTCCTTGCTCTTTTTAATACTTGATCTCAAGCTAATGACGGCAGAGGCTGTACATAAATCAAGAGTCATAAGATACGATCGAATCGATTGGCAGAAGGCAGATGATGAAACTGAGCTAGCGTGTGAAATATTCCTATTGGCCCAAGGAGAGAACGTGGATTTTTTTCGATCCTTTATTTTTTGGTCGGGAAATTCAACCATGACCTTAGGCCTTGAAGCCTCTGGACTTCCTTCGGCCTCTAGCGCGTTCGCACTTGCGTCCCTTCGAGATGACTCTGGGACGAGAGTGGCTTCCAGGCACACCAGGAGCTGGACCGAAGTAACGGCATGCTTTGCGGGCAGTTCTCCTTCCGGAAAGAAGAACTGTGTTCTCTCCCTTCGGAGCTCGCAGAGCCAGCTGATCGAGAGTGATGCATTCACCTCCGGCACGAATGATCGTCTTGCGAGCCTCGTCGGTGAATCGCTGAGCAGCGACCGTCAACTTGGGCATGTCGTAGTGACGGGTATCGTTGGTGATGGTGCCAACGACAACAACGGTCTTGCCTTCGCGTCCTGGTCTCTTCATGAGCTTTGCCTGGAATGAGCAAAGTTTCGGGAGTCAGATGATCGCCAAGTCTTATGGATTCTGTCCAGAGGAACCAAAACATGGAAACTTCGTTTCCGACTGAAGTTTGACCCGAAGGATTGCGTGGTTTGTAACTCAGTCACTTCGTCATATCGCGCCTGAGAGCTACTAAATGACAAATTGGAAGTGAAAGAGATTCGGTTTGCCACACATAGACCCACCCTCGACCCATGGTTCCCATGAGCGCCTCTCCGGCATGATTCAGACTCCGAATAGCAGAACGCTTTTCGGTGAAAGAACCAACTGAAGAAGTTGATTGCCCTAGGAGGTCGGAGGCTTATTGAGTGTGAGTTCATCTTCGTTCCGGCTTTCTACAGCTGCAGTGTGCGCGTGATTTTCGTTCGAGAATGACGAAGTTCTACTCACAATTTTCGATGTGGACATCGGAGGGCGGTTGATGTGGCTCATGTAAAGCCTCTTCAGGATGATCTTGTTGAACTTGGCATTGGTCTTGCGAGCCAAATGCCGATAGAACTTCACCAACAAGCGAAGATAGACATTGTCACTCTTCGGGTTGCGACGAACAACCTTTCGCTCGTTCTTGTGGCAGATGTCAATACCCTGAAACCAATGAACATCTCATGTCGCAGGTGGATTCTCATGTTTATAGGTAGAGGTTGAGTTCCTAAGGGGAATCGAAGCCACTCATGGCTTTTGTCCCTTGGTCGTTATGGATACTAAAACTTCACCATGCAAGGGCCAACACTTGACACTTTCCAACACTTCCACGTTCTGCCGTTCGTCAGAATATCTCACAAAGCTTCCAACGAAGTATCGTGGTTTGGGTGCCACGCCGAGAAGCGAGTGTAAATATTGGTTCGTTTTTGATCACAGATTCATTTCTCCGCTGATTTCTCAAGATACAAAGTCTCCTCATGGCTCGAGTGTCGTTGCACAGTGTTTTTGGACCGAAATGCTCACCATTTTGCGGGATTTTCAATCTGAAACCTGTGGTCGGCACCCTCGTAGACGGGCCGCTGCCGTGAAAAAGAGCCGAAACGTGGTGAGACGCTGCCATGTTGGATCAGTGTCAGCAACAACGTAGGCGACCCAACACCATCATGGCGCTAAATTTGAATTGTGTGAATATGGAAGCATGCATGCAGCTTCTCCTTCCACAAACTTCAGAGGTAATCTGGTATATCGAACTAACGAGGCGAATCTGGGAGAACGAAATACGCAAGGATTTCACATTTCTCGTCAGATTTTCACTCGATTGGAACTTCCCGAAGAAAGCTTCCCATGCCCGAGCCCCGATTGCCTCTCGCACTTTAAGGTTCGAATAATTTCCTGACGAGGTTGTTCAAATTCGCGACGATCTCCGTTTTAGTTCTCTTACAAGCTGAATGATATTCGCCCTTCAACCCCAAAATCAGGGACAAAAATCCCACGAGTGCTTGGTTCGAATTTTCCTGGGTGAAGGGAGGATTTCCGATATTTTCGGAAGAGACACTTTTTCACCTCTCAAGTCTACTTAACGGGTCGGCTGGACCTGGGACAACATCTGTCCGCAGCATGTTCGAGCGCTTTTGACCGTGGAGTCAGGTGAGAACAGCAGAATACCAGTGTGAGTTTTGTTCCAACGACGTTTTTATTCACTCGTTTCTTCGGAGAAATTGGTAACATAATAAAATGCCCTTCGTACGTTCAATGAATCAATGCGGGACTCTCTTCAAGATTCGACACAAACGAGTTCCAGATGCGGAAATGTTTTTCAGCGTTGCCATGATGAGACTGATATCGAAACATCAACAAACTGCGTTGAGTCTTCGATGAATTGTTTATTCTACAAATAATAGCAGTCTTTCCTGTCTTCATATGAGTGATTTCACGCAAGTATAATGGGTACCCAGAAGAATAATCGCCACGCATTGAATTCTACAGCCAGGCTCAGACTGCGAGCTGTTGATCATCATTTTGTTTTCACAACAAGAGACGTCGTTTGGCATGGAAAACTTTTACATAGTATTATGGATCACTTTAAACAATCTTATTCCACTCTATCCTAGTACTTTCATTCAATCGCCGCTATTCGTTCTCCTTCCTTCTTCTCTCGGTTCCGTAGAATCGTCTTTCGGTTGGCTGCCATCAACGATGGCAGCAGTCTGCGTTTTCTGTTGTATTTTTAGAAAAATACACCTGCGGTTACATTTTGAATCACTTTTGAACTAACGACCTCTCCTGAGTGCAGGTTCTGTCCTCCCTCACTACTAAAAAGCACTGAGATATATCGACGGTGGTGGCTTTCAGCGACTTGAGAAGCCACTTTGAAACATTTTACACACGTATGGATGATCACTGCTATTGTTTGATGCTTGTTTATACGCGAAAGTAGGTATGTAAGTTTATGTGGGCGTTGGTATCTGTGGTGTGAATTGAAAGAGAAGGAGAACAACTATGCATTCTCAGTCATCCTGAGCAGTAGTAGGCGAAACGGGAGACAAATGTATCGTCACTAATAGTCGGAGTACGCAACCGTGTATTCAAAGAAAGAAACATTTTTTTACAACGGACTTGTCGTTTTCGAGGTCTGTCTCAGGACAACTGCGCGCGAGCCTCGAGATCAAAGTGCAATCCTAGGACCTGGCTTGGTTTTGTATGTTATGTCGCTAGATGCCCTCTCCCCGCTCGTTTCAATTTTCTTCGCGTGCAACTGCCGATGTTTTAATTTAAACTATCTATCGGTGATTTTCGCCGGTGAAATTCGAGCGATTGGTTTCGGAACTCCAGGAAATGGCATCCGCGATTCTCACTGTATCCATCCTTCTTCACGCCTACTTCATTGTTGTCAGTGATGTCTCATTAGATTTGTTTCCATCATTGTCATTGGTGATCGATATCTAAGACAGTCCGTCTAACTCAGAAGGAAAGAGCCTTGTCCATCCGATTGCGCCATAAGCAATCTATCACGCATCACCTGAAACGAGTACAAAATGTTCCTAATCCCCAATCTTCACGCAAATCAATTGCTCAACGAAGAAAACTCGACAACTCTTGCAGACTGCAATGAGAAACGATTTGAAAGCACGAACCTCTTTCGAAGAGTAGTCAGGCAGTTTAAAATAGTTGACGCATGTCATCACAGATGGCAGGTGGCCATCGGATGAGATTCCTTCGGAACCCGTTTTCTTCACGATGGTTAGTGGGGGCGCCAGGGCCCGGAACCCGCCAACTGGAAGTCGGGGAGACCCCGTCACAAAGAGCAGAAATTGGCGTCGTTGATGTTCGTCGAACTCCTCCATGATTTCAAACAGGAATTGGATCGCTCGGGATTCAACAGTGTAGCCGTGGTCGATTTTGCAGGCTGCTCTCAAGATTTCAAGAGACCAAGCGGGCGAATCTCCGCACATGGCTCTGTTCAGTTCGAATGGCCTGAAGTAGTGGCCAAGATTCTCGATGGGGAAAATGCTCTCGAAGCCTTCCTTGAACGCTTCCATCTGTCGTCGTACACCCTCCACGAGGCTCCAGTGAACGACGAGCTTGATATACTGGTCGAGATTGTGGATGGTCACTGCGATATTGGAGCCACCTTTCTTCAGCTCGATATCGTGCCCGGGGAGGGTGAAGTCAAGACCGAGAAGCTCCACTTGACATCCGTCCAGTGTGATCTTCTCGAGGCTCTTCGAGAGGGCTGGCCCCGCAACATTCCTGCAATGGGGGTAATTTTCGTCAGCTAATTTCTGAAAAATGAAGGGACCAGAGGAGTCTAGGTCTCCCTCGTTGTCGATCAGTTGCGAAATACGACGCCATGTGATTTTCGGGAAACAACATCCCCGCTCCTTACCTGTTCTGTGCAACGATTCGATTTTTCTGTTCAACAAGGCTTTGCAGATTGCAGAGATGTTTGAAGAGTTCTTCATCGATGTGTTGCAGGTCGCGCAGGGACAATGTCTTCTCGTCCCCGAGCATCCACTTGAACATGGGCACCGAGAAGTGCATATCGAGCATACGGGAGTCCATGAGTGCCTTGGCCACAAACTTTCCACACATCTTGAATCTGTTTTTGATTTTGTTGAGCTGCGAAGACTTCACGTTCCGTGGCAAAGGATTCGGATAGAGACCTCCAGGACAGAGAACAAACTCCTTTGCACCGCCTTTCTGGCACAGAGCGCGTTCTGTAGCCGATCTTTGATTGCGCCACATTTCGAGATCACAACGCTGAAGTTCGCGGGAAACCAGAGCGTAGAACTCTAAGGTGGGTCCTAGTCCGGAGCCGACTTCGTTTTCGTATTGAATCTCCAGCATTGGGCGGCTGTTGTTATTTGAAATTTCGTTGAACACCGTCTCGGCCTGTTTCAGAAGATCGTCACGGTTGACGGTCCTCTTCTTGCGGTCCAATCGTGGAGTCACCCTCTCTGAGGAGTCTGCCGCTGCGAGCTCAGGGCTATTGTCCATGAGGCGTTGCAAAGCACGGTCGCTGAAACAAGCAATCACAAGATGTTATTCGATAGTTCATCGGGCAATGGTTAGGGTTTCCCACTGAAAACATGGGAGGTTCGGGACAGACTCAAACTCACCGATCGAAGCATGTACTGTAGAAGAGGTTGTGTCGCGTTTCGAACGGCATAACGAAGGGACAAAATGCCGACAATGTCTTGAGCCAGTGAGGGATGTTGCCCGTCATCAGTGCCAATGGGTCCTGCAGCTGTCTGAGAGACTTGTTGCTCATCTTGGCGTTAAGGAATACCTCTTCTTGTAGAGCAGGGACGAAATGATGCACACCATAGAGCGAACCCCAGTTGTGGCTGAGAGTGTACAAGAGGCGCAGTAGGGAGAGCATGCTGAGCGAAGGATCGTGCAGCTTGGTTTCGTGCAATTTTCCCGAAGCCAGCGCTCCCTCGATGGGGCAAGCGATCGCGGGCGTAGAGCCCTCGTTCCAGAGATCATCTTTAACAGACTGCTTCTTGCCGCTGCTGCCTCCTTTGTTCTTCTTGCGTTGGATGAGACCGTTCTGACCGATCTCTTCCGACGCCGCTGGCTTGTAGTAGATGGTGTGCGTCTGAGTCCAAACAGCTGATGAAGCGGTATCTCCAAAACTAACGTCAAAAAGATCGGCTTCCGGATGAGCCGATCCATCAGACAGATGGGAATACTGTTTTATGGCTTCGTAGACCGTCATGTTGTACTGCAGAGGCGTTTCCCCGATCAGGAACTGCAGTCGATGTCGATTGTGGCCCTGAGACGTTCCGAGCATCATACTTTCGTCAAGGTCTTCGTCGCTATTATCCTCTTCGGATCCGCCGTCGTCGTCGTCGCGTACTCGACCATATCCTCTCACTACAAGGTATCGTTCGATCGCTTGAACCAGAGCCAACGGATCAATTTTCACAGGTCCACTCTTCCACTGTTTCAAATTCGTGCAGCTGGGATGACGTTCGAGGTTGCATTTGAGTTGATGCGTGTTGAAAAACCTAAGGGCCGATGTGCCGCGCGTTCCACCAACACCTCCTGGTACGTCGTGAACCTTTAACGCGAACTGTTCTAATTGCGAAACGCACGAGTTGAGTCTCGTTACTAGATTCAAGAGGGGTGTCGCATTAGGAACTGGGATGGGCCCGATTCGGGCGTCGTACGCACTCAAGCTCTGCAAACAGAAACGAGACAAGGCTTTAGCATGAACGAATCGGGAACGCGAGCTTCGATCGCTGCCGATATAAACACAAGAGATGCTTTCGGATGCGAATGCATGACCTACCGTGTCAACTCCAGCGAACACCTGCAGCATAATTTTAGCGTTGCGTGAAAATTCCTCTGATCCCGGGTGAGCAAAGAGATCCAAGAGAGCAGCAACCATTCCTGAGTGAATCAACTCAAATGAAGACACGTCTCCCTCCTGAAGAACCTCGCAAATCGCCTTGAGGCCTTGCACGAGTACTGAGCTGTCGTTTTGTCCGGCCTGGAAAGTAATGTATCCCTGAGTCGAAGTTCCAGAAATCAAGGCTTGTAGTCAGCTCCCAACAAGGAATAGCTGTTCCGTGGAAAGACACCGTCGTCGATCCCCCGAGATTTAGGATAGCGGAATAACTCACCTTGACTAGAGCCACTGCACTCTCAAGCTTTTCGAGTGTACTTGTACAGAGCTGTTGCGTGTAATTGGCAAAATAGTTTTCCTTGAGACAAATGCTCTCCTCGTGGATCCACTGTTTTATTCGGCGAACGACTTCCTGTCGGTGCTTCTTCTGCTGTTGGTGGAGGGAAGCTTGTCGATCGCACACGTAAGTGCTGCTGCTTGCCGCGGGCTGTGTGCTCGAACTTTGATTTCCCCATTTCCCGAAACGGGACTGTACCATCGAGAGGAATCCTCCTCCTCCTCCTCCTCCGCCGCCGCCACCGCCTCCTCCTCCTCCCAGTCAACTTCCACCTGTGCCTGCACCAGGGGCCACGGTCTTCTTACTCGAATGACTCTCCTGCTCGGCGAGGAGGTTGCCACTGCTCGATGCGAATCTCATCGACACGGGACTGGAGTTTGATGAGCCGGGGGCTGAGTTCTGTCCTGAACCCGACGGTTTTGGGGCTTGATCTTCGGGACTTTCCAGATCACCATGAACTGAAATTCTGCTCCTTGTGGCGGGGCCGGCGCGCTTCATGTCCTGACCCTTATTCTTCCTGGGATCCTTCCCGCGTGAATCGGACGGTCTCTTCTTATCGTTAGCACTCGCGGCAGCACCCGAAGTGCGTTTTCGTTTCAACATGTCTCCAAAAATACGTTGCCCAAAGGCTGCGTTCTGCTGTTGTTGCTGCTGCTGCTGCTGGGAATCCGTACCTCTGTCGGCTGAGGTTGAAGGTTCCATACCGGAACCCGAAGGGGAAGATCCCGACGACGACATGTCACCACCTTGGCTAGTCGTCGGCAATTCCAGAGGCTCTACGGTCCTCGCAGAAAGTTCTGAAATTTTGTGCAAGACCCCTTCGCGATTGAAAGGATGAATGAACATCTGCGGCATCTTCTGCATGAGAATCTCCGTGAGTTGAAGTGCCATCACGGTCACGCGAACGTCGTTGTGAGCTGACAGCATTTGGCTGAGATGATTCGAAACCGAATCGGCTTTGAGGATCCCTTCGAGGGTTGCAGAGTCGGTGTAGTATACAATGCGTAACATGGCTCGCAAACACTTGTGACGGACGGTGGGACCCGCGCTGCTCCCGTAGATTTCGTATAGGATATTCATCAGGCTGTGAACAAACTTGGCGATGACATTGGGCTTTTCCTTGACGAAATCTTTTCGGACATCTTTGGTGTTCGGAACGATGCTCGCTTTCGGCTTGGTCGATGGATGATGCGAGCAGCCGCCGTCGCTGTTGACCGTTCGCCGGACTGCCCGGGACGTTCCACTGTCCTCGCTTGTTTGTTGCATCGACGAGAAATTCAGCACGTAGGTCTTCCCGTTTATCGAGAGCGTGACTTCTTCTTCGCCGTTGTCGTGGGCAGATTCGATGCAACGACTGTCGACTAGCGAGTACGGTTGCCATTCCATGTTGTTGTCTTGCCAGCTGAAAGGTGTAAATTTCGTTTCGTTGAGAATTCTCTCCGAAGGTGATGGTTTCTCATTGAAGGTGGGGGCACTTTCTCGGTGGGGGGTTCGAGGCTGAGTAGCCGAACTAATAAAGCAAGAACTAACCTCCATTGAGCCGGACTTGTGATGTTGTTGTGGGAGTTCTGCGAGCCCTGAGGATTCCAGAGCGTTTGATCGATCGCAAAAACACCGTCTTCCGGTAGACGTGGCATGAGCTCCATGATCAATCCGGTTATCTCGTAGAGCTCTTGAGGAGATCGGGGTAACAGCTCAGGCGTTTCCTTCACGTCGTCTTTCTCAGCACCGATCAGCAGATGACGTATTGTTTCGTCGATGTTACTCTCGAGGAGGTCACCGGCAATCGAAGGGCATCCTTGACAGAGCAACGCTAGCATCCGAATAACGATGACAAATGTCTGAGAAGAAACTAGGGGTGGGTTCCGGAGCAGGAGCGCTTGAATCGAGTCCAGCGTGGACCGCGGCGCCATCTGTCGAAGAACAGGAAACTCGTGAAAGGCTCAGCATTCGTGGCTGGGAGCAATGGATCAATACTGAAGGAATACAGACTTCGTATCGTTCTTCGTCGAATTTTTTCGATCAGCAAGACGGGTCTAAGGGACGGTCAACTCACCTCCTGCAAAACCTCTGGGTTCCCTTGGAATGCTTCGACGATTCTCGATAGAGCCGCGCATACGCACTCGACGCTTTTCTTGTCAGGGTTATCGGTGTTAATAGGATCCAATCTTTGTGATAGCAGAGGTACACTGGGCTTTACGAGCGACCAATCGTCGGGGCCTAGGTGTGCGCAACAGTTGGCCGTTATGGTGAAAGCCGCTCTTTGCGCGTTGATTGAGAAGAAATCCAGAAATCCCAAGCAGCCGGCTACACCGTTTGCGTGAAGTATCGCCTTCGCGTGTCGTTTACTGAGCATTTCGAGAGCCGTTAAACTCTGTTCAGCAACATCCATGCACTGGATCGACTCTAGTTTCTCGACGAATTTCGGAATACTCTCCGCTATCAGGCCCGTACTCCTGGGGAGAGTATCCATCATGTGGGTTAGTGCCCGACACGCGTGGTGCATGATCTCGAAATTGGGAGTGCGACCGTCGGTCGGCCCGGACAGCAACTCCACCAGAACGGGAATCACAGATTTGAACGGGAAGCCAGGAAGAGAGTCCTCGTTGCCCATCATCAATGTGTCGCACATCGCAATAACACCCTGCAGTTGGTCGTTCTGGTCGGTGGATCGCAACGATTCGAGCAGCTGAGTTGCACGAGTGTTCCCAGTGGACAGGTTCGAAACGCCGCCGATGGTGCCACTGTAATTTGAGGAGAAAATACCGTTGTACGAAATGTGATTGCCGAGATCGGCTGGTCATCAATCCCAAGTCTAAGTTCGGAGAACGATACTTACACGTACCTATGCAGAAAGTGCTGCATCCGAGGTCCCAAAGCTCCGAGAAGGTGCGGTGGAATTCCTCTGGATTCGAGCAATTCCCGCAGTCGGTTATCGCCGTCTTCTCCGGCCCCCGTTGAGCCACCTGCGGAATCAGAGTTCAATGAGATCGAGTGAAGCGCCGAATCATGCATTGGGTCCGCTCTACAACATATATTTTATACGTGGAACAAAGCGACTGTTGCACACCTTCCCCGAAGGCGTTTGATCCTGACTGAGCATCCATTGCATTGTTGTTGCTATTGTTTTGGACGGATTCTCCTCCAGATTGCGAGTCGTTCTCCATGGGCTCGTTCTTTGAAAAGGAAAAACAACAGTCAGTCATCACGCGGTACACGCTAAAGAATTCAGGAATGTTCCTGTCCGCCCTGTTTCCTGTAGAAATGAAGTACATGCACTAGATCCTTCGTACCTGTTGCTGCATTTTCTGCCGGCTCCCAGAAGACATTCGGTAACCGAAGTTGCGTGATTGATGTACCCGATGAGTCGTATGTTGCCTTGAGCTACCGCCGCCCGTGTTTGAGGCGTGCGTGCTCTCGGTGTGAGAAGTGGTTGTGGGTACAGATGTTGCCGCTGCTGCTGCTGCAGCCGCCGCTGTCGTTGCAGCTGCCGCTACAGAAAGAGCGGAGCGTGAGCCCGAGGGGTGCTGTGTGTGGCTCGAAGCACAAGAGCCCGTCGTGTCACCTGAGGTCGTTTGCGCGCTGCTCGCAGCCGATTTCCGTCGACCGGAACCGCTTTGTCGACTTAATCCTGCAGGACATTACCGGAACGTCATTCGTTGGATTCAAGGGGAAAAAGAACGAGGTAGCCACTAAGTAAGCGCGAGAGAAAATCTCCGGGCAACCACACACTTCGACACAAACACCCACATACTCAGGGTTTCTCCAAGAGATGCTCGCTTACCTGCCGCGGCGTTATGCGAAGAACTTTTGCGAGCTTTCTTCGAGACACTGACTCCCTTCTGGTCTTCTGGAACGGCGGCTCCCGCTACCGCTTCTTCGGATTGCGAATTGGAGCGTCCTGATTTAGGAAGGGATTCTTTCAGCGCTGAAGATTCTTCTCCTCTGGACGCTGACCTTGTATTGTACTTCCTCTTCCTTCCTACGGGACTTGTTGTCTCCCCTGAGACCAAGGACGACCCTGTAACATTATTCGAGCCATGAAACGATTGCTTCCGAGACCTTCCGCTGAGCCGAGCACTTGAGCTTTACTGACGATTCGGCAGTGAACCCGCCATGTGCGCAACGGGGTGAGCGATGAAATGAGAGAGATGGCGAGTGGTGGCATACGCTGGAATCTCCGCTGATGAGGCGCCACCACGATTCAGCGGCATAACCACAGCGATGATTGTGATGCGTTGGTCTGCGAGCATTCTCGGCATCGGAGTCTCCCTTCCTTACGTCGAACAGCCAACCTCACACTCACCTAGCGGTTGGTTTACTCGCTCGCTCGCTCGTTCATTCCCTCAGCGAGTAGCAAACACGTTACGAGGGAATATCTGTCTCGTTCTCGTTTCAAGACGACAACCGAGTAATTACTGCTAGAATCCCTTGCCATTACTATATCGTCGCTCTAGATGTCGTAAACAGCAGCAGCTTCTTCAACTTCTTGTTCTCAGTCAGCCAAACATCCATCAGCTGACCCTACACGAGCACAATCGAGCAATTAGGCGAATACTACAGCGTAGCAAATACGAACGTACCCTGAGTTGTGTCGGGAGACGCGGGGTCTACGTTGACGATGGGGTGGGTGTGGGGGTAGGCGCCCCCTGCGGGACTGGCAGCCGCTGCCTCGTGGCTCGGCCGCCTTTTCCCACCAGAGCCGCTGCCGCTTGTTTGGGAATCGGGGACCGCGACCTGGGCTGCTGCTGCTCTCTGGCTGTGTCTACTGGCCCTGGTTGTTTCCATAGCCCTGAAGCAACCTTTTATGGGGGGCCTCAGCGGCGGCCAGACTTTCGGACAGACGGGGAACTCGCGAAGAGATCATTCAGACGTAACGACGGTCGCTAAGATTTGCTTTGCCCTGCCCAGACTTCCTATCAGACTTCCGGCGGTCAGAGAAAAACGATTTCACTCCGTTGATTCTAACTCCTACGACCGACGCCGTATACTAAATACAACTGGAATCTCCGGTTGCTGGGGGCTCGCCGTTTCTATTTCTCCTCCAGTTCCTCGTTTTGTGGTTGTTGTAGTCCTTCGATGTATATATTCACCGACTCGCACGTGCTGCAAATCAGAAGTAACAGAGTCAGTCCAGTTCAAAGTGAAGCGGAATCAAAGATGATCAAAATCTCGTCCGACGAAGTAGCCCGGAAGTGGTCAGTTCCCACCATGAAGCATGAGCAGCCGCGGCAAAGACTATCAAGGTTTGGAAGATCGAGTTTGAGTTTTTGTTATTTCACAAAACCACCACCACCACCACGACCTCAGGATTCACCCCTGTGGCAGCCACGGAGGTTCTCTAGAGGTATTCGGTGAGCCAGCGTTCTAAATACTGAACGTAGATATCTGAGGGCAACATTCGAGATTCGGACTTTATCGCCAGGAAAGTCGAGATCAGATCTCGATCGATTCAAGCACCGATTGCGTCGGAGCAGCTCAGCGCGCAATAGAAACCACTCGACGCAATCGCATCTTCGTACTCCGCGAAAGGTCCTGCGATATATTATCGAGAGATCTTGTCGACTTACGACGAAACCAAGCAAAAGTTCTTTTGTCCTCGCTGAGACGTTTGGCTCGCATGAGACTTTCTGAGCGCAAGTAATTCGATTTTTTCCCTCGGAAGCGCACTCGTTCGTTCTCTCTGTCGCTCGCTCCATCCTCAACATTTTTCTCTAGCCAAGTATCGCTCGACGTCCTCTGGCCAAGGATCGAATTCAACTTCCGCATTGGCTATCGAGTTGACTACAGACATAGTGCATTTCTCCTGCTGCTGTTGCTACTGCTGCTACCGCCAGCGAGCAGAGCAGAGAGTTCTTGGCAACCGCAGCAAGCAGCTCACGAATGGAATCGCGTGCCAAACGCTAACCTAAGAGCGAAGGAAGAAATTTCTTCGATTACAACGGCATCGACCGTAACAACGGCCGCATCCTGAGCAATCCAAACAAGAAGCTAACACCAGAGAAACCAAGTGTGAGCCGGGTAGAAGACTTGAGGACAGGGAGGGGGTGGCTACCCAACAGCGGAAGATTTGTTGCGACGCTGTTGGAAGAAAGCCACAGGGTATGGTACCACACTCGACGAGCGAGCAACTTCGCTTCGACACTCAGTTAGAAAGCTACGAACTCCGTTTTGAACGATCTCATCATCAAAGTCAATCCAGATCCTGGTTGAATAAGCCATAGTTTCGACGTGTTTGAACTTGGGTACCGTTTGGCCTCGAGCTCCCACTACGCACCACACACTCGTAACACCCCAGGGGTGCTATGATGGCGATCAAGTCTATAAATAGCCGATCCTAACAAACTCCATGTAACTGTTACCAAAAAATTGCTCGGAAACATTCTCGACAACGATATTATTGATCGGGAATGCCGTTGGAGGAATTCCGAAGCGTATTCGGTGGAATAATTCGTTTCATCAACAGCTCTCCCAGAAAGAGAAAGTACAACGAACATCCTGCAACCCGAGCCAGAAGGCGATCTGATCTCAGGCCCATAGAGGCCTGGAGCAGCGCGTTGCGCCACGTTTTTCGTGTCCGAATCATAGCGAAACTCTTAAACTTCAACTCTCGACCAACGCTAACATATTCTAGTGCGCGATGCGAACGTACTGGAGTCAACTAGAAGCACGCTATGAAACAAGCCAGACTGAGCATCACTCTAAAATCCCCTACGTAGTCGCCGATTCCGGCTTTTTAGGCCGTGAACTCACCTTAAGACATTGAGTCGATGCCTCGATGGAGTTCTCCGAACAATCGCTCGTAAGGGGTTGTCGATAAACGGGCTAAATATACGTGAATTGTGAGCCCAACTCACGGACTATTCTCTTACAACAAAATGGCCGAGCGCATGCGTTCATTCAAGGAGAAAAACACCCGCCAAACTTCGAATCGGAGCCGATTCTACGAAGGGGATCGATGCGAGGATTTCGGAGAAGAAACAGACTCGAATTCCCCGAATAACTTATGTTGTTGAGTACTTTCTGGAAATCGATCACTGATGTTCGTCAGAAATATCCTGTTCGTCGCAGGATGCTGAGATCGATAGATGCGCACGCGGGAACTTCGTTGCTGGAGCCCCTTTAGGAGAAAATTTCTCGGAAATCTTTACAAAGTGAGTCTCGAGGACTGCAACAGAGTTCCATACGTCCCCGAACCGTGGAGTGGTATCTAAGCTTTGCGAGAACATGAATAGACATTCAGGAAGGTAAGACCGCCTCACAACGGCTCGCCCTCGCCCTCGCCCGCCATTTTAACGGATCGAATGAGTCAGTGATGAGACATAGAGTCTTTCTCGTAGCGGAGAAACCGGTGCTTCTTCAGAACGCAAGGAATGATATCTCAACGACAAGGTCCGGACGAATGGAAAAAACCGATCTCGAAAAATGACCAAACACGGTTCTCTTCGCCAGCAGACGAGGAAAATGCGGGTATCAAGGCACGGGGAGGACCTACGGAAACGGAAAATTCATGTCTTATCGCGTACCCCGGGCATGTGGGTCCATAAAGACACTGAGGGTCTGAGCCTTAGGTAAGGCACGAGAGCAAAATAGAAACCGCACCCCGGGGAAAATTGTAAATGGTAGCAATGATTTCTGCCTAAAATCAGCCCCGGCGCACTTCCATGACGTCGTTTACCAAGTTGGGAGAGCCAAGAATTGGAGTTCCCTGAGAGTAAAAGCCAATCGTCCCGCCATGCTCCCGATTTCGGACCCGAGCTTCCTGAACGCTACCTGCTCGCTGATTTTATGATTCCGAGGGAGGAAACTTCCAATTGTTCCGAGATAAGAACTCTATCTCGGACATTCACCTAGTTATCCTTCCACCTGTTTATCAGAGCTAATTCTGATAATTTCGTCCACGTACTGTCTGTAAATCCGCTCATCTCTTCGTCTCACTCATTTTGCTGATTCTCGCTGTGTAAGTCATCTTATTTCGCACTTCCTCTCCCTCTCGGAGCTGCTTCTTGACAGCAGAGAGACTCTTCTCACACGCCAGTCATTCGAGATAGGTGGGAAGTCAAGATCAGAAATCAAGCAATGCATATTCGCAGCAAGTCGATCCGATATCCAACCATTTACCGAGAGATATAATACCATCTCATGATTTCATTCGTGTGACATCCTCATAATGGACTTACTTGTCGTTTCTTCATCCGTGGGCGAATTTATTCTAGGTCACTTCAAATCCACTCAAGGTTTATGGATCTCGCCTCTCTACTGTTGTGATTCTGTCCTCGAGCGATTCTTCAAATATCCCTCTAAGAGTGTTCCTGCGGGGAACCATTTCGCCGTCCTCGACCTTGAGTCCGAGTCCGCGTTTTCTCTTTTCGCTGATAATTATCACGAATATGCCTTCCAAACATAAGAAATGATGATTCAATACGAGCTTCCGAATTCGGCTGGAAACCTCTGGCTCGAGTTCCTCATGAACCTGAAATCGTATATCTCTGAATTCTGAAGCTGGTTCCGCTCTCTTGCTCATTCCTCTCTTTTCCTCATCGATGTTCTCATTTCACTTCTCGGAATTTTATTATACTCACACAATCAGTGAACTCGAATTCACGGTAGGTACCTGAAGTGGGGTTTCCAACATCTGACAGGTCTGCATTCGTCATTGCCCGCTCGTTGGAACTGCAGACTGAATATCTGTAAGTTTTCAGAGTGGGAGCTTCCAGCCCCCTTCCCCAGTTCCGTCGAATGGAATTGTAAAATGGAATGTGAGACTCTGACAACGGGAACTTGACTTTCGTCCTCTTCCTGGTTTATCATGTGTTCCTTCACGCGTCACTCTCTGGATCCAGATGCTGGTTCGGTGTTAATAGACGGCGACATACAGAATCGCCCCATTGCCAAAGGTCCTAAGCAGAGATCACTGTCACCATCGTCTCTTTTCTGCCATGGCAACTATTGCAGTTCTTCTTTTATACACTTTTCCGAGTAAAGGCCTATCGCCTTGGCAGCCCTGGTTCATCCCTCCTTCAAGAGAGCTACACCCCATATGATCCTTTGCCCCCAAAAAACTTTGTTTTCGCGTTTCGGGGATTTTCGTCCCTAATTGTGTGTGTGTGTGAGCGTGTGGCTGTCTGTGCCTGCCTGTCGGTCGGTCGGTCTCTGATGTTGTTTTGGGTAGAGCGAGCAGAAGCAGCGAGCAACACTAGCGACGCACCATTGAGTGAGAGCCAGGCAGCCAGCCAGCCAACCAACCGACCAGGCAGCAGCAGCAGCCAGTCAGCCAGCTAGCCAGGCAGCAGCAGCCGCAGCTCAGAGTGAAACGCCGCCGGAGGTTTGGTTCCTCTCGCGGCCCCCACGGAAAACATTTCGAGGGACTGGCAGAGTGTAGAGTCGACGTCAAGGCACCGAGAACCCTGTGCCGTCAGAGCGCCGTATAAGGCTGTCGTTGGTCATCGCCAGAAACAGCCGCAGCAGCAACAGCAGCAGCATCGTCGTCGTCTTCTTCATCTTGTTGTAGTATCTGTCTGTGTGGTGTTGGTGGTGGTAGTGCTTCTTCTTGAGTGAGTGTTGTGCCGTTGCACTACAACTACTGCTACCGCCGTCAGTGACGGGAAGCAGTTAGGTCGCAGCTGAGCTCCCGTAGTAGGTGGTGTCCTCTGTTGTTGTTGTTACCGACGACGGCGACGACGACGACGTCAGACTTTGTTGTTCAGGTGCCGCTGCCCATCGGGCCCTCAGAGGAACAGCGGCAGCAGTGATGTGCTAGCACCGACAAGGACATACCAAGCAGGTTAGGATCAAAGCCACAGAGCCCCGGGAGGTCTCATGTCGGAAGAATGGGATGAAAGTCTCCATCTATGCTATCATCCTCCGTTTAGGCCCGTCAGAAAGAGTTCGAATGAAATGTGCATGGAAAACAGTCATATCCGGCCGAGCCAAATCTCTTCCCTCCTCTCAGTAGCTGCTGAGTATCGCTGAATATTCTGTTTGGCAGCCGGTAGAGTCCAAACGGCAACAACGAACGCATTGAACGACAGAACGAAACTTTCTCATCATCTTCTTGGCTGTTGCCGTTGTTGTTGGTGTAGTCGCGGCCGCCCTGATCTCAGTCGAACGGACAAACACTCCAGTGTTCTCCGGTGTCAAAACTTGTCGAGACGTGTTGCAAGATTCCACCACGGCGTATAATCTCATCTCTCGAAGTTGTGAGTTCGCGGAGGAGCCAATGCCCAGTGGAGCTCTCTCTAACTGTCAAACGTGCAGCCCACGCAGGATAGCACGAGTCGTAATCATGAGAGTTTCCCAATTTCGGAATCGAGAAAAGAATCAACAAGATCATGATGTCTACAGCGGGCACATCGAGAGCGACCTTCTAAACCAGTACTTTATGTTGCCTTCAGCTCTTGTCGTGAGAGCTTTCTTTCAAACTTGGTCTGCAAGTAGTTGAGAGCTTTGCGCAGATAAGCAACACAACTGCAGTCACACCTCCCAACTTCGATGATTTATTCACGTTGACACAAAACGATGCCACAGCAAATCCACCCCGTCCTTTAATCTCGAGTTTGGCTGGAGATCCTTTTAGTGTAAACAGCTGACTCTCGGGATCGAGAGATACCGCTTACGAGAGAGCTCAAATGTTCGGTACAGCATGCTAGACGTAGTTTTCGTCGACCAGAACAAGCAGACGAAAAAACGAAATCATGGCTGTTGGTAGGAATAGGTGCAACAGCACCCTCGCTGCGATATTCAAAGAAATACGGTGACTAACTCGTCGTCTTTATATTCCAGCATCATGGCCGGAGCCCCTAGTGTCAACTGCTCTCTAGATGACATCGACCTCAACGCTCTGAAGGTGAGTGGTTGTTGCTCTGAGCGCCGGTAATGCTTTTCAAGTTGAGATGAACGCACAACCCAACCCAACTCATTCGTCGGTTTCCACGCGCTCCAATCAGAAAGCGCCGTTAGTTCTCTTCTCTGATTTTTTCTTGTCAAATCATCGGTTTCGATCTGGATCCGCGGAAGGGAGCGACGTCTCGTGTTCTTTTCGAGATTCCTTGACAAATCAGGTCGACAGAAGCGATCCGGAATCTGTCCGCATTTGTTCGGTATCGTTTTCGCGTGGTTTCGTTGTATTATTTGTCAACTTGCTCGCGGTTTTCTTTGGCGTACTGAGTGTTTCATTCTGGGAGGGTCTCCGAGCAGGCAGTCAGTCAACAAACCTGCCCCAGCCAGAAAGTCAGACCGGAGCGGAAATGTGACGCAAATTTAAATGTCAACCACAAGCGGCCGTTAGCATTCACCGCCGACCAACCGACAAGAGGAAAATCGGTCTCCGTCAAGTTTGTTTCATGAAGAGCTCATTGTATTAGTTTCCACATCGGCTTCTTCGATTCCTCTCTTGAAATCGCACCTAACATTGAGTCTCCAGAGGAGACCCGAGAAGAGAGACCGCCGACCTTTTAGGAAGACTGACCAAGACTAGAGAAACGCCGATTCCAGTTGGCTCAAATACTTTCCTGACCTAGACGTGGAACGCGAGAGGTTTCTCGACGAGCCACGGAATCCCCCTCGAGAGGTCGACGTTCGTGACTGCGGTCAACATGCGAGAGTTCCTTAGAGTTTCTCAGTCAACAAATCATCGAGAGCGTTCCCCCTGTTGCGTAAAAACAGAGTGGCGAAATATTCACGGTTTGATCGTTGCGCAATCTATACACTTGACTCTGACAACATGCCTTAGCTGTTCCTAGTGGCTCCGTTGCTGCTAACCATCGCGAGAATCCCTATCTATCGTCCTTGTGCACTCGTGGAACCATTCTGACGGACGAGACTTCAGGGTGTGACGGAACAGGTCACGTAGGAATGCGAAATGGACACGACATACAAAGGCGCGCATTCCGCAAATCGTGCACTCGTTTCGTCCTCGTCACCTGCGGTGGCATGGTGACAGTCAACTATAATGAGGTTCCAACCGGCGATACCTGCCCACAGTCGATGACAACCCTGTCCGGTCGGATTTGGTTTATTGCTCATTGGAGATGGAGATAGGTCGACGAACTGAGAAATCCCGTCGCAAGCTCTTCTCCGATTTTAGTTTCGTCAATCAGTGCCGGCGACGACAACGACGACCCGAACAGATTCCGCAAAGCAACATTATTTGCGAAGCGCCAGCCAGCTGCTCCCAAGAGATACATGGTCACGCGAGACATTTCACATGAACGAACGAACGAACGAAACTCGGAACAAACTCCCGCAACGGACGAGGGATCGTCATGAAGCAATCGCTGAGAACTTGAGCTTGGAGCGAACGCTAGACGAGGCTATCAATCTTTGCAAAATCAGAACGCTGAGAGCAAATATTTGCGCGAAGCGAATGTAAACCCGTTCCGAGAGACCTTGCGGGTGCAACAACGTCAACCGCATGCCTCATCCGCCGATTCACGAGAGGATTCCGGAACAACGACCTTTGACGCCCGGGTGACGTTTCTGTTTACGGTGAATGGGAGCCATTTGCTCTCTCGACCCTTTTTAGCATTTGGGGAAGTTGACCAAAATTACTCGATGCATTGAAGGACTGAAGCTGAGCTGGATAATGAGCCATCTGGCGGTGATTCTGCTCGTCCGATCAGCTGATATTCTCCGCTTTGGCTCCCGACCATCAACAACATCCAACTGTTTTGCTGTTTTTGGATTATTCTTGTTCGCTTTTAGAGAATATCATGCGGATCGTTTTCGTGTCCTATGTTCGTTGGTAAAGGTTGGCTGTCACCCTCGGCAAACCACTCCCTTGAGCGGGAATCTTGACCAGAAATGTCGTCTTCTGGATCCGACACGTTTTGCCGCAAGCAGGAAGAGAATTTACATTTTCGAATCTCTCATTCAATGACCCTTTATTCTCGGAGTTTCGGCTCCATGTCGTCCGTCTTCACGACAAATTGTGCCCGGCTCCATGATGCAAATTTCAGACGCATTCATCAGCGAATCACTTATCTCTGAACTGCTCTTCGAGTAAAGAATAAGAAAGCCCAGGACGAAATCCTCGAAAAGTAGGGTTGAAGCGACGGTCGAAATGTCCTGAAGTGGAAATAATTTTCGAAACAATCATTGATGTCTTGGAAATCCCACGATCTGCCACGCTCATATCATTTGTAGAGATTCCGAAGCGATCGGGTGTCAATGTGATTTCCGGATAATCCGAACTCTCGGATTGATTGGAAAGCTCTCTGACTTTTCGTCGGTCGATTTGCGTGGGACTTAATTTGAGACCTCCCGATTAACCTCTGCCTCCAATCGATTCGTGCACGAGCAATCCTTTCGAGGATCGAGGGCAATGGCTCAACTTGTCCGCGTTCGCTTCTCGCTGGCGGGTTCGCTAGACAATGTCTCTGTTTTATAGTTCGTTGGGAGCTTTGGGACGTTCGTCGATCCGGCCGTCGTCCACGTCTTCTCCGGGATCGAAGGAGCAGTAGGGAAGGGAGATAGACGGCCTGTTCCGTTTTCTGGGATTACGTGTTTTCAGATACGTTTGCTGATCAAGGACAGCGTTCGGTGCACGCCAACTGTTGGGTGGACTCCTCCTCAACTGGACACTCGAATTAATATTTTTATTTGTTTCTATTACTGTCGGTGTTATCCTCAAGGCGAGTGCGGTCCGACGACGAAGGAAAGAATCCTTGTGAGTCAACGGCGAGAAGATCTCATTTTCCGACGACAGCATCCCATTCGAAATCTTCTGGTGACGATTATGTTTTCTTCTGACATTAATTCCGACAGGTTTAGCGTCAACCATACGTGAACTCGTCGGACGAGCAACTCTTTGAATTTCAACAGAGATTTCCAAGAGCTGCTGAAATTCCACTGTCGGACGATTGTTCCGTTCTCGGAAAGCAAATGAGAGCTCGCTGCCGGTTCGTTCGACCGAGTGAAGTTTCGGGCATGATTCCTCGAACTGATGTCACCGCTCGATAGATTGCCGGGGCTCGTTTATCAGTAATTTACAGAAAAATCAAACCGAGCAACCGAATGACGTGAACACCGACTGACAAAGGAACACACGCACGCACGCACGCAAGCACCCCGTGGTCGCGTTCGCTGCACATTATCAGCTCCTTAGCCGCATCCTCCTCAGTCCCTTTCTTCATTCTTCCATTTTCTCTTTCGACTGTTGAGATGTTCAGTTCAAGTGAACACGGCACAGAAACTTGAAAATGAAGAAATTGTGGCGGCGGCGTCGTCGTCGTCAAAGCTCACGGATTGTCAAGCTCTGTGACTGTCTGCAGCTATGCCGAGCGGCTTCCCTGTCAGCTTCCTTTCCCCAATAAAGGCCTCCTGGAATCCGGTGCGAGCGACTTTTTTTCTCTCAGGCCTGGCCCCACGCCCGAAAGGAGGACAATCGCTCACAGATTAAATACTACTCCACTCGGTATTAAATGATTGCTTGTCGAAAAATGTTCGTGGTCGACTCAGTCGTCCGCCTCCAGCGATCAAGATGTCACTCGGCTCTTGCTCTTCGTCGCGGAGCATAAAGCACTGGAGACCGGATTGTGATGTCGAATATCCGTTGAGTTTTGAATTTCTCGAGAAACTCTCTTTCCATTCCAATCATCCCTCGTGTCAGTGAATGATTTCCCGGAACTTATAAGCGTATTACATAGTTTGTATCAGAGCTTTGTTCTGTCGAACGACTACCTACAATCTATATTCAATGGCTGGAAAGTGCGTTGCTGTAGTTTGCCCCTCTGAGCGAATGAATTCCGTTCGCTCGAACGAGCGGACGCTCCGCTGCTCAGTCAGTCAGACGGCTGGCTGTCCGCATCGGAACGTGAAAAGTAACCACATTAGATGAGCTGTTCATTTTTCGTCGATTTATCTCACTCACTTACGCATTCGCTCCTACACTTGATGGATCCTACGGCATCGTTTTCGAAGAGCACTTGATGGCTTTTGATCATTTTTCACTGAAACAGAATCGTTGAGAGGTGACTGTCTTCCAGAAAGAAAAAAAATTCACGGATTATCCAAAAAAAAACCATCGTCTACATCGCATGTGGGTCTCGTGCATTATTCGGCTGTGGAAGCCTCTAATTATTCAGCGAAGGATTGGAGAAAAAACTTTGAATTCACGGACCAGTTCTGCCGTGATCGGCGAACTAACCACAGCAGCGGCGACGGCCTCGTTCGCGTAGATCTCTTGAAAGTTCTTCGGCGTGGAGCTTCTGTTGCGCAGGAATAAGAATTGAAACACTGTTAGAAGATTATGGCGATGCGGGAGACTGATTGATCTCAATCAGCTTGACTTGTTTCAATAATTCAACGAGGGGAAAGGAAGCGCGTGTCTGTGCTGGAATCACCTGGGCTTTGCGTAAGCTTGCAATTCATTGGAACGTTCATTCAGTTCGCGCTTGTGGCCATCGATGTGTGGAGCGAGCGATGAATGATTGTTGGCTTTGAACAGCCTTATCGTAATGTATCAGCTGTTAATGACAGTTGTCGCCGGATGAGCGGTTGCTTGCAAGAGAATATCGGGATCGCCGACGTTGATCCGACGACGACGTAAACGGATGATGATTCAAATCCGTTTTGTTGGTCGTCTGGTGTCATTTCTACGGATGCGTCTAATGATCATGCACAGAAAGGGTCAGTGGCCTCGCTTCTTTTTTTTTTATCCGTCCGTCTGTAGGTCCGTCTTGTCATCCATCCATCCATTCATTCATTCATCCATCCATCCGTTCGTCCGCTCTTTCGTGTTTATACAGCGAGAACACGCTCTTGGAGCGGGCGGTCGAACAGTGGCCGCCGTTGATGAATGCCTACTTGCGGACGCACCCTCTCCATACACCGGAGCCGATCAACAGAGAGTTTTCGGAAAGTTCTCGACCTGGCAACGTCCTCGGAGTGATTCAAAATCAGTTCCCTCTGCTATCGCAGTCCAGACACGTGTCCGAGAATTTACGGATCACGTGGATCTTGAACGGAGGCCACACGGGAACGTTTGCTGGATTCCCAGAAGATCCAGTTGTTTATTCTCGAGCTGTTATCGGCCAAGTTTTCCAGACCTCTTCTTCGCAGCGTTGCGGAGATCCGTAACCGAAACGGATTTTCATAGTTTTGCTTTCGTTGTCCCTTGGGAGCCTCCGGTAGCGCTCGCGAACGGAGCCGCTCTGAATTATTCACGTCAAGAGATGACGTTGTTCTCGAAATGTTGCGACACCGGTCTCAGTGTTCGGGGTTAGTGACCGGCATCGTGCGTCAAGCGAACTCCTGCGTCCAACGGAGGCAAAGGTCCGAGAACGACCTCGGGCCCTTGCAGCGACAGAACAAAGGGCGCCTTGGAGAACGGAAGAAAGAAACGTGGGACGGAGTGTATCGCGGAACGTTGCAGGTGTTCTCGTTCAAAATGGATGTGGCCACAATGGGGGTCGGAACTCATGATTCAGGAGAGCGCTTCCGACGAAGATTTCTCGGAAAACCCTTCCCACCGGGATAGACTCTCCTTCATAAAGGTTCATTGGAACGGAGGGATTCCCAAGAACCAGCCTACTTATGTTTCTCTTGAAAAGCGTTCTGTGTTCCTGTACGTTTGCGCTCGTCTTGAGGAAAACACGCTGCGTCTCTTCTTCACGTAGTTTTGACAATTTTACTCAGAACTGAGGTTTCTGGAATTTCGATCGGAATTCCGGGAATTCCCATCCTGTGCGAGAACCAGATTTTGGCGGCTTCGGAGCTATATGAAAGGATGGCCGCAAGTTCGTAGGATCAAATCTGTGAGATTGTTATCAATTATCGCTTGTCTTGAACAGAACCATGCGAGCGAGAGCGCATCTGTTGCAGCAGATGGATGTTTCATTTCGTTGGAACGAAAATAAGTATCCGAAATAATGACGAATCGCATCAGAAGCTTCTGATTAGAGATCTCTAAGGGATTCCACTCGCACGGAGTTTACATCGATAATTTGTGAGAAACAACGATTGGTTGGTGGCGGTAGCCTCCGGCAGTAGTGGTTGTGGCATCTAGATTGCGAGCACAGCTGCGAGAGAGAGAGTGGGGGAATCCAGAGCTGCGTCACGCTACACCGTTTGAAACACCAGGTCGAGGCTTTGGACAGAGGAAGTTTATTTAGGCTCTCATGGGCGAAAGGGTTCAGAGAGAAAATTGACCGCCGCCGAAAATGGTCGAGTCTCTTCCAACCAGCCCTCAAGTTGTCTATGTTTCTGTGTCACTCCATGCAACTCCGATTGAATTTCTCCAAATTCTCAGAAGAGGGAACAGATGAAGTTGCGCATGATTTCCAATGGGGGTTGCGTCGTGATATTCCTTAGAGCTAAAAAGTAGGAATCCGAAACATCCGACTTGAGAACAAGTTATCGTTACCATCTGATCGTACTATTTCCTCCTTGTTGAGAAATAATGTAGGTCAGAACGACCCGATACGACACGAGTGTAGATTTTCTCGACTCTCGAGATTGTAGATTGAGTCGACACGGACAACGTTTCCGTCATTTCACGGTTTTCGGTCTGTTAGCGTGTTGACTCGATCGGATCCAGCATCGGGGACGATTATGCGCAGGATGAAAACGATTTCCGGTCAGTTCCCTCCATCCGGTTGGAAAGATGATTATGAGGACAGATGCGCGCTATCTTGATTAGAGCTCTCTCTGAATTCTGAGAAGCTCCGGGGAGCCGTGCGACCGAGATCTTTTTCTTGCGATGGAGTTCTTACTTTGTTCGCCTAGAGATATCTCCGATGCTAATGAAGAGCGTGAACAGTCTTCTCTTGAATCGTTCGCGAGACCGAACTTCGCGTTGACGCCATGATTCCATTTGAAGCTTTGATCGTATTTTTTCTGTTCGCGGTCGATTCCTGCTGGGCATTGTTCGGTTTCAAGAACTTCCTTTCACTCGAGCGGGAGGCTCATGGCTAGCAAACGGTTTCCTCACCCGCCAGACTCCAGAATAATCGGGTTTCTTCCAAACGGAGTGCTAGAGACTTCCGGGTGTCGCAATATTCAGAATGCTCAGTACCGATTCTTCGATGTTTGCCTCACGCGATGACGCACGTTTCGAGGGAAGAAAAAAGTCTCGCTTCCCACGGATCTCATCAAAATGATGTTTTCGTAGTGTATTAAGTCATATATATCGGTTCTCCTGAGCATGGCACGTGGTTTGAACGCATTCGAGTACAACGAATACGACAACCCCCTTCTCTTTGCAGGATCCCGCGGGAATTTTCGATCTTATTGAGGTCGTGGGCAATGGCACATATGGTCAGGTATACAAGGGCAGCCACACCAAAACTGGTCAGCTGGCGGCCATCAAGATCATGGACGTCACCGAGGACGAGGAGGAAGAAATCAAACTCGAGATCAACGTCCTCAAAAAGTACTCGCATCACCGCAACATAGCCACCTACTACGGTGTTTTCATTCAAAAGAGTCCTCCGGGAAAGGACGACAAACTATGGGTAAGGGGTCGCGTAACAGAAGATATCGTCACAGCATTTACACTCAGACCTTCCGATTTCCTCTTCGATTTGGCGCCCACTGACACTTCGTCGTGATTTCAGCTCGTGATGGAGTATTGCGGTGCCGGTAGTGTTACGGACCTGGTGAAGTCAACTAAAGGCCAGCAGCTCAAAGAGGAATGGATCGCCTACATCTGCCGGGAGATTCTACGTGGATTGGCTCATCTGCATCAGAACAAAATAATTCACCGAGATATCAAAGGGCAAAATGTTCTCCTCACTGATAATGCAGAGGTCAAGTTAGGTGAGTGTCGGATTCGCCTTGACTTCCGATTAGCCGGAATGGGCTCGACCGAAATTGGTCCGCCATCCTTTTTTCGCTGATGTTTTGAGCCATCATTCACGAGCGCCATTCATTTGACATTGCAGTGGATTTTGGAGTATCAGCGCAGCTGGATAGGACCAGTGACCGGAGGAACACATTCATCGGAACACCTTATTGGATGGCTCCGGAGGTGATCGCTTGCGATGAGAACCCAGACGCGACGTACGACAACCGATCGGATTTGTGGTCGCTCGGAATCACGGCTCTCGAAATGGCCGAGAGTCAGCCGCCTCTGTGCGAGCTGCATCCCATGAGAGCGTTGTTCCTCATTCCGAGGAATCCACCACCTCGACTACAGTCAAAGAAGTGGAACAAGAAGTTCCACTCGTTCATCGAGACGGTGCTCGTCAAAGACTACCAGCAGAGACCCTACACGGATCACTTGCTGAAACACGCGTTCATCAAAGATCAACCGACGGAGAGGCAGGTCCGCATCCAACTCAAAGACCACATCGACCGGACACGGAAAAGCAAACAGAAGGAACAATCCGGGAACGGGAGATCACAGGAACAAGAAGACTTCAGCGACGAGGAACCTGAAGTCGCGAACCCGCTGGTCGATCCCTCAACCGAGACTCCTGCTAAACCGTGTGGGGGCGATACGCTTAAACGAAATTTCCAACAGATCCAAATGGACAACGGAACTCTCACTTCCGCCCAGCCACAACAACCGAAGCGCGGTCCTCCTCTGCGCGAGCCTCCAGGAATTCCTCCGGTTCCGCAGGGCGGCAGTCGAGCGATGGCACCTCCGCCCGTTGCCAGTAATCGAGTGATTGTCGTCGGGGATCCCAACTCGCGACAGAACAAACCATTACCGCCAATTCCGGGACAGGAAAGCAAGCCGGCTCCTCCGAGGGCCAGCAGCAACGGAGCCCGACCGCTACCCCCGGTCAACCGACAGCCGGCAAAACGTTAGTTGCCGTGAAAGTTCATTCCATCATGTCGGAATCGTTTCTCTTCGCTGAGATGTCTTTCCGAACTCATAGAAATCCTTTGACTCTTAGCTTCGGTCGATATTTATTTCGTGGCTAACAATCTGTTTCCCCAGCAGCTCCGTCCTCGAGACGACCCGAAGACCTGGAGGTATTGGCAGCTCAGTTGAACGAATTGGGATCCGGGGCTTTGGCTCCAAACAGATCATCTCAAAGGATATCCAACTTGACACAAGCTTTAGATTCTGATTCGGAAGATTCAGATGGCGACATGCAACAGGTAAGCGATTTCCGCCGCGAACATATGTATAGGGGCCCGAGCAGTCTTTTAGGGGGACGGCGCAGTCAGATCGAATCATTGAAAACAATCGAAGAGGATCTTTGGTGCCGAACAATTGGTTTCAGTTTTGATCACACTGTCGGTAGATCATAATTTCAATTCCGGTCCTCCGCTGACTATCCGATCACTATGACCAAGTCTTTGCGAAAAATCTGGTCGCGAGCCGAGTTATCGAAGAGCAGCTGGGGGTCGAGGTTGGCTTTTCGGAAAAGTTTTCATCCGAAAGAACTTCATCCCATGGTCGTTTCAGGAAATGGTGGAAAGAGTCATAAATATCCCACTTGGCGTTCGAGTGGTAAGAAGCAATAAAAAGGCTTCTACTAACAAATGTGATCAGAGCGCTGCATTTTTCCGAATCTTCGAGGAACAACTCGCTTGCAGCGTTGCACTTGGCATGTTGTTGTGGTTCAGAGGGTTTTGAGTGTAACCTTAACGCAACAATCGGACTCACGGGATCAAGGGGTGTTCGATACCCGAAAGCAACTAGAAGCGATTCACTGCTCAATAATGCGACAATTCACACAGAAGGCTCAAGCGTTAGGAATCGGTTCCGTGCTCATCAGACTCTGAGTTCCATCATGTCTTGCCGATGCAATCTTTGTCATTCGTCGCTTACTCGGGATCTCGCGAAAAACTTGCTTTTGAAACTCATCCAAATTAACGGCCTGCCTGAAGGGACGAAAAGTGTCACGCGGAGTGTTGAGTGACAACATAACCCCTACTGATCGTGTTGATTTGCCTCCCCTTTTAGGACGGCACGATGTTGGCGAGTGACCCTGCGCGGCCGCTGGGTGAGAGTGAGGCCCCCACGAGGCCCCTGCCCCCTACCCCAGACGAAGACGGCTCCACGGGGACACTCGTGAACACGAACAAAAATAGGGTAGGTTTCTCTGACCGAGAAAGTTTCCGATTCTGCAAGTTCACTTTGCTCTCTCTCTCTCTCTCTCACTTTATCTCTTCCAACCAATTATGCGATATGGTGATCGCGATTAGAACTGGATTCGGTCGCACATCTTGCCGTAAGGCTTTCGCCAACCTAATTTTCCATTTTTCGCTAAACTCGCATGGAATGCCACTTGTCATGAAGAAGTCGTAGAATTGTGCATCGTGAGATGTTTCTAGTGGAGCTCTTGATTTTATGACTGATCGATTAATTTGAGTTCGTTTCTTTTTATTTGCTCGTGTGAACAGTCCGCAGCTGTCCGATCGGGAGCTTCTCCACCGGTGCAACCGAATCGGTCTCTACTGAAATCAAGTAGTGCCTCTCATGTGATGGGTCCTTTACGCAAAGAAAATCCGGCTGTTTCACTTTTGGGCGAGCACCTCAAGCACGTGAGCCATCGCAGAGCGAGTTTAGCTTTAGCCGGTGGGGCGTCTAGTCCTTCGTCGCCTTCGAGTGCGAGTCCTCCATTGCACAAAAGCCAAAGCTCCCACAGCCCGTTCCGGAGGGCTCACGAGAGCATCGCAGACTTCGTCAGCAACTCTGACAAAAGTCCGCTGATCCCAAGAAATCACAATAATAACAACAACAATAATGTTGTCAACAACAACAAAGAAAAGGTAGCTGCTTCTTGTTTTAAGTTGAGAATGTCGTCAAGTTTTCCTTATTTGTTGGTGGGCTCGATTCGATTTCGTTCAGTTGCACGAGCATAGGGAAAAGATTCTGCAGAACTGTCGGGCTATGTTGTTTCGCCGGAGTCCTAAACGAGGATTTCCATCACAGTCAAGCGTGCGCTCTGGCGGAAACCTCCCTGACCTGCTCCCACGGAGAGACAAGTCAGCTTCCGAGGAATATCGCCAGGCTCTGCAGCTCAAAGGCCAAGGCCAACCTCCAAGTCAGACGCCGTTGCAACACAAACAGAGGTCCTTCTTAACGTTCGGTTTCAACGCCAATGGTACGTTAGGCAGCCGTGGTACGTAACCGAGGAAATTGAAGGACAACGGAAATCACTCACTTCCATCCAATCCCACCTTCATCGAAATGTCCTCGATGCGATTTCTCAGATCCTAGAGATCTAAACCGAAACGTCATTCTTTCTTTCGAACAGGAACCAACGGTTCGCCATCAACGGTGGAACGTCAATCGACGGCCCAGCGTAGAGAGTCCGTTCAGGTTAACGTGACCCCCACCCTGGGCCCGGATTCCACAACGGGCGGCCAAGGGATCACAGGCACTCACTCTGACACTCCCGAGATCCGCAAATACAAAAAGAGATTCAATTCGGAAATTCTCTGCGCGGCTCTCTGGGGTGTGAATCTACTCATCGGTACCGAGAACGGTCTAATGCTGTTAGACCGCTCCGGGCAGGGTAAAGTGTATCAGCTCATTTCGCGGCGTCGTTTCCAACAAATGGAAGTTCTCGAAGGGCAGAACATTCTGGTGACGATTTCGGGCAAAAAGTGTCGCGTCAGGGTCTACTATCTATCTTGGCTGAAGAGCAAGATCCTACGGACGGACAGCGGGAACCAGCTGGACAAGAGGAATGGCTTTATCAATGTCGGTGACCTCGAAGGGGCGGTTCACTTCAAAATTGGTGAGTGTTCGGACTAGAAGTAGGACGAATTTGTTGTCCTTTCCGGCCTTGATCTCAGAAACGAAAGAGCTAATCGGAGATTTCATTTTGTTCACAGTGAAATACGAACGCATCAAATTCCTGGTCATCGCGTTGAAAGAAAGTGTTGAAATCTATGCATGGGCTCCGAAACCATACCACAAGTTCATGGCGTTCAAGACGTTTTCGGGTCTGCCGCACAAACCTCAGCTAGTCGACATGACCATCGAGGAGGGAGTTCGTCTCAAAGTTATCTACGGCTCATCGGAAGGCTTCCACGCCATTGACCTCGACTCAGGAAACGTCTACGACATCTACATCCCATCTCACGTGAGTAGCTTCTGTGGTTTCAATGGAATTTCGTGAGGACGCTCATTCGAAATTCCTCTGTCACTAACTCTGCGTCGCTGCGAGAAAGCGTTGTGTCCGCGTATCCTGTACGTATGGCCGTGCGTTCGTTCGTTTGTCTGTCTGTCTGTTGTGTGAATATGAGTATGTCTGACTGAGGCTAGATCGAACTCGAGTGGAATACAAAGGTTTTAACTGATGTGTGTATGTTTTTCGTGTCGTCTTCTTCGCCGCTGTAGGACCGTGGAGGAGCAGAAGGGGTGAGTCACAGCAGTTTCGGAGTGAATGTGTTCTACGTTTCTCTCGCACGTTTTACTGGAGATGACGATCTGTCTCGGCTGGCTCGTGCTTAAACTAACGGAAGCGACAAAAACCTAAACTTCAAATCCTGCATGTTTGCTGTCATTGTGACGTTCTCGCTGACTCCGACCCGCTGGTCTTCGTTTCACTGATGGTTGGAATTCATGATAGTGGAACCCGGGCGGTCAAAGCGGTTTTTCCCGCTGGAACTTGGTGAAAGCGTGCTTTTCATATTCCCTATGCCGTGTGTCATCGAGCTTTCATCAACTTTCCTCAAAAGCCGCGAACGAATGTCTTCTGTTGACCCGCTCGATTGAGTTCTGTGAACGACTCGAACTTCAACTCAGAAACAAACGGACTCACAATCAGACAGAGATTTAGTTTATGCTGTCCAATTCATATGAATCTGAAATGGGGAATGCATTGGCCTACATTATGTAGGGCGAGAGACCCGCAATGTCATCGCAAACTCGGAATACATTATCTTAACTTCCATTTCTTCGATTTCCAGATCCAAAACTCAATCACGCCCCACACGATAGTAACCCTTCCCAATACGAAAGGAATGCAACTCCTTCTATGTTACGACAGTGAGTAAACAATAAACGGAGTGAACGAACTGACTGATGCTGCAGAAGAAGATTCTTTAGACCTCTCCCGTTTTCACACCGCGGATTTACACTCGACTAACTTCGATTTATCCTCAAACAGACGAAGGCATTTACGTGTCAACTTATGGCCGTGTATCTAAGAATATAATGCTCCAATGGGGAGAAGCACCAACGTCAGTTGCGTTCATCGGAACCGGCCAGATTATGGGCTGGGGTAATAAGGCCATTGAGATCAGGTCCGTCGATTCGGGACACCTCGACGGGGTCTTCATGCACAAGAAGGCGCAGAGACTCAAGTTCCTTTGCGAGAGGAACGACAAGGTTCGTGAATTGGAACAATTCTCAGTTTCCGAAAGATGTTTGCCCAGAGCGGAATCTCGAATGATCCGAGACCGTGTTCACGCATTCTATTCCCGCAGGTATTCTTCTCATCAGCGAAAGGCGGGTCGTCATGTCAAATCTACTTCATGACACTCAACAAGCCGGGTATGGCCAACTGGTGAAGTCTTAGGTTGGAGTCAGGAAGACGAAGCACCGAAGAATCAAAGAGGAAGCACACGGAGAGGACAGACGCTGCTCGCTAACTCATGCTCAAGTGATGTTGCGGAGTCCGTTTTCGACGTGGAGTTCCCCTTTTTCTCAACCTTCAAGTCCAAGTCGCTGCCGTTGCGAGGTCATAGAAACTCAAACTCGTCGAAACGTATGGAACTGAAATGAGCGATAAGCACACCATCTGGATAGTCTGTGATCGTCGAACGTCGAGTTCGAAACGCACGGAACCGTCCAGGGTGCTAGTATTGAAACGAGCTTCAGAACGGACGAGGACGAATCACGACCTCGCAGTGGTCCCAGACTATAGCTTACCTTGTAGCAAAGCAAGCTTTCGCTCAGTCATTTTCGCAAGAAAAGCACTCTGGTATCATCAACTCGGTGAGACCGGGGGCCGACTGAGCCTTAACACACATACACACACATGCTTACCCTTGCTTGAAGTCTCCAGTCTGTCGGAACTAGTGGAAAATACTGGGTTTAGTTCGAATGTGATGTATAAGTATTAAAATGAAGGGGAGAAAGGGATGACGTGGGATAATTCGGGGTTTCCGGGGAGAAATCAAACAACCAGTCAAATTTTTTTACATACCGATGTGTAATGGGAAATCTGAGAATACATTCTTGTCTGCGTGCATGATGGAGATCCGTTGAGAGAAGAACGAAGGAGATGGAGGAGAGAATATTTCTTCATGGATTGAATGAAGATAAATGTGCCAATTCCAGTTTCACGACCGTTTCGCGGTCGCCGTCTGCCGGCTCGAAATCGAACCAACAACGTCATTGATTGCGATGATCACAAACATAGCGGTCTAAATGAGTATAGAATCGTACGGCACCGGGTTCAAGCATGCGTGCCCTAGACACAGACGAACATCATTCACAAACCGCCTTCACCCTTCGATGAATCGCATACGCAGCAGAGACATATATCGAGCATCAAACCTTCAAAAGAAAATTCAACAAAACCACTCATGGAAACCACGAGAGTAATATGAGAGCACGATGCGAGAATCCACAAGAGGAGAAAGAATCGGAGGAGAGCGAGTTCTCTGCAGCGAAGAATGACGAGAAAACAGGACGGAACTTGGGGAAGTAGATTTTGAGAAGGAGGAAAACGCCGCGGGACAGTTGGAGAGAAGACAGCAGCATGCGTTGTATTTTTCTATAGATTGAAATTTGACTGAAAAAAGCACGAGCGATCTTTTCTAGGAGCTGATTGCCTGTCTGACTGGAGTGGTTTTCACGAGCCCGTGAGCTCAAGTGGCATTTTTCATTTTCCTAGAAAGACGGAAGAAAAAAAGAGGGATTCTCGGGATGGAGCTGTCTTCAAGATTGTGTCCGTGCCTCGATACTAGACACGCCTGTAGGAATCATAAAAAAAAATTAGGGTTCTCAAATCGACTGCCTCTGACGTTCCGCTGCTACCGAATCATGAACGATGGCTTTTTGTTCGACATAGTTTATCATCCACTCATTTTGAGTTGAGCGCAAAGAAGAATTTGAATGAAAATTCTGTCACATTTGGAATTCATGAGTTCGGAGGCGCATTTCGTGAGCTCGGGTCGTCGCCGGCGACTCCGAGAGAGAACATTGCGGACATTCACGAGAGACAGAACTGTTGTCGCTCGTGGAACTTGACTCTTCTCAAGGAAGCCAAATTTTTAACATGTTTGGATCACAATGGGGGAGTTGATTCAATCGGAAATTAACGTAACGCTCGCGCTCTTTTCTTGCTGTGCGGAAGAGTATATGATCACAATGTAGAATGTGGGATTGTGAATCTCACGGCCGAGTCATCGGTCACCTAAAAAGAGTGGATAAAACATGAGCTCCCAATCTGACTGCAACGTACGTCAATAATGTCAACCGTAGAAACCACAACTACAAACTGCGAGTTGGGAAATAGCAACCACACCGTGATTGATGAAATTGAGACAACGGAATAATGATAATAATATGGAGAAGAATTATGGTAATAATAATGAAGACAATAATAATAATTAAAATGAAAGATGATAACAAAAATAAAAAAATGCAAATTTTATCATGAGAACCTGTTTCATGAACTTGATCATCATCTGTCCCAAGAATGATTTCCTTCGTTGAGAGTCTCGATTCCTTTGCCTCATCTTCGCGTACGTTCTTCGATGACTGTGCGATGAGAATGTAGAGGAACAGCAGCGAACGTCAAATTTCTCACAATTGCAAAGCCTTAATCGAGGAACGGGGCGCCTCCATTGTTTCGTTTTCCGTTCCGTGTACGCTGTCATATTACTCGCCATTCAGCTGGATAACCAGCGCAAAAGGTGGCTGGGCAGCGAGGCAGGCTGGCGAGCGTTATTAATTTCAGGAAAAGAATCGACGTGAAAGACGTTCTTAATCTCGACTCTAATCTAAGGTCGACCACAACGAAAACACCCCACACAAGATCTCTCAGTCCTCTATTATGGGACCACTGACGCTATCGCTGTCTCGCGCTGCTCATTAAATCCGACGGCATTGAGGGGCTCCGGGGGAACCGGAGGCTGTGAATTCAGGAGAACAGAGAGACGAGCCACTGTGAAGGCGTTCAATAAGAAACGCCGTGCCACGAATCGGGAACAGGCGAAGAACCGGAAGAACAGCGCAGGAAAAAGGGAATTGCCGTGGGACGGGGCAGCAAGGTTATTAATTTTTGAAATCTCTTTTGCTTGCTCGACTCCCCTGTTCTTCTTGGATTAAAATGTCCTCCGCCCGAGGTCAAAGGTGTCACAGATGGACTTTGTTTCCGCCGCGGTGGAACGCCGAAGAATTCCTTCAACTTGGAGGAAGAGGCTCTCTAACTTGACTAGGGTCAACACTTAGGTTAGTTCAAGCCTTCTGCAGATCTCGCATATAATGAACGTTCGTTGTATACAACGGAGTCATATATTCGGAGGTTTCGTCGTATGACGACGATGAGTCGTTTTGAGGGTGGGTGTTTGAAACGACGTTCGAGGGCTGAGATCTTCGATGCGGGGATGATTTTCAATAAGTTCCATTCCGTTGGGGAACCTTCTCGGTATTCGGTTGAATTCTGTGCTCGTAGATGGCATCTATCCTGTTGGCTTTTCGCTCAAGCTTCTCGGTGTTCTTGGCTTGTTTTCTGAGCGCAATCATCGTGTTGTTCCTTTCACTCAGCCTCATCGGCAACTGCCATAGCAGCAGAAGCATAGATCGATAAGTGTTCATCTTTAATTGCTGTAATTGCTCATCGCCATTTTGCCATCACCATTACTCAAGCGTACGGGGGTTGATGCGAGCTGTTCACCAGTCCATCCTCAGTCAGCCAGGGAGTATTGTGTTATTTTTTTCACAACGTTCGCTCATTAGAATGGATTCCCGTTGGTCGTCTGATGCTTCCTTCGTTCGTTCGTTCGGTCTTTCGGAGTCAGATGATTCGAAGCAGCAACATCAACAACTATCATACGGGTTGTCTGAATTTCGTGGGCGAACCCAAACCAAAATAGGAGCCATGCCTGAAATCTTCTTAATCGCCTCTTACACGTTCTACCGTTCCCGCGCGCATGCACGCACGCTGTTTGACCACACGATCACTCTGAAAAGTGCGGCTCAGAAAGTCGAGGGCTTCTGCCACGGATCTGGCATCTCGGTAAGCGGTGTAAACGAGGTTGTGCTACAACCCGCAAATCACCTGAGGTGCAGAGCGCGCCAATCATCTGGTCATCTCGATCTTTAGGTGCTCGTTGTCGGAACAACCAACTCCGAATGAATGCCAGCGGCTCCGTTGAGCTCCTTGAAGACTCCTTGTGCGATTTCCCACATCCTCCTTAGCGCTCAGTGGGTTTCTGCCGATGTCAAACTCAGGCGGGTAAGTTCCAATTTCTTGAAGCATGCACTTTACTTTTTGGCGGAAAAGAATGGCAGGAGGAGGCAGAGGAATCAGCTCTCTGCGAATGGGTAAGAAACAGAGGAAAGTACGCGCTTGAGGGGGAGTCCATATTTGGAGATTTACATCGATTCTGAAAATCCAAGTTCAAAGGGACAGAATGTCGATCAACTTGATTGAGAAAGTCATGATTGACAAGAACGTCCTGATTTCAGAACTGGATCGTTTCTAAGCTCCTTGCTGCCTCCTCGAGGGGAGCGAAACTTCTTCCCTGGATACTCGCGGCGGCGACTTTCGTGATTTCGGTCAGTTTCTCACTCTTGATCAGCTTGGATGCTCGTTTGCTAGGAAGAGGCTTGTCTCGAAAGAAGAGCTCTTTCGAGAACCTAGAAGACTCTCAGCACGCAAGCCGAGACGATCTCCGTTTGTGTGTGTGTGTGTGTGGAACTTTTAGGCATTTGGTTAAGAATTAAGACATTCAGCTGGGCCATAAAAATGTCATCCCCCTCGACCGAGTATTTACGACAGTTCTTTTCTGTCTGTTATTCGCACTTTTCCGTCCGAGACCCTCTTCTAGCATCTCAGTGAGAGAGCAGCTCTCATTAGCTGACTTTCTCGCGAGCTTTCTGCGAGCATCCAGTTACTTTTGGCTCGACGGAGGTGTTAAACCTCGCGTCGCCGGGAGACCGAAGACGGAATTTCGAATTGATATTCCCTGGTGAAAATTTGTGGAACGCCCACGCAAGGAAGAATCAATGATTTGGAGAGTGGAATGGAAAGGATAGCCGGATAGGCAGTGAATGAAGCAACAGAATCGAGAGGATCGCGTATCTGTTTGCACGATCTCGATGGTTGTCGCAACACCTAACGGGGAGTTTCGTCGGTCGTGTTCGCTGGTGCTCGCTTCTGCTTAGAGACCTCACACCCGGATGATTCAGACGAAGAATCAAGGGTTGTAGAAGAAATGAGGTGAGGCAGGTGATCATTACTTGAGCGAGCTCGTCGTACCTCGGTAAGAAAACCCCTTCGCGGGCTTTCTCTCATGTTGCACCTCAATTTGATCCGGAAGGGGCGCGTCGCATCTTTTTTTTTTGTTCTTCGCGACAGAACCCGAGAGCTCAGTCTTCGAGACCGAGCGGTCTGTGGTTGCGCCATCGTCATCCCAATTTTTCATCGGTTCTTCGTCAGTTTCGGAGAAGAAGCATCAATGGCTTCTATCTCTATCGTATGGATATGGAATCACCTTGTCAGAGACCCGTCAAAGTTTTTCGGTCCGCTGATATTTCCACTTTGGGCGTTCGTGCATCTTGCTATGATACTATTCCCGTTCTGGTGTTCCGCTTCTGAGATCGGGAAATAATCTTGGTGAGATCGCTCTTGTTTCAATCGCGCACTCAAGGGTGTGGAATAGGAAAGTGTGAGATCGGCAGCCGTTGTCTCTGTTGTTCTGTCAACTCCCGAAGTCCAGACATTTGGGTCCATGGTTGGTTGTATCCAGATGGCTGAATTTCTTTCGTCCTCATCTTTTTTTCTTATGGACCGTGGCCGTTGTCTTCTTCCTCCCTACAGAGTCGATCGGCCGGCGTATCGGTCTGTCGGGATAGTTCGGCCCGGTCCTGTCCCGTCACCCGATGGCTTTAGTCCCATTGGCGACGCCACAGGATGACAATTAGAGACAAGAGCCGAGAGAAGAACCTATTCGGCCTCAAAGCCGTCAGCTTTTGTTTGCCTATCGATTCTTTCTTTCTGGACTGCCTAGCTGATGGACTGACTGCCTGCCTGACTGACAAACTGACTGGCAGAAGGTTTGAATCCGAGCTGAGAAGGCTTACTCGCTTGCTTGCTTTTTTCATCTGATGGTGAGCTTTTTCATATTCGACTCTGGCGAGAACGCTCGCATCGCTTCCGCGGAAAACTTTGAAATCGTCCGTATTCCATCCAATTCTGAGAGAATCTTCTCAATCAACAGAACGAACACATTATGGCGATGGTGTTCGCCCATGGAATACTAGAGATCATTTTAAAAATAATGGACACTCAATTCCGTGCACTTCCAAAGATCCCATTCCGCTTTATTGCTGCAGTCTATTTAGTGATAGTAGAGGAATGTAAGCATCATATCATGTGCGTATCTACCTCTCTATATTCATCTATACATTTATCCAACTATGTTTATTGATTGATTGATGGATCGTGACTCTTGCTGATCAGAGCTTGAAAGTTCAGGCATTATTCATTAATCGATGGATGAACTGATCGGAGGCCGATCACTTCGTTAATATTCACGCAACGAAGTCGTCTGCTGGGACAATCAAGCACAATATCACCAAGTTTCCATCAATTCATATTGATTGATGGAGGTTCAAAAGTGATTAATGCGTGAACTTCCAAGCTCTACTCATAATTAATTCTGAAACTCCGGAACTCGTCATTCCTCATCCATCTATGCATGTTTGCATGAATTGATTGTTGGCGATTGATGAATAATTCCTAGGGATGTAAATAGACTGCGACTTGATTTCGCGACTTGTCGGGGCATAACAAACAAGCGCGCGCGCTATCGCTGGTCTCCTTGTTGAAATGCGATGGGGACCTCAGGCCCCATTGTCCGCACTTCCTCCGCGCCCGATTATGACGGAGCTGTAATAATCGGGGGTCCGCTGTATCCGAATCTGTCGCAGTGGGTTCCGACCACGAGATTCACCTAAGATTATTGGGGGAGGTAGGGGGAGGGGGAGACGCGGGGGTCGGATTGCAGAGTCCGGACAAAGGTCAGAAGATCACGAAAAGTTTCTCTCACTGAGAGCTTCCATTTGCAAACACCTCCGCGGTGGCCCGTTCGATTGCGTAATCAACGAAATCGGCAACATCGTGCCGCTGACAAGGCAGACCATCGAGTCATGATTGAGAACAATCCTGCGGTAGCGATCCAAAGATTTTCACAAACCCCAAAGCTCCGACCAACAAATCCATGGTTTACATAGTCCACTGAGCCGGCCGATTCCCTAATGAGATGCATGATGAAGGATCCCCGTCAAGGAATGAGTCTCACTCTAGAGCCGTGGCGCCGGAGCTACGATGAATCACAAAAGAACTCAACCAGTGTCGTCTTGAGGAACGACAGATCCGAAATGTGAAAGCGCCTAGTACGCCCTCGGTCGATTATTTCAAAATTCATGTATATCACCGCACAGAGGTTTCTTGTTTGGTGCGCAAGCATGTTCCTCCGATCGGTCGGTCGCTAGGTTGGTTGGTTGATTGTCTGTTGTCCGCTAGCTTTCGTCTATCGGTATGATCTTGGTTCTGAAAGGAATTCGTTGCTTGCGTTGTTTTGTCCTTTGGCTCAGAAGCCCTGACAGAGGTTGTAGCCGCTGCTGCAACAGAGGTTTCTTTCAGGTCAACTCGACCGCTTGCTTCTTCTCAGCTAACCAGGTTTGCTCAGAGTATTAATGATCCAACCACAATGACGACGCTCTGCGTACATGCATGCATGCATGCTTGCCTGGCTGGCTGGCTGTCGGCCGATCGCCTTGCTTGCCTGCCTGCCGGACTGATTGCATGCTAGCAGACCCTTATGGCTGTTTACCTGCAGACCGTTCCGAATGCTTACTCGCTCGCTCGCTCGCCTGCACGCCCGCCCTCTCCGCTGGACTCCAGAACCACCGCTACGATCACCGGGATCACCACTTGCTTGTTCAGACGCACGATGGATGGAGGAGACTAACGGACAGACCTTCTTCGGATCTGTTGTGGGCATTCTTTCTCGGCTTTCTTTCCGCTACCTCCTCACAATGACGACACCTGGAGGTCGGTCGAAAGAGCAGAACAACGCCGACATCAGCTATGAGGAAACAGGCAATGAAAAAAGAGCCAAATGAATAAAATCAGCTTGAGTAGCATAGCATCGCATCAAGCATCGACTACCTCTGGCAGGCGGTGTAGGCTACCTCACTGACCGGGCGAGCGAGCGACCGTGGAGATTAGTGTTCACTCGCGATTGAGGCGATATATGCGCTTCGGAGCCCCGAGTTGGATTTCCGCAATGTTCGATCGCGTGAACTCTCGCTGATGTTCCCCTCGAGTGTAAGGAATTGAGTTCCTTCTCGTGGGGAGAAGTTCACTCTTTTCAATTCGGAGACCTTCTCTCTCTAAAAGTTGCAAGAAAACGTTTGTGATTCAGGGAAGTTTTGTGTCCTTGTTGAGGGTAGAAAGCGTTGCTTTGTATCTGAATCAACTTTCCCGAGATTTCGACAAAAATGTGGGATGAGCGAGATTTCAGACGACTCGATTCAATAGCTGAAAGTTGGCGCGAAACAGAGTAGTTGAGTATTCTGAAAGCGTTCATTTTTCCCATAGCTGGAGCCAGGCCAAGATGGCTTCGGACCTCGCTTTCTTTTAATCCACAGCGGCAGTAATTCCCCTTCATATCGAGCGAGCCATCGAGAGGGGACCGGGGTGGGAGTCGATGGGGACCGCGGCAAACAGGCGGGCGAGAAGCATTTGGTGGGTTTTACCCCCAAAATCCACATCTTTTGTTCTCAGTCGACTAAGCTTTTTTTTTTCTCTTTTTTCCTTCCTTTCGCTCTGCTCTCACCAGGTTGAGGCGTCGATTAGAGGAACCCAGCCAAGTCCGATTGCATTTCAGCGAAAAAAAAATGCTCGGAGAAACCCTGTGTGGCGTGATCATATTGGACGAATTTTCAACAGTTTCTAATCAATGACTGAGGACCGAGAGGTGCTCTGTTTCGAAAATTCATGGAATATTCTAGAAATATCGGAGAAGTTCAGAACTAAGCCCGAAATTGAGTACTTTGAAATCATCGTTAGAGTATGTGTTGTTTCGTTTCGTAAGTTTTGTCGATCCAGATTTCCGAGGAGTGCAATCATCCCTCACTGCGGAAGGAATTAGAGCTCCAACCTCACTCGCACTCAGCCTGACCGACACACAGACGATGAATGGTGACTCATCGATACTTTTTCATTACGAATCGACGCCTGTGTTTTCCTGTTCGGAGAGAGACCTCGAAGAGTCTCCTCCTGGGAACAAGCGAACAGGCGAGCAAACCAAAAACGACAAGATGCAGCGGTCGCAGGGTAGTTTAGGAATCGCCCTTGAACATCGAGTATCCATCTCGCAAGCTGCACCGCAGTCTGTCTGTCTGTCTGTCATTGTCCCCGCGGCTGACCACCAGAGCCGAGTTTGAGCCTAATGAATGTCCACCGTGAGGAGCAGCACAGGGTCGCTAACTAGCCGAAGGGAATTGACCGGCGATGAAGAATCAAAGAAGAAAAAAACGACAGAATAATTCACTGCCGAGTTTTGCATGAATGCTCGAGTCCGGTTCTTCGAAATGTGGGCGCGGTGTAAGCATGCATACACACACACACACACACACAATTCTACGGAAGCTTCACCTGAGAAGCCCGACGGACATCGGCTTTTCTCATCTGATGGTCACTCATTCTTTTTCGGCTTCTGTGACGCTCTCAACTGTTCCAGTCTCACTCTGTGCATTGTTTCCAAAAGCTGACGACTCGCCTTCCGAAGACAACATCGACTTGTATCGAGTGACCGTGGACCAATTAAAGCAACTGGCTGACAAAGTTCAGAACTCGGTCCCGAATCGAGTGACGCATGGCCGGCCATCTGTGCTAGAAATCTCCCGCCAAGCCATGAGTCCGAACGAATTCTTTTACTTCATTCTTTCTTCTGATCCCAGAGAATTGAAGTCCAAGGGTTTCGGGCTCTGCTTTGTTTAGGCTCTGTCTCCGATTCAGATGCGGCCGTCGAGGAACAAATCTCAAATGCTGTCCCGCTGTTTATCCTTCCGACGGGCTACAGCAGTATGCTCGAAGTTTCTCGCGATTCGTGGGACTGCTCTCCGATGTGGTACTGCAGTACCGTTCTGGCGGCACCTGCGAGAGTCAGGGAGGTGAAAACGATCGCAGCGAGGGAGTCAGATTGGCGAGGACAGATCTAGGTAACGGTTCGTCCAATTGCAGAATATCCGCTTGATTCGATTCTTCCAAATCAAGTCCGTGTGAGAGCGTCGTTTGACTCATATATCAGTCCGGAGTCGCTAACCATCTCGTGGAAAATAACGGAATCGCTTCCGATCTCGAATAGATTGGCTGCGTGGAATCATAAAAAAATATATACCACGGTAAGTATCACCTTCCAAAGTAAATTTTTTATCATGAAAGTAATCAATCGTGATTCGTGAGCGCGCAAGCTCGAGTTTTAATAGAGACTGGAATAGTTCCTGGTGTCGCCGTTGAGAAAGAAGCATCATGAATCTATTGAGCGTTGACGTCGACGTTGACGACGACGACCACCACCGATGCAGCGGCGGCGGCCAATAGAAATTGGACGGCTCGTCATGCTCATCACATTCGCATAATTGAAGCTGGACGCAATTCCTTCCATCCTTCCTTCCTCTCTCGCCATTTTTTCATGCCTTGCCCGTGGCTGTGAAATTCTGCATGATGATTCTTTAGCTGAACGATTGGGGGATTTAACGGGTATTGAATTAAGCTTTGACGATCAAAAACTCGCCGACTCCGAAAAATTCGTTTTTGTCGTCATTGCTCTGCGGCGAATCAGAAGAATGTTCTTCTGAAACGGCGTCACTCGTCACAATCCATCCGCGACAAGCCGATGCAGATCACAACTAATAGGTCATACCCCGAGAGCGGTGTAAGCGAATTCTCAGCTCCCAGGTCTCGGTTTCTGTCCCGGTTCTGCTCTCATGAAGCCCTCTCGCTCTTCCGTGTCCCGTTCGCCGGTCGGTCGGTCGGTCGGTCGGTCGGTTGGTTTGTTCGTTCGTTTCTGATTTCTATGTCTCGACAAGAAGCGATACTTTTTGATGAAGAGATTCTCGAGCGTTCGCGCGCAGTCATCTAACTGTCACCGAGTGTCGGAGTTGACGTGAGCCAACAGCTGTTCACAGAGCAGCCCATTGTTTCGGTGTGCTCTCTGCCCTGTGTCTAGCTCGGCTTTTTCTACTGCCATGTCCATGTTGCAGCTCTTGGCTCATACGTGCGCGCTTTTGCTCACTCGCATCGAATACTACACACAGTCAGTCGTCAGTCATCGGTCGAGTTGTGTCAAACAGATCTGACGCCGGCTTGAAATATCTTCTCATTCGAAATATGCTTCGACTAATCTGTCCAATGGGAACTGAGATCCCGAGATAAGAGCGAGCGTTTTAGTGCGACGACCGTTCCTTCGCGCGGCAATATGCTTCGCTGACAATATCCCGCCGGCCGCCAGAAACAACACCATTAGCCAACTCACGGATCAGATGCGCATTTTCACATTACAAATCACTCTGTAACACGCTTGCTTGCTAGGTACCGACCGACCGACCGACCGACCCTGAGAGCAGCGTATCGATTCAGGAACAATTTACAAGATTATCCCAACGTTCGAAACATGTTTCGCGATGGAGCGGCGTCCATTCGATTGCCATTTCAAAGTCCGATTTTCAGCCAACAATTGAAATGGAATTATCCGAGCTAGAACTGGAACCGTAATGAGTTGTGGCATGAAGCTTCAAAACGCGTCGACACGGCTTCACGCAGAAGAGCAGCGTCCGAAACGAAAGCGGAGAAAAAGAAAAAATTGCGCAGAATCGAACAGAAAAAAAAAACACGAGCCAACGACAAAATGTCGGAGTCACTCGTGAAAACGTAGCGGTAGTTTCGTTTCTCTTCTGCTCGATGCGGCCCTTGTCTCTCAGGTCAGACTAATTGCAAGTCGGTAGTTTGATTGAGCTTTCGAGAAGCCGGAGTCGGACGGGGCCAATTCACAAATCGGCCTGCTAGTCCACCAGCCCGTCAGCCAGCCAGGTAACCGGAGTACGAGACGGCGGCCCTCCCCCTTTTCTTTTCATGTTCAACCATAGCTGCTACGCTGAGGCCTTCATTCAAGCATGTCATGAACCGCCGCGCCGACCGTTCGCCAGATAGGTTAGGATACAACGACTGCCCATCGCGCGTCCACGAAACTCTGGTCATAGATTGTAGCACTTTTTCCGTTTCATTATTATCGGCCTGTTTCCTCAGTTTTTCTTCGAGGGGGCGGTGCAATAAAGAGGTCCCGAATCGATGTGATTCACATAGCCTTGGCTGTCAGCATCAAACTGTGATCGTTTTCCCCCGAACTCCTTCTCTTGGTGAATCGCGTCATTCCTTCGAGACCGTTCTGCCCCTTCCAGCATGGCTTTCCAATCGCTGTCAGTATTCCCACGGATCACGGTCACTCACGCATTCGGTTTTCGGAAAGTAAATCGATTGTCGGAACTTCAGCTGTCGGGAAGAGAACTAGGTTGAAGTTTTGAAGAACTCGGCTTAGTGATTCGGGAACACTCTGAAGAATACGATGCAAGTTTCCTCTGGTGACAAAATTTGCGTCCGAACTGAATGTAGAACGAGAGTTGCACCTGTCCCAGAAGAAAATTCTCGCGATATCCATACGATTTGAAGAAGCCGGATCTTCCCTTAGTTGGCACCGCAGCCGCCAGGGAGCGCCAGCGATATCGAACGAAGAAGACTCTTCATGTTCCGAACGGGAACCTGTCAAAAGTTCATTCCACACTTCTCCGAATCAGGTTCTTATATCAAAACTCGAGTTACCCTAGTGATCATAAATATCATTAGGCCAGACGTGTGAGATCGGCTACGCTCTTGGCCAAGGCAGAACTATGCCGATGAGTCATTTAATGCATAACGTTAAATGTCGTGGTCATTAAACAACTCATTGAGGTATTTGTCCCATTGTTTTAAGACGGAGTTTATCGCCCGAAAAGGCGAACAGAATGATTCGGCTTTACAGCTGAGATTATCAAATGAGACATAACTTCTTCCTGAAAGCGAGACCAGTAAATCAACCAGAACTCTGAATTTATGGCCGAAATGATTTTTAATATCCAAGTAGAACGAACACTGTTTTCGTCTTTCGACGCTGACGCGCGTTGTGGTCGAATCATTTCTCATTATTCTAAACTCGGTCAAAGTGTGGGCCTAGTTATGCAGTGTTCTGATCTCCATCCATCAAAGCGATGAACTGACGGCGCTCCAAATATTCGCTCGTCACTCCGGCATTGTCATCAACCGAACGAACGAGCGAGCGGGCGAGCCTGGAAGAAAGTCCGAAACGTTCTGAGACACAGAATGAGAACCAATTCTCTCGAAAGAATGTTTGCGACGCAGAAGAAACCTTTGGTCGAGGGTGAGCAGTCGCGAGTCGCGTTTGAGAAAAAGGAAACAGAGAGTGTTGGACGGAAAAGATCGAGAGTGCATTGATTGGGATCTTCCAAAAATGAAGGAAAAGAAGAACGAACGGAACCACTCTTGATGAGCACTCATCTGCTAAGCGTCGATTGACAGAATGATTCCCTCCCGGACTAGATTCGACGAGTGCGATCGTTCGATGCGCGGTTTTCGAGCGACACTTTCGTTCATTCGTGGCGACAAGGGCCTTGTTTTAACTCTCTGGAGCAATATTTATTTCGCTGTAGAATTCATCTATCCAGGAACCGCGGTTCCAAGTTCTCGAGAAGTTCGAGAAAACGCGCGAACAAGCGTTGCGATGGTCAGGACAGTGGCGGTAAGAATCCGGAGGGCCAGTCTCTGCTGAAGCACCCTGATTCGGAGCATTTCCGCGCCCTAGCCGGCAGCTCCCACAGGCGGTGAGGTTGATCTTCGAAAAAGCTTTGCCACGAGAAGAATTCAAACGAAAAATACAAACGGTAGGGTAGACGCTCATTGAACGTTGTGCAATTGCTCTCAGAGCAGCCATAGGGCCGTGGCTCCAAAGCCGTCAATGACCAACAACAATTAGTGGGTATGGCAAGCAGTGAGGCCGGTGGTAGTGTTGGCGGCGGTGGCGGCCGCCGCCGCTGCCGCGGTGGTGGCAGCGGGCGGCTTCGAAACACACACATTGTAGTCCCACCTCTTATGCACAGAACCGCCCCTTGGCCCTCACCGAGGTCCCTCTCCACTGTCGCGCGCGCCCTCTACTCGCGGCTGCTCTGTCAGCCGCCGGACCGATCACAAGGAACCATACGGCCATTGGGGGCCGAATCGGATCGCGTCGCGTCTCAGAGACTCTCGTGAACATCGGAGTTAAAGTCGCAAAGAGCGCGCGCACCCTCCCCCGGACTACAGGGTGTCCTGAAAACACCGAGCAGCCTGCTAGCAAGGCAAAGCAAACAAGCAAGCAACCTACGTTCAACTCTCCCAAGTGTTCTCCAACATCGTCAACAACACGTTTAGTGGCAAAATTACCATGTGCACATATTCTACAATTTCAACCAATTCAAGATAGTACGTATGTGCGCCAGCAATCGCTTTCAGTTCAGTGTGTTCATTGCAAGGCCAACTGGAAAAGGAAAGAATCCACGGATCCACGAACTACAGTGTCAATTGGCTTGAGTTCCTACGCTATTTATGTATCATGAAGTGAAGTTCCAACAAATTGTTTGACGGACAGCGAACTGGAGAACTTGTGCGTCGACATCATCTTCGTCGACGATATCGACTCTCAACTACGAGGATTGTGAAGCTGATTACAACGACAACATTGTCGTGCGCTACCAGGACTACGAGTGATTGTGAGTTTTACTTGTCTCTCTCTGTCATCAACTCCCTTCAGCGAGAAGGTCCACCGGTTCAATTGGTCAGTGTTTGAATGCGAGTTTATCGAGACAGCGATCGCCTGTCAGAGTTTCCACAAGTGACTTTCGACAAGTTCTCCTTTGACACTAGATTCACATCTATGTGTTTCGCTCGTTCGAGCTGTCGACAGACCGTGGGGGCATTTTGCCTCGAAATTCGGATTGATAATCGCTCACATACAATGTACGATGTCGAACGATCGATCCGAGAGACTGTCGAACCTGTCACTTTCCCAAATCTGTCAGCTCGTTGAACAAGTCTTCTCTGTCACTGCTCTGAAACTCCATGACAATTTTCTCGTTTTGTGATCAGGGTACAGCTTTCAAGTTTAGATCGTGTGATCTTCACGCTCGAGTTTAATTGGTTTTTGTAGCCTGAATCGAGTGAAGTTTGCTGTGCAGCCGGATTGAAGTCGCTCAGCGAGGTCTTACTCTGTTTTGGTAGCTGTATTGATCACCGTTAGGTGTTGAACGATGTGAGCCACATGTTTCGCCGGTGTCCGTTCCATTCAGTTTGTGGCTTGTTCAGCGTTCCGTATGTTGTTTTAGGTGGCGGTATTCACGTTCATTCGTGCGAGTTATTGCCCCACCGTCTCGTACATGTGGAGCTCCATTATTGGCCAACTTTGGTGCGCAGTTCCCAATGTTAAGTTACTTCCGCTAACTTACGTGGTTTGTCATCTACTTTGGCAGAAATATCAGCCGGCAGAAAAAGTACTCGTTAAGCAACCAGCTCGGGCAAGCGATCGGTTGGTAAGGTTGTGAACTTTTTCGGTTTGCCCTGCCAACACTGGAACCACTGTGATCGCCGATGCCGGCACCGACCCGGGGCTCATGGAGCGCGGAACCTGAGGGAAAAACGGGGGCAAAGAGGGAAGCTGCTCTGAAACTGCAAACTCTTAAGAACCTCTCCTCTCCTTTTTGGGGCGAAAGAGTGGCCCTCAAATTAGCGCATTTTTTAGATCGACAGCGGCGGCGGCAGCAGCAGCAACGGTCTGGGTGCTTGTCTTGCCGGGTGGAAGTAGTGTCGGCGGTTGAGACGGTGGTAGTGGGAGGCTGGCAAGTAGTCAGGCAAGCAGGCAAACCGACTGCCCGTCAGGCAAGCAGGCAGGCAGGCAGGCAAGCAGGGCGCGAGGGGAGCAGCGCATTTTTAAGAGCATTTTAGGATGCGCGGACATTTTTTAGCGATCGTCCTCGTCGCCGCCGCCGCCGCCGCCACCACCACCGCCGCCGCTGCTGCTGCTGCTCTCCTCAGTAGTCAGTCAGTCAGTTGGCCTCCGGAGGCCGAGCAGGCAACCTCACTCCACTGATGTTGCCGCCTCATGACTACCGACCATGGGTCTTGCACTTACATTCAACCTTAATTATCAATTAATGGCCTGATTCATTAATCGGTTGATTGATCAATGGATTTGTTGAACTGCCGACATATCGATTGAATCTTCGAAAAACCAATCGAACAACCGGCTCATGTCGATGTGAGTTCGCAAAACTTCCCTTTTTTGGAGTTTCATGTTTTATCTCGCCGCCCTTCAAGGAACACGAGTCGCCATCAAGCGATTTCTCGATTCGATGAACGATGGCGGCCGACGAGTGACACTTTGTTGGTCGGCGTTTGTCAACAACAGCTCGATGTGGTACTTTTACACGATTGTGTAAACTTTGTGCTTGAGTGTCAGTGAATGTGAGTTGAGTTCAGTGGAGCCCGGTGTGAACGGATGAGTTCAGCTGAAGGTGGTCAATAGTCGATGAGATTGAGGCAAGTCGTTAACAGAGCATCTTTCAGAAAAAAGAAATCCGTTGTCAAATTCATGAAGTTAAGCAGTGTGTTCGAGTCCTCTGCTGGACTAAGTGTGTGGTGGGATATCGGAGTGCACGGATCATCCATCAAGTAAGTTGTTAGACCTTAGATAGATAGACAGTCATTAGACAATAGGAGTAGTTTGTCAACCGACTCGCTTACGAGCTTTGTGGTGACTGTCGCCTCTGTTCGTCAGTGAGGACTAGTTAGGCGGGCATAGTTTGGAGATCGTTTCGAATCAAAGAAATTCCTTGATTACACCGACATGTTACTTCGTCTAATTAGAAGCCAAATCAAAGCATTCGAAGCGGGAGGGTTAACGTGAAAATGTTCAGACATAGCTTTCGGTGAAAAGTGGTTCCCGCGGCTCGGCTTCCTCGTCGGAAACGACCGCAAGCTCATTCTTATGGGGCCTGCGTTGGGATGCCACGCGACTTGACCGCTGTCAGCAGCAGCGCCAAAGCAAGCGGCAATAACTCTGAAATATGGCGCGTGAAGATTCTGTTTGAACATCCTGCGTGACGAAGAATTCAAAGTGATTCTTTTGGAAGAGAGACAGTGCCGGTATCTCTGAGAACCCGCCGACCACTGGGAAGTCCCAGGATTCAAGGTCGACCAATTCAGTGGATGATGGATTGTGTAATCGAGAAATTGAGGTTTTGAGGAAATGATCGCAAATCGAACGAGACCGAAGTAGCTTGGGGTTACTCGTAACGACGAGATTCCTTCTCGCTTGATTCGTGCTCTCCTGGACAAGAGGTTCATAGTTTGTCCCGGAATCGAACGTAGAGGGAGGCGTGTGCGGGAACAGAAGACTTCGTCGAAAACCACAATTCCGACGATGAGCATTGGTAGAGGGCTTTCGGTCCGGGCATTCGGTTGTCTTAAGTGTGTTTAATTACTGGGCCTCCGTAACTCGGCACCCCCGCAGTGACAAAGCACCGAACGCAGGAGGTCCACGTCCTATGCGCCACGATGGCGCTCGAAGGAATCCCAAGTGCCGATTAACACACGACCAAGCAGAAAAAGAAAAGATAGACGAAGTCTAAATCCCTGCTCAGAAATTCTTGCTTTCTCGCCGTCGTCTTCGACTCCGTTGTCGTTGTCGTCGTCGTCTTCGTGGTCGTTGTTCGCGGTGGCGGCGATGGCAGCAGCAGCAGCAGCAGCGTCGACTTCAGAACGGCAGCAGCTCGAAGGCTGCCTGACGGACTCTCCAACGAAGTGCGAATAGAATGCCTTCTTTTCTGCTCTTCGTCAGCATCGCTTTCTTTTCTGCCTCGTTTTCGGCAGCAGCCGCGGCGGCGGCAAGGGGTGCTTTCGCTGCGCGACGACCGGCACGGAGTTTTGAGTTGCCAGAACAACGCAAACACTCAGGTGTAGAAAAAGCAGAAAACTTGAAAAATTGGCCCCTACCTCCCACTTTTCCCCTGGGCGCTCTCGCTCGCTCGCTCGCTCGTTCTGCCTGCCTACCTGAAACGCTCGCTCGGGCGGATCTAAACCGCACCGTGGGTACCGCCACCGCGTCGAAAAGAATTA